>CM024789.1:24865799-25327055 GCA_014281875.1 Nibea albiflora
AGACCCGGCACATTGAGCATCCTGAACTACTTCTTTGCGCGTTTCCTGTGGAGAGACAGATTAAAGAAATAAGAAGATTTGAGTGGCTAATAAGGAGAAAAATGTAAATGGTCTTTGCAGTGTGTGTTTGAATCACTACAGTTCAAAATGCACAAATGAAATCACATATGCATATTCTCGTTTAATTTTGTGTAAAGTTTTTTTTGTAGGCCTGCAGGACAAGGGGGGCAGGGGAGGCAGGCTTGCACAAGAGTAATCTAAGATGATTCTGACAAACAAAGAGGTACATTCATCATATGCAGAAAGCTATTAAGCGCAAATGAATAGAAAACAGTAGCATGTACTCAAAACAATGAACAAGAGGGAGCTGTGTGAGGTGGAAAAGGAACTCTAGATGTTTTCTAAAAAAGGAAAGAAAAGTGAATAAAGAAAACGGCTGCAACAGAAACAAAAGGAGCAGCAGCATCTCGGGTGACCTTGCTCTGCTTGCTTGGCAGATGGGGAGATGGGGTGAGGAGAAGAGCTGGAACGGAGAAGTTGGAAACAAAAAACAAAAACAAAAAAAAAAAAAAGGCAAGGGTGTGAGGGTTGGAAGGATGAAGAGTCAGAGAGGCGAAAAGGGTCTCACCATAATACTTGGCAGCACTGACAAAGATGGCGGACAGATGTTGTCCCCCGTCTTCAGTGGTTGGGCGGCCCGAGTTTCGACCCCAAACATTGGGAAGTGAACACAACTCAAGAGCCAAGTTAGTGCCAACACGTGTGTGTGTGTGTGTTTACTACAACTGTGCATTGGACAGATGATTTTCTAAAAAGGTTTAAAAGATGAGTCTAAGAAAAAAAAAAAAACGCTAATCTGTAACTGCTGGTTTGTACCCACTTCTCTGCAGATTAACATGGCTGATGTTGACTATACTGTATCAAGTATGTTTAAAGTGCAGTCCAGGGAAAGTGAAGGACTCAAAGACATGTTTTCTATCTAAAATATCACAGTAAGGCAGTTTTCTTAGAAGAAACGTTTTCTTTATTATAGACAGAAACAAGGCCATCATTGTGGTGAAAAACAAGACATGGCTCTCGCTCAGCGGAGTGAAAAACACATGTTAAACTAAAAGCTTTGGCTCGACTCATAAAACTTGGGGAAGAAAGAATGTACGTATATCCACTTGGGAGAACAGGGAGAGGAGAAAAAGGAAATGTTTGTGAAAGGACTGGCTTAAAAAATATGGACTGGAGGCAAATGTGCGTGTGTGTTTGTGTGCGTTTTTATGTGAGGGCATGGAAGGAGGTTTTGGACGCAGATGTATGGTGGCTCTCTGCCAAAGTCAACATAAAAAAAAACAAAACAACCTCACTCACGTGTCCCATATGTTGTTCTGTATGTGTGTGTGTTTGAACACACCGTTACAGCTTCGCATACCAGACATTTCAGAGTTAAACCTACACCTTTATTAGTTATGGCTCTGATATTTTCTGGCACACGCCATGTACATGGAAAGAAATAAGAAAGGACTGCACTCCGTAACACATAATGGTACTGCAGCGTGTGAAGAACACAGGAGAAAAACAAACACGTTGGCAGTACAAAGAGACTTCATTTTGAAGACCACACATTTATGCTATAACATTCCAGGAATACTTTGAAAAAAAAATTATTTCTCCACTATAATTATCTATAATTGTCTGACACCTGTAGGGACAAGCTTCTTTGCAGACCTTTACAAGTTTTTACATGCAAACAACATTTGGCCTTGTAGAATTTGGTTAGTGACATCTAGCAGAGTCGCTCTGGATTGCAACCCTTTGGTTTCCCCCTCTCATTTCTAGTGTGAGAGAGAAACTACGGTGGTCCCAAGGAACACAAAAACAGGTATCTAAAGCTCTAAAGCTGTTACTTTGTTTGTGAAAAAGGACAGACACTGTTTGAAGACGCAAAATGCTCATTCTAGCGCAGCTAAAAACATACCAATTCTTATTTTCAAGTGATTGTGCACTAATGAAAACATAGTTACTCATATTATATTCCATTTCTGGAATAAAAATAGAGCCTCCATAAATATTCACACACAGGACCTTAGCCAAAGCTATAATTGCCAGCTAGAGTTGGTAGATAAAGTCTTTAAAAAGCATTACAAAAAAAAAAAAAAAATGAAGTGTGATTTCAGCTACTTCAATGTTCATTGCACTACAACAGATCCAGTAACACAGGTTTAAAGAAACCTTCCTCTTCCTGTTCCTGTGTACAAACAAACAAGCTGAAAAATTTAAATCAGTTCTCTGAATCACTATCATGTCATCTTCCGGTAAGCGTTGCTTTGGCAGGTATTTACTCAGCCCCAGTAAATTTCCACAGCTGCGAGTCAAAATGCAGACACATTGCTGAATGGATTAACATATTGATATTTAATTTGCATCTTGCTACACCTTTGTAAAATACAATTCAATTCCATCTGAAAGTCTGCTCTGAAGAATGCTTAGGGCCAGAAGAAAAGCACCTCCTTCATACATTTTTAGCAAGTTTTTTTTTTTTTTTAACCCCTCTGGTGAAAAAATAAAATAAAATCCCCTGTTAAACTAACATGCACACCCCGAAACAAGAAAAAAAAAACAAAACCCTGTTCATGAAATGAATCACCTGAAGTCCCTTTATCCTTTAAACTTCATTCATGAGAGCACCTTACAAGAAGCAAATATAGCACGCCCAGAAAAATCAAACTGTACTTCTTTTCTAGTGGTTTGAGTGCTGTCAGGCTCTGAAACATGTTAATATCTAACTATCTTAACCGTACCTCTTTCAATCCAAAATTAAGCCCCTCTGTCACCTGAGTCTAAAGGACCACTTAGAAAAAAACATCAGACTCTCCCACATTAAGACAACGCCTGGGCAAATCTGTGGCCGACAGTAGATCTACGGCAGATTTGATGAGATTTGGGGGACTCTCTGGGGGCTGAATGTAAGCTTTGGTGAGAGAAAGTGGGCACAGTATCTTTGGACATGAGTGCTTTCTCTGTCTAAATCTTCCATGTGTTGTTCTCTTTCATACAGGTGCAGAAGTGTGTCTTGGCATGAGTGGAGCCACTCTTTCTACAAATATCCCCACCCCCTCATCTCCCTGCCTCTCAGTACTTTTCCGTTCAGAGAGACTCTTCTGACAACTGTACGCTTGCCGCCATGCCTCTTCGCCACCTCCACCCCGCCCCCCTGCACACTTAATCATCTGCTATTAATGAGCAGCACAAGTGGATCTGTTCAGTGAACCGGGAGAACTGTCAACTTTCACTACAGCTCTACGCGTCCCTGTGCACACGCACAGTCACACTAAAGACTTCAGGTAGATGGAGAGTGCCACTGAAATGTGACCTCGCCATGCTCCAAACACAAGTGTGTTGTCTTCCACACACAGAGAGAGAGAGAGAGAGAGTGTGTGCAGGGACCAATGGAGAGATCATAAAAATAAAAAAAAACTGCCTGCTTACATCCCGTCTCCATTGTTACAACCGCTCTGCTCAGTGTTACCCCCCATAACACATCAGAGATTACTGCTCTGAAACAATTCTGGGAAATAATCAAACTGAGGATCAACAAGCAAAACAAGAACTGAAACAACGGCAAAGGGGAGACAGCAGTCACCCTCACACGGACATCAAGTATTTTCAACATGCTGGCTGTAAAAGTTCATTTGGTTTCATCTCACTCCCATCTGTCCAAGATGGGACAGGTTGCTAGATAAGTTCAGTACAATCAGATATTTATTTCAGCTTTAGAGGTCACACATGTGGTGACCATATGCATGGACCTTCACTATCACTGACTCACTCACATGAGACAAGAGGTCGGAAAAAAAACAAAAAAACAAAAAACAAAGTCAAATCACTGGAGGGCAAATTAAAGCTAATCTCTAGGTGTTAGAGGAAGCAGCTCATTTTGTTCTTTACTCAACGTGATGTGATGAGGCGTCAGGGTGAGGCTGGGGAGACTTACGGGGAGCGAGAGGAATGACAGAGAGCTTCAAACGGAGCAAATACTGCGACAGTGACGAAGTCAGATCTTTAAAAATAAAATAAATAATAAAAAAAAACAAACATACAAAATCATTGTAGGGATAAAATAAATCACAATAAATAACCACTAATATATCATTTAATAATACACATTTAGTTTGTGCCACAAGTGTCAATAAAAAAAGCACATTTTTCAACACAGCGGGCTTATAAACACACACTGGCAGCTGTAGTCACGTCAAAAACCAGCAGTGCCCCCCTGTGCTATTTCTAGGACGGACATAAACACTCACTTGTCCGAGCTCGACTCAAATAGAGCTCTCAAACAAAATATCGCACACATCAATACATGCATGCACGCAAGAGCACATCTGAACGACATGTCAAAAAAAATATCCACCAAGTCAATAACATACCAACAAAGAATGCCAAGTGAGCACGTTGAATGGGAGCATACATACCTAGAGTTAACAGTACGTGTCAGATCTTAGTGATGATATGCAGAGGGAACAGAGAACAGACCAGGTGATAAATTCAGTCTCGGAAGATAAAGACTTATGCGACACACATCCAAAAGTGTTTGCCTCGGGGGAAGAGATGCAAAGCAAAGAAAAAAAAAATAACTCGATCTTCAGTCTCTGGGAAACCAAAGTTTTTTTTTTCGTTTGAGTAAAGTGCTCTGCTGCAGTGAAGAGGGAGTAGAGTCGGAGTTGAGTCAAAGCTCTTGAAGGAAGCTCACTCAGGATGGAACTCTCTAGAATCAACGCTGGTCCGTCCCCTGCTTTTTAAACCTCTCACGATGGGTGGGTGCGCCAGGGGCGCTGTGATGGCTGTCAGTGGCCTCGGCTGCAGCCAATTAGCTGTGAGCAGGCTGCAGGCCCAGAGACGTATGGAAAAGGAGTCGCGTCAACGGAAGTC
The DNA here is from genome assembly GCA_014281875.1 of Nibea albiflora. Taxonomy (NCBI): domain Eukaryota; kingdom Metazoa; phylum Chordata; class Actinopteri; family Sciaenidae; genus Nibea; species Nibea albiflora. Next base: position 24,870,720 of record CM024789.1, read on the forward strand.
TAACACGCGAGTTGTTAGACTGAAGATGTTTACTCAAAATCAATGCAACAGACAAGTGGTCAGACATCAGCAGCTTCTCCTTATTGATCATACACAGGTACGAGTTTACTTTGAGGTCATGAAAGAAAATATATACAAAAAAGCTGATAAGTAAAATAGTGTAAATCATCATTTCTTTTGTTTCTGGCTGACAGTTTAAATACAGACAGAACTGTATTTTCTTTATTCATTTTTGGTGAATTATCAGTCAATAAATCTAAATAAATATTATGAAATATTCAATATTTTACAGTACACGCGTAGTTCGATGTTACAGTAGACGTTACGTTAAAGAGCTTTTCTTTTAATTATAGTCCTAAACCCCAATGGTAAAATCATGAGTCATATAGGTCACTCATCCATAGACTGTATAAAACATGGATGTAGTATCCGTGACGTCACCCATATGTTTTCTGAAGAGCTGTGAGCTTGTGAAGGTCAGAGTGTGGTGGCTTTGGCTGTTGCCATCTTGGCAATCCTGACCTAGCTAATCCAAAAATGGGCAAAGACGTGGAGAGTGGGTGGAGCTGAAGCGGACTGAATGAAGACTGTTTGCTCACTCAAACCACATGTGAAAGCGCCCGACTGTCGTTCAAAGCAGCCACACTGTTATATTACGCTTCATGTAAAGTCAGAATAAATGTGTGTTCTGAGTTTGTCAGCCAAATTTAAATGTCAACAAGTCTATGAAATTAGGTGTTGCAATCGTGCAAAAATGAATTCTCAGCTCCAGGACTGTGGAGGCCTGTCCACTGAAAGGGCTGAAGCCACGCCCACTCAAGGGAGCAGTCAAGCAGCAATTTTGAAGGGACTGAGTTCAGAAAATATGTGACTAACTCTGAAACACTCTGAGCGAGATGAATTCATCTCTCTGCTAGTGGTGCAGGGGTATGCTCAGGTGGGCCTCACTGTGTCACTGAGCCACCCTTTAAGGACCGCCCACAAAATCCTGAACTGAAAATTTGAACAGGTGAGTTGTATAAAAATTCACCCTCAGTACAGTTGTCATGAACAGGAAAATTAGCTATAGAGAACCCAACAGCTTTTTGTACCAGGCTGTTTTGTATTGTATTTTTATTTTTTAGAGGGAGGAGAAGGACTGTTTGAAAATTCTGATTAAATTAAAAAAAAAAACATTTTCTAGCCTTTCTTTTAGTGTTGAAAGTTTTGGTTATCTTGTAAGAATGTAATCTTTAAATCAGATAGGACGGACAACATGTATATTCCCAAAAGACAATTTGTGCCTCAAAAGAGCAGCAATTCGTCAGAAACAAAGACAAACGAGGATTACACTGGAGCAGAGGAGCAGACAAAATGATAAGAACAGGAGAATTCAAGCTCTGCTGATCTACATCTACCACAATGAAGAACATTCCCTCCCAAAGAATGTGGTGGGGCATGTTGTGGCCTCACAGTCCCCAGCTCTCCTGCAGCCTCTTATAAAGATTGCTTAATATGCGCACTATAGCTCTCTCTCTAGCCCCCACCCTTTCTCCACCACTCTAACCCAACTGCTTGTGGCAGATGTCACAAGAGTATCTTCAATCACACAAACTATAGACATTATATTTAATATCTAACACTGCTTGCGGTTGATATGTGTTGCTAACATTCACTAACTTGACTATTTTGACATGCTATAAGACCCTAAGTGTCACAGTTATGTTCAAGGAGTGGACCCAGACTGAGGTTAAGTGAACAAAAGTAACTTTAATGACTTACTAACAGAAACAGAAGCTTCCGGTGAACCCTGGTAACAACAAAACCCTAAAAACAACAAAAGCCCAATAAACAGAACCCAGCAGAGAGAACACAAGGAAACAGGAACACAGAAACTCAGACACAGTATGACCTGACAATGGAACCCGGGGACTAAATACAGAAGGCAGACAGCTAGAGAGTAGATAATTAAAAGTGAAGGGAAACATGGCATGAAGTAAAGATACACAAGAGATTGGAGAATTTCAAAATAAAACACAAATCTATAAACCAAAAACCAGGACAGTAAGAGATTTGTAGATGTAGATCTCAAACAGTCTGTTCGGCCCATTGCTAACTCCACTGTGCTGTTGTATAGTATTTCCTGCTAATTTCTGTTAACTATTGAGAGACCTCAGCTGTAAAAGCAAATCACATACAAATGTAATGTTAAGTATGTGCTTAAGTATAGTAAGTAGTGCGTTCCAGCTTCTCGGTATGTGGCATTGGCCCTTGGTAGACAGTTGTAGCACCACATTCTGTTTTGAGATGGAGGCCACTTTGACGACAGAGAATACAATACTGAGATGATTTACAGCCACTCCAGGGACATGACGAGTTCAGGCAGGGACAGGAGGGCCACGAAGCAGGAGACAAGTGAGAAGGAGGCATCTACTTCCAGAGGCTTGAGCAAGGGTGACAGCGGTGTTAGGCAAACCAGAAAATATTTGTTTTTACCAAAATCAGTAATCAGTACACAGTTAGACCATATGTCTTTTGTTTTTCTGACCAAATTCTTATCCTATTTGTGATTTAACAGAGACGTGCGTTTTGAAAAATCTTTAATGATATTTTCAAAAATCTCCATTTTAGCCCCCTGAAAACCTGTGTGGACAAGAGGTTGAAATGTTTTCAAAAATACCTGTGTGGACATGACCTTTGACCAAACACTGGCACTTCCAGCTGCTCGTGATCAGCTGATGAACAACTTTCCTTTCCTCTGTCCAGCTCTTGCTTTTCTCTTTTTCCTCTCTTTCACTCTCTAACCTTCTACCTTCTGTCCCCTTTTGCAGCCGCTCTCATCAGAACTCTCTCTTTCTCCGTTTCCACCTATTCTACAACCGCCAGAAATGACTCACTGCACCTCTCTATCTCTCACCTACCTGCTGTGTTTCACAGCGACTGTACAGTCAGCCTGACAGATGCCACCTCGATCCTCACATGTCTGCATGGAGAATACATGGAGAAAAACATCTCCCTCTTCAGTTTTATTAGTATGTGCTCATGTGTGAGTGTGGGCACACACAACTGCCTCCTTGCCCAGGACTTCCACAAAGCTTTCCTTGTTCTGTCCATATGGTTTAGTGCATCAGGCATCCAGTAACACAGAGAGAGCCAGATAGACAGAAAGTATAATGAAGAAACAGGCATGAGTTTGGTTAAAAAAAGACCTCAAAGATTTCATTTTCAACGTGAGGATATCAAAGTCTGCCTTGATGTACAGAACACTATAAAGGTGTCTTTGTGTGGTTCAGGTGAAGCTAAATGTCAGCTATTTGTCACACATGGCATCAAAGCCAAATATTTTCAGACAGTTTTCACATATTCTCACACTGGTGGGGAAAGACGAGACCATTTCACATTCAACAAACCTGACATGTGAATTCTTGTCTCCGCCTATGATAAGAGAGCAACATTCTCAGGGTAAATCATCGTTCTGCTGCCAGCCTTCACAATAAACAAAGATAAAATGCACAAATCGACATTAGAGGAATATAGGACAGCTAGAAAGAGAAACAGCGACAGATGTATATATATCTACACAGCATTTTTATAAGCTGGTAACACCTTTTTAGTTTTCTGACAACTCAAAGTGCTTTTACACACATTTCATTGATCCAGTCACACACTCTGCAATGCAAGGTGTGTACTAAGCATTTGTGTAAATTTACAATACAAAAATGAACCATTCAGAGAGAGGGTGTGTCCAAACTTGACATTAAACACATCACTAAGACAACTGCTGAAGAATTTGTTTTCCAACAGTGTCACTAACTTGCATCTCAGTAAACATGTCATAGCATTTGCCTGTTTCTGATTCGTTTTTACCTTTGTCTCAGTGTAAGTTTTTATTAAGTCTGCATTGTATGTTTAAGTGCTCAGCTATTCTGTGTGTTTCTGGATTTTTACAAATTTTCCTGAACTTTTCCTGCCATTTGGTTTTTTGATTTTCTTCTCCCAGTCAGATGTCTGTCTTCTTTGTCTCTCTCTACCGGCCTCACCATCCTGTAAGCCTTTTGAGTTTTATGTTAATAAATCATTAGACTGTACTGGCACCCTGGTTCAGTTTCAGTTCATGACCCTTTGCTGCTCTCTCCTCTCCCCCACTGTCTTTCTATCTTCAGCTGTCCTATCAAATAAAGGCATACATGCCCCCCAAAATAAATAAAAACAATAATTAATTGGACTGCTTCTAGTAGTTTGGGTCAAACCAAGTGGCAACCTCCAGGACTGTGAAATGAAGCTGACATCGAAATGCCAAAACCTGCAGTTCCCCGAGTGGCCACTTGAGGTTGGCTACAGAATGAATCATAATCTCCATAAGTCCCTATGTTAAAATGTACAACTTCACAGCAAAAATAAACATGCTTACAGACTGGTACAAAATGCAGGCTAATGTCCACTTGACACTATCACGCATGCATCAGTCTGACAGATCATAGAGTGCAATCTTCATTGGCAGTGAACTGTTGTCAGACACTAACAGAACATACTCATGAAGCGTGATAATACATAATGCTTGGTCGAGGCAAGATGTGGCCTGGAACTGAGTTTAAGTGATTAAAGGTGCAAGTCCTTGTGAAACGGGTGGATCTGGTGCCCATCTTTGATCTGTCACTGCATTATGTAACCAGGTAATAATATCTGGGGCAACAGAACTCTCTCCATAGCTGCCCCCTCCCTCTGGATATACTATCTTGCCAAACAACTCACGTCTTAGCTACATTTTCTGGAGATTAAAGACAGCTAGAAAAATGCATTCTTTGGTTGTTGTTGTGAATGTCTGACTTCTTTCTAGGCCTCTGGTCTATATTAGACCAGAATAACCTGACCATCAGGTGAAACCCGTGTAGTGGAGTGGAGTGTAGGAGTGCCTTTGGCATTGCACAGTTTACAATAACTGAATGATTCCTCATCACAGCCTCATGTCCAAGCCTGAGAGAATATTTAGAGCCAGTGGATCCTCTAAGGGCTTACTCTAAGGTCACATTACTTATTTTCAGGTGATTATACACTAATGGAACATACTCATAAAGTGTTGCGTAGATCTTAGACACTTGACTGATCTATTGGTAGAATATGGCAGGGTAGGATTCTAATATACATAACTATGTATCAGAACTCCAGATCCAATTCTTAAGGAACTGATATTTTTTGGACAATCATAAAGAATAATGCAAATTCTAGGGCAAGGTAATGTGTGGTCAGTCTCTGCCTCAATGTCAAAGGTCAATAAAGAGTACTGCATGTGTTTCTTTGACTGTATTTGTTTGGGATTGTTTCGAGTCAGTCCTGTGAGAGCGAGATGACTGCTCTGCACTTCTGAACATGGGAGTCTGTTTTTACTCACCTGGAGCATTCTATAGCGGTGCAAGTCTTTGTGAAACTGGATTACATAACCAGGTAATAATACCTTGAGGAAACAGTAGAGGGGAGAACTTGAAACAACTCATTAGCTACGTTATGTAAGGAGGCAAAGGAGGAGACTGAAGACAGCTAGAAAAATGTATTCTGTGGTTTAGTAAAACTTATGGCCATAAGACTTAATGCCATTCTACACGGCCGTCATCATAAGGATAGAATTTGCAGTGGTGGTGGCAGCTTCATGCTGTGGGTATGCTCCTCTGTAGAAGGCCTTGGTAGGCTTAGAAAGGTAGTGGGTAAAATGTAAAAGGGAAATCCTGGAAGAAATCCTGATGCTTTCTGGCAGAAACCTGTAACCTGGGAGAGGATTTGTTTTCCAGTAACACAATGAGCTAGAGCGTTAAACCCAGATCTCCATGTAAGTGAAGGATTTGGGGCTTGACTTGAACGTTGTTCACTGACAACCTTGAGGCAACTTCACAGAGGTTGTATTGTATTTTATATTTGTTATGACTTTTCTTTTTTAAAAAATAAAACCTTCAAACTTCCAAGGTGGTTGGGAACTTTTTTAGGCACAATGTTAACATTATGAACATGGACAAAGGACAGTTCTCACAGTGACACAGTAGTTTATGGCTAATCAATGATAAACAAACTTATAAGAGCTGCACCTGACGAAGTCTGATCTACGTGGAGATGATAATGATAATTACAGAAATTACAAAATTACAAAATTACAAATTACAAAAATAAAACCTTCAAACTTCCAAGGTTCCAATGTTAACATTATGAACATGGACCAAAGACAGATCTCACAGTGGCACAGTAGTTTATGGCTAATCAATGAAAAACAAACTTAGCGGAGATGATAATGATAATTACAGTGCACTTTGAGTTCAGTCTGACTTGGTTCAGAGTGATCACAGAGCTTGTCGTCCATCCTTGAATCAAAATTCAAAACATTATTTATCAATAGATGATGTAACAAACATTTTTTCATTGATCAGTAAGTAAAATACTGACCGTATACAAAGAAAGTCAAAATCATCAAATATGGCGGTACAAAGTTTACTTTATACTACATAAACTTTAGATCAGAAAGGTGGAACGCTGGAATGTGTTTGCAATTTCCCATACGTTAGGTGAAACATGCACTAACTTGAGTTTAGCTACAGAGCTGGCCCAGCTTGAATACTTTTAAATACCTAAAATACCTATTTAATGTCAAGTAAAGGGCAATGATTCCCTCAATGTTGCCTGTAGCTGTTTTTTCTAAGAACATTCCTCATTTGAAACTGACTTAGAAAACAGCACCAAATCTATCCATATGATGTTGTGTAGACCATACTGGATATAAATAGCACAGCTAGGAAACATATGTTAATCTCAGTAACCAATACACTGCCTTCCCTATAAATGTGCAGGATTATCTGTGTTTAATTCAGGCCTCGAAATATGAAGAGAAGGCAGAGACAGAGCCTGTGTGTGGTTACAGTGGATACGGTGTGGGAGAAAAGCGATCACAGTTAGAAAACTAAGAGTGGGCTTTAGGCTGATCATTATCTACCAAAGTTTTGTTGATGTGTAAAGAAAATTACACAAGATGCGGCAGACCACAGACGATGTTCCAGACTGTTTACTCAGTCCATCAAGAGAAACAAACATCATTACATCTGAGAACTTTCCCCAGTGTGTTTTTTTTTAAAAGAGGATTTAGCTTTCCAAACTGTTGGAGCTTTTTCTATGTTAGGTCACTGCTGTTTTTGACACTATGTTCCTTTGGTAGTCCGTCTGTAGAAATCTGTGCAGGTTACATGTCAAGCAAATGTCGGAATGGTAGTCGACTGCGTTCTTCATTGGCAGTGAACTGCTGTTAGTTTTTAGGCTCCTAGTTAACATCAAAATCAAACCAGTACTTGCAGAGATTTCAATGCATTGCCATTGCTAAAAAAGTAGATGAAAGACCAAACAAAGATGGCCAGATGTCGAGGCATGATGGAAAACAAACAAACTATCCAAAGAGTATACTTTTTGTAGGTGTGCACAGCACAACAGATATGAATATCTGACTTCTGGCTGGAACTACAAATACAGTATGAAGCTTGACCTAACCTGACCATCAGGTGTAACCGGTGTAGTGTAGGGTGCCCTTACCAGTATGACCTGTGTGGTTGATGTCAATTGTCTCAACTCCCCCTCACTTCCAAGCATGTGAGAGAATATTTAGAGGCAGTGTTTGGTTTGTCTATTCTGGGCCACTATAGAAACATGGAGGTGGTCACAGTGAAAGAGGACCTGCTAAGGGTTTACTGTAAGGTAACAAAAACACAGTTCTCATTTTCAGGTGATTATACACTAATGGAACGTACTCATGAAGCATGATAATAGGAAAGAAAACATACTGCCTCAGGGTCAAAGGTCTATTGGTAGAATATGGCAGGGTAGGATTCTAATATACATAACTATGTATCAGAAATCCAGATCCAATTCTTAAGGAACTGATATTTTTTGGACAATCATAAAGAATAATGCTAAATTCTAGGGCAAGGTAATGTGTGGTCAGTCTCTGCCTCAATGTCAAAGGTCAATAAAGAGTACTGCATGTGTTTCTTTGACTGTATTTGTTTAGGACTGTGTTGAGTCAGACCTGTGAGAGCGAGATGGCAGCATTCTATAGTGGCACAAGCCCTTGTGAAAGTGATAGATCTGGTACCCTTTCTTTACTGTCACTGTATTACATAACCAGGTAATAATACCTTGAGGAAACAGTAGAGAGGACTAAAAAATGTATTTTTCTGTATTCTGAGATTTAATGCCATTCTACACGGCCGTCATCATAAGGATAGGATTTGCAGTGGTGGTGGCAACTTCATGCTGTGGGTATGCTCCTCTGTAGAAGGCCTTGGTAGGCTTAGAAAGGTAGTGGGTAAAATGTAAAAGGGAAATCCTGGAAGAAATCCTGATGCTTTCTGGCAGAAACCTGTAACCTGGGAGAGGATTTGTTTTCCAGTAACACAATGAGCTAGAGCGTTAAACCCAGATCTCCATGTAAGTGAAGGATTTGGGGCTTGACTTGAACGTTGTTCACTGACAACCTTGAGGCAACTTCACAGAGGTTGTATTGTATTTTATATTTGTTATGACTTTTCTTTTTTTAAAAATAAAACCTTCAAACTTCCAAGGTGGTTGGGAACTTTTTTAGGCACAATGTTAACATTATGAACATGGACAAAGGACAGTTTCTCACAGTGACACAGTAGTTTATGGCTAATCAATGATAAACAAACTTATAAGAGCTGCACCTGACGAAGTCTGATCTACGTGGAGATGATAATGATAATTACAGTTATGTTTGAGTTCCTGTGGATACCTTTTGTCTTTTTAAAAAAAGCAAAAACACACCAATTGCCTGTGGTCATCTCGAGTGTTTTCCTAATAACATGGCATTATCTACTTGATAGTTCAACATTTCATCTCCATGACGGTAGAACTTGAAACCACAACAAAATCACAATGACTGCCCTTGTGAATACTGTCCTACCAACCAAACAGAGAGCTTTATTACATGTAGTCTCATATATCAACATGTCAATTGTCATTTTACCACACAGGGTTATGTGATGAAATGTAAGTTAGCCCCTTCATGCTGCACACACACACATCCTGCTGACAGACCCTCCTAAATCTTACACACATAGATCCTTTAAATGTTGAACAATTTCAATAATATCTGACATTTTAGGGTTCGTCATTTTTGGCTTGAATTTGTAAGAATCATAGAAAAAGCAGGGAAGGGACTAGTGTATGAAAAATATAGAACATTCATCTTTAAGTAAACTTCCTGGATTAAAGCAACATTAACTTAAGTAACTTTTCTACCATAAAATAAATATAACAATAATGATCATTAAAATCATTTTGATGCTATATTGACTTGTAATCGAGTGAATGGTGTCTTGCAGACTACTTGGCCTCCAGATTTAGTGAATTCCTTGATTCCCAGATTGCTTTGCTCTGATAGACATTGATAGAAGTGCTGCGATATAAGAATGGATGGCGTAACCAAGTCACTATCTCATCAAGTGAAACCAACCAAAACCCCTTGACTCAACCAAGCATGAAGTAGAAACTACAGTGGCCACAAAAAATGTGAAAGAACGACTTTCTGAAAAAAGTTTCAAGGCAACCCAGTGCCCAACTAAAATTTCAACGTTATGGTAGATCTAGATTAAAAAAAAGTAGGGAGATCACCAAAGTATGTAGGCGTCATCCCCTGGGAATCATTGTAGAGGTAAGATCGGGCCTAAAAAATCCAGCCCGACCCGCAGGTATTAAAGCCCGACCCGGCCCGAGCCCGACCAATTAACTTGATTTGCAGGCCTGAGCCCGAAGCAAACCCGAAATTTCATATTTTATTTGTGAGGACTCAGGAGGAAATTTAAGGCCATCCGTCATTTTGACGGGTTGAAAATTGGGCCATAAACCACAGCAGCAGTACGTCCTTAAGAATCTAGCGTGGCACTTTAAGAGAGAGACAAAGAAGAACAATGACGGGTGGATAATGGACAGAGACAGGAAGGAGTTCTTTGAACTGTCATAAAAAAAAGTCAGCGACCCGACCCGAAGCAATGATTGACATTTTAGGTTGGGCTCGGGCTTGGGCTTAAGATCTTACCTCTAAATCATTGTCATCTGTAGAAAAATAGCAATCCAACAAATAGTTTTTGAGATATTTAATACCGGATCAATCATCAGACTGACTGACCAACAGACCGCTACAGAGCATTGTCAAGGGTGTGGGCGGCTGAAATGCTTCAGAAGTAAATCTGGTAGATTCATACTGTAGGCTATGCCTCTGTGCTTGGAGCTTTTTCTGGGACCTTGAGTTGTGCTGGCTGTGAAGAGAGTGTCATGGGAGGACAAATAATATGTAGATAGAGGAAATAGTATGCCTTAGCTCTGCAAGGAAGGCAGATCGCTGTACATTTCCATTTTGTCATCTGGGGCTGGCTTTCACTTGAGGAGGAAGCTTGTTTCAATTGTAAGCAGCAATGTTGCAGTGGATCCAGCTACTTTCACACATTCACACAGAATGTCTGTGTGAATGCTCCAATACTGTGCTTCAAATCAATTGAGGTTTTAGTAAAAGAAAGTCTACATGTAATGTGTTCCATCTTTTTGTACAAAAAAGAAACCAAGTGCTGTAACCTGTGCTTTGTAACATCCAGGGGTAGTGCTCTGCTAATACACAAGAGAATGTCTGTAAATAGTTCTACTCAGTCTTTGGGCCTTCACACTTTGCTTTCGGTCCAAGTCTTTATGGGGGAGAAACTCAAGAGGAGTGGGGGTGGAATGATAAGAGTGAAACCAGACCAACGAGTCAAACTGCTTAAAATATACAAGAGACATATGGGATGAGTGTGTGTATACTATTATATGTGTGTTGTTAAGGGGTGAGAGGCTATACAGAAGGTATACTGCTCAATCATACATAAACTAATAAACTGGTTCCAAGAAGGATAAAACAACCCAGGAACATTTTCTCAAAAACAAATTTTGTACTCATAGAAAGAAAGACTTCTCTGCAAAACAAAGCAAAAGCTGTTATCAAGTCTCTCTTTTGGCAAAGAGATCTTAACTTCAATGGGACTGCTTGATTAAATCAAGATTAAATTTTATAAAAAATCCCCCCCCCCCCGAGAATCCCCTGCGGTAGATAAAATTTGATAAAGTGCTCTCTAGGGTTCCGTTACAGTGGAGAAAACATGATGCAGTGCCATTTTGGCTGCCCTGTACTAGAAATGTGTGTGTTATTGCTGTGTATTTAATACAGAGGGGTAGTGGTTGCATTTTAAGTCGCAAAATAAAACATTGGATTGGAAGTGCTTTATCATACCTGCATCTGATTTTCTGGTGCCTCACCATGGAGTGGGTGCCCACCACTACTGTGTGTGTTTGATCTGATAGATCCAATCATTAAACCTTTTTTTGAGTGTCGAGTGTCCCCAGAGTTAAAAAAGAATCACCAGCTCTTTTCCTATCGTCTTCTGGAATAACCTTCCTGCATCAGACAATCTGACTCTGTTGGCGCCTTTAAATCCAAATTTAGAACTCATTTGTTTACCTTCATTCAGGCTTTTCATTCATCCCCAGGATTTTTTTTTTTGGATCTGGATCATCAACCCCCAGGAGAGTTATGTTTTTCTTCTTCTCTCCTCAATTGTGCTGTTTACATGGTCTATCTTCTTCCAAAAGTCCATTCTTGAGAGGAGGTCCCGTGGCTCAGGTTCAACCAATTTGTTGAGGTTGGGTCCATATTTTTTACTCATGTTACACAATCTATAACATATTTATAGTTTTGTTATCAGATTATGTTATTCCATCACCATTACAAAGTTAAATTGTTTAATCCCATTTCAGTTGAAGGCAGGGTGAAAAGCCTGCATCAAAGGTTCCTCCTGGCTACATTGCATTGCCTCTGTGATCTCTTTCCAAGAGCTACAATATGTCTCCCTTGTCCCATCCCTAGAACCTTTCATTCCCTCTTCCCTTCCCGCCAGTCCTACCAGTTGGACTTTCCCCGTCATCTGACTGTCCCACCCAACTTCAACACTTGTGCTGTTTCCAGCAAGAAACAGCACAAGTGTTAAGATTCTTTGCAATGACCCACTGTAATTCAGACGTGCCTACATGAAAGACTCCAAAGGGCAATGATATTTAATGCAACCATCGACCCCTTCCAGCCCCTCACACACCAAGAGACAACATACCGTAATGTCGACTAGTGTTAGTCATGTACTGAAGAGGTCTGTTTTGCAGTAGCATTGTTGTCCAGGCATGACCATATTGTATCAGCTCTCACTAGTTGGTTGTGAATAAGTATTTAACTCTAAGTTGTAGTTGTAGTTATATAAGTAATCATGACAGAATAGTGCTTTGGACAATGCACAGACTCCAATGTCCAAAACAGGTCAAGAAGACATTGTCACAACGCACTAGCTCCCTATTGGCTCTCCTGCATGCATCCCCCTAGTAGGGAGGGTGGGATTACCCAAATCACATGTCAAACTTATTAAGAGAGACGATTCAAAACAGGTGTTGGACTGAAGTTCGGGCGATTTGTGAACTGACGGAGTGACAGGCATTGGATTAGTGCTAGAGCCATACGCTAACAGGTAAACCTTTACACCTTTAGCGTGGCAGTCAAACACTCATTTATGAACATTCATATATGCCAAGGCCTGGAAGTCCCAGACATGAGTATTTGGACTGCTCAATTCCCGGGGGTACAGCTGCTGGATCTGATTGCAGCTGTCCTCGAAAGTGCTTGTGATTCCACTAGAAGTGCTGCAGTGCTTTTCAGAAACATCCCAGAAGGGACACTCCATTCCAATCCGAAGTGAATACCCAGTTGGTCTATTTTTAACAGAATCTGCCAAAAGCTATGTCAAGAAACACAGGGAAAGTCAGACAAAAAAATCAGAGAGAATCCAGTCCATCAAAACACCCTCTACAGACTCCTGATTGTAAAACTAGACACACAAGGAAGCAATTTCACTAAGCAGGCTACTGAAAAACAAAACGTATATGAAGTATTATAGACAGAATCAGGAAGGTGTCGACGAATACGTCCTTCCCATCAAATAATACCTGTTGTTGTATGGATGTGAAGACCTTTCTTTTGAGGTAATCCTGGAGACTGGATACTGGTGGGGTCTTGTTGTGGACATTGCAGCCATTGCTGGAGGTTAAAAGATTGGCCAATCACACCCAGTGCTCCATCTGCCAATTTCAGACTCCAACTTAGGAACATGAAAGTCACGATAAGCCCAACCAGTAAATGGTAATCAATATATATACACCTCATGTGACAAGCTTTGTGTATACTTTGATGAGAGAATCCTTATTAGCCCTCCTATTCTCCTCAAATTTACTAACATTTTTTACCCTTGGGGTCAATCTGACACCAGGCATATTTGCGTCCAGAAAATGAGTTACAGAAAATTGTTTTGTGATTTTTTTTGTGTCAAACACTTTGTTTATTTGTTGAATACATAAATAAGCCCTTGATAATGAAAGCTGACCTGTTCTCTAGCGCCACCATCATGCCAAACTTAAACCATCAGGCCAAAATTAGAATTCATTTATCTTGAAAAGTTTTCATTCGAATCTTCTCAAATTTACTGACAACATTTATGACCACAAGGGTATGTACCCTAGTGATTTTGGTGACCTTTCCTGTAGCGCCACCATCAGGTCAAACTTTGAGTTTTAGTGTTAGTGCATATTGAAAATCTTTCATCCAAATCTTTTCTAATTTGGGGTGCACATTTCATGACTCTCACAGAATGAACCATGTCGATTGATGTTGGTGACCTGATTTGTACACCCCTTCCAAAATAAGCAAGCCAATGTAGGCTTCCAAATCAGCTACATCCAAGTCTCTCCAACTGTCCCCATACGGGTGCGTCCCCTCTAAATTTGTCATCCCAAGCACAATTTTTTCAATTGATGGTGTTATGAAGGGTTTGAATGATGATTTGATGCCTTCAGTGTGGCTGATTGCAGAATCTGGTGGGGCCTGGAACCATTTTGATAACATTAGTATCACTAAGTCTACCCTGCTGTTGATGTGGGGAAAGGGACCATGTTATCTTTCCATTTTTGGAGGTGACCATGTCTGCTGGTTGTTGAGAGGCAACAGGAGGGTCAACATTCTCATTCTCATCAGATGAGAATCCCTCAAAATCACGGTCCATCTCAACACAATCCTCATTGTGCGTTCAGATGGTCACACACACAGACCTTCATGTCCATGGTTGGAATAGTTGTTTTCTTTACCTCCCTTTCATGTATCAACTCAAAAGTATCACCTCTGCACCTGCAGGTGTGGGTTATTAGGTCATACACAGAGACAGACATGTTTTACACAGCTAAAACAGCTTGGGGTCAAATTGACCCCAGAGGAACACCAATGCGTGTAGTATGTGTTCAGCACATTAGAAAAATATCATCATGAAAATGTTTTGCTTAATCAGTTGTCCCCATCAAATTACCAAAAGTCATGAAATCTGAAGCAAAAAAAACAAAGGCAACTGTTATTTTTTGAATGATAAACATTGAACGGGGTCAAATTGACCCCAAGGAGAATAGGAAGGTTAAGACCTCATCGGACAGCCTTCTGACCATGCTTTCAATTTTCTTCATGGAATAACGTGCACCATGAAATGTGACTAAAATAGACAACATATTTTTAGGCTATTATTTCTTTCATCTACCTGGCTGAGACGTTCCCACAGCTATAAAACTGTTTGCTGTATTTGTGATGTGTTAGTGTAAGTACTATTAAAGCATTAGATTTGTGTGATCACCACATCTAGTAATGTTACCTCTATGATTAAAAGCTGCATACATGCTCTCCTGTTCTTGCTGCAGCTTGTCCCATGTGGTTTGCCCAGAAGCTGTTGTGTTAATATATATCTTAATCCTTCTTATCCTTGTCAAAAATACAATTTCAAACATAATCTGATGTTTATATAGGCCTGGTACCTGACATTTTTAACTTAGAACTTAGGTGGCATGAACACATATAATTAGATACATGAATTGCTGACGCAGGTTCCTTCCAGCTGTGCCTACATCATCTGAAACGGACGTTGCTTCACATGGTGCTTCACAGGAAAGGACACCTCATTACATTTAAAAGGTTTCCTGTCTCTTTGCAACATTTCCTTGCATCTCTACATGCATCCTTGGTGAGAGGGACTAAGATATAAATTAGAGAAACGTGGATGCAGTTTAAGAGACTTGGGATGTACAATTGTCTTAAGCAGAGAAGCTCAGTTGTATGAATGTGTAGCTAAATGCAATAAGAAAAGAAGCAAGTGGGGGGTGGTAGGATATCCATGTGATCAGATCAACATGTCTAACTGCGGAAATATACAAGGGACATAGGAGACAAGTATGTGTATATAATTACACTGTACGTGTGTTAGAGGAGAGGAGGGGCTGAGTACAGACAAAATTGCTGCTTGAAGTTTGGGAGCTCATAAGCTCAAAGAGTTTCCAGGAAAGAAAAAAACAACTCAGGGACATTTTGTCCTAACAAATCTGTTATGAAAAGTCAACTGGTGTCATGTCAGCACTGACAGACTGTTTATCAGCCTGCGTCAGCTTTCTCTGTCCTTGCTTTTTGTGCATGAATTAAAATGAATTCCATTTTATTTACATTAAATACATCAGTACCATCTCGTTTCCAGGTATAACAGGGTGCTGCAGCACCAACTTTGAGAACATCTACAGGCAAAAGTGTTTAACCCTGGTTCACTCAAAGGTGGGGTGAAAAGCCTGCGTCATAGCCTCCCCCAGGCTCCATGACACATGTCTTCCCGATCTTTGTCCTCCAACTGTTACACTGTGCCTCCCTGTCCCTCCCCCTGCAACCACATTTCTGTTTCCTTCTTTGCATTCTTCCTTCCATCCACCAGGTGCCCTCAAACGTTCCCTCCTTTCCCAAACATTTGACAGCCCCACCCGGCTTCACACCTGTTGTCACTCTCCTGATTGGCTCTGCAGCTGCCTCGCCTTCCTGGCCCACCTCCTCACCTTACTTCACAGTTACACAAACGCAAAATCAACCCAGATTACTCGCCTTTTATTCACTTTGAGTTCAACATTGGTGAACTCTGAAGCAGAAAGCTGATAGGACGGGAGAGATGTACTGTGAGACAGACTCTGTTAGCAGGGGACGCCAGTTTGCCATGTTGTATAGTGATTTACACTAGCCTGCATTCTCACATAATTAGTGACCAAATGTAAAACGCTAAAACTTTCCACACTTTCTTCTTGTTCAAAGTGATATCTGAATGACCCTGCATTGATACGGTGACGCACATCAACCATCAGCACTGTCTCTGACCTTGAGCAGTCACAGCCAACACACTGAAATTAAACAACTGTCCGCAGTATCATAGCATTCATATGAAATCATTACATGTCACACTATCTGGGTCACTCAGCCCTGGATTACCTTAAGGTACAAGTCATCTATTTCTCCCTCTATGTATTCGTAACAGGAAGCACATTTTAACTTTATACTTATCTAATACTTGCTGCAGTTAGCTGTAGCAGCGTAGATCAGTTCTTGTATTACCGTATAAAGTCATTATTAGGGCTGGGGTATCGCTACTCAATAACTTTAAAGTATCGACTGAAACCTCCCCAAAACCAAGCCTCTGGTCAAACGTTACCCCGCACTCAGTCCCAACACTACAATTACAATTCAGTTTGATGTGATGTGTGATTGGCCAGGCCACTACCACAGCTAGATTAAGGGAACAAGTTGTGCTTGTGTATTTGACAGAGTTGGCAGTATGGCCTGACAAGATGTTACCAGAATATTGTCAGCACGCCAAATGGAAGGATTATTTATTAATAATGTTATTATATTACCAAGGCTCCTTTGACAAAAGATATCGAATAGAGTACTCCTCTGGTATTTGTATCACTTTCAGGGAACTGATGTAAACAGCCCCAGTCATTATGAAGAGTGGAAGAACTACAGGGAGGATTTGGCTGATTCTCCTGCTCTCTTTGCCCAGGGGCCTCACAAACAGTTCTGAGAAGTGAATTTCTGAAAAGCAAAACAAACTTCTCATTTACACACAGGAGGATATTATGGATTACCTCTCCTTTTTAAAATGTACACGTGATGCCCACTTTTCCATCTTCCTATTACATGGCTCTGTCCCCCTCTTGTCTCTCACTGGGACCTGAATGGCAGTGCTGATAGGTGCTGTATGGTAGGTTGCCAAACAATTCACCACAGAGTGGTAGTTTTTTGTTGTTGTTGTTGTTGTTGTTTTGTTGGATCCTTCTGCTGAAGCCAGTGCATGGACCAGTTGGTGGATTTGAAGTTTTCCCCAAAGATAAACAAAAAGGAACAGCCAGTACCAAGAGGGACAATCCACTACTGGCAGGAAATGTAATTATATGTAATTTGCTACACAAGGCTGGCATAGTAGCTAATGGTAGCCAGACAACGGGGCTATGTAGGCCAAACATCAAGACCATTTATAATGAGACTGAACAAAAAGCTAGTATAGTTAAGAAACAAACAAGAACCGGTCGACCCATTTCTAAGAAGTCTTCTGCTCATACTTTCAAAGATGAAAAGAGATGGGCGAGGTGGATATACAAATAAAGTGAGGTGTATTGGAACAACACCTTAAGGACTGTATCACCTGATAAATTATTGGCCTGTATCCAGATAAGCCATCTGAGTTGCTTGTCTGGATTGCAGTCTGAGCAAGAGAACAGTACGAACATGTCGTTGCACATACGGTGAATGTAAGACATAAGGCAAAAAGCCTAAACAGACTAACTTTGATTGACATGTAGAACTTATCTGTCAACCATCTGATCTCTTTGTTATGTTGCAGCTTCTCGTTCAGCTGCAGTCTGCTCGGATGTGCTTTGAAAAAGTCCGCAGCGAACAATGTTAAAGTTCAAGTTTGGATGCAGAAAACAGCAGCAGGGTGTAAAATGTCTGCTGTCTCAACCTGGCAAAGCAATTCTACCGGTGATTTTGTGCATGCATATCATGAATTTATCAGTATGAGATTGCTACTATCACACCCTGATATATTTTCTCTTTGCCACATGTCTGCCAATAAAAAATAAATTGAAAATGTTGAGCTTTGCTAGATTATGTAAACTGTCTATAAAGGTGATTTCAGTAGAAAGACATGATGACACATTTAGGCCGACGGGTAGGTAAACACCTCATTCTCCAAACGGAGCTTAGAGTTTACATTTAAGAGCCTCACCCTGTTGATGCAGTTAGTCTGTGTTAATGAAACACACAGAGCATCAGATCACGCTGCACGCTGAACAGTGAAAACATTTTTTTAAACCATCGTTAATGTCTGATATGAGACACACACACACACACAGGTCTGCATGAGGTGCAGTCAGGCCCACAAAAATCTGTTTAAGCTTAAGCTTAAGCTACTGTATATGTAGGGCATAGTTTTTGCCTTGTGTCATTTACATGGATTTCATTGTTGGACCAAACAGACAACTGTGCAGATGTTGGCTGTAAGCTAGCTAGCCACGGAGGCACCGACTCTCTCATGTCTTAATCACTACAGATCTGTTGCTGTGACCTCAGTAATAATGAAATAATTCAGTTTAAAACATTCATAATACAGTTTGCTGATCAGCCATTGGCTCTCCCGGCAGGTGTTTAAAACACCCTGAAGGAAATTTGTCTTAATGTTATTTATGACTTACAGCTCAGCATTTACCATCTAAATGGATCTTAAAAGCTTGGAGACGTTGGTGTTTTTAATTCCTTCTTTATGTGTTTATATGGCTTTGACAGAAGGACAGTGAGAGCAGAAACTTCATCACTCATCAGCCATAGTTCAGATAGTTCTGAACACAGGAGTGCTGTTCACACATGACTGTGTTGCTAAATCACATATAAACTGCACAGAAGACGCCGCAGTGACTGGATTGATAAATGACAATGCCACGAGGGATTTATCCAAATAGTAGCGTCAACAATCTCTCCCTAAAGGTTGAAAAAATAATAATAAAGGTGGTAACTGGTGATTTTGCATCCAAAATAGCTGAGACCACAAACAACAGGAACTGCCATTGCTCCAGGACATTTACACCACCAGCTGCAGATGGTAAAGTATCATCAGCCACCTAGCGCACTATGTTTTCACTCCTTCCCTTAAAAACATGTAAAGACCACCAGAGCTCTGCCTTCAAGACAGTTTTTACCACCAGGCAGTCAGAATAATGAACAGCAGATCCCTTATATAACTCAGTGATTTATTATTTTATGGGGTGTCTTATTTATTGCTTTTGTTTGTATATATATATTTTCATTTATATAGCCATTTTAATGTGCATGCTACTTTTAAAGTATGTCTATAAAGGCGAAGTTGAACTGTGGCTGTGGGCGTGAGTGTTTTTCTCCGAACTCACAGAGACTCCAGTTCTTTGTAGTTTGTGTGACCAGTACCCTTCTGTTTGTTTAGGAGGAGAGTCTGCAGTGTTTCAGTTCAGTGTGACCTACAAATAGTATATAATATAAATATAAGCGTTAACAGCGGGGTGAAAATGTGAAAAACTAACCTTGACTTGATATGACATCCAAGCACCTCCCTCCCTTATACATTTCAGTGATAGTGAGTAAAATGTTTAATAGTGCTTGTCAGGTTATAAGCTGCAAGCCGAGCAGTGTGCATATGTGCATTGCATGACATTTATGACAACAGAATACTTACATCATATTAGATTTGAGTTCGTGACACTAACATCTAACATAACTTTATAATTGCAGCTGTATATCTGTCAGTAGTGAACACAGACCCAGCAGGCTCACACTGCCATGCCACGAGAGAGCTCACTCAGTATTTTTCCATGACGTCTCTACTGTGTGTGTGTGTGTGTGTGTGTTTGTGTGTGTGTGTTTGTGTGTGTAGTGTATTTCCTCTTACTTTTGTGCAGAAAATGGAAGCCTATAGGAACTTGTATTTTCACTTGCAGAAAGCAGAGACCTGGCCATACCAGACCAGATCTGCAACACAGTGACATTTAGTACCAACTTACTATATGATGAGTTACATAACACCATAATCAATTTGTGATATGACTGAGAAACCTTTTAATACCTAGATGAGCAGACAAAAGCGATATAAAATAAGGCATATTGTTTACTGTGTTTAGGACCTTTACAAGTAATTAATTTAATTTATTAAATTTGTTAGTTTGGAAACATCACAAATTTAAGAGATTTCCTCTGTGACCGTTGACATGTCAGGATTAGTTTAGTCTAATCTCTTGATCTCTTTCTAAGAAGTAAAGAGGTTTGTTTTGTTTTTGTTTGTTTGTCATATTCAACCACACTTGTCAGACAGACTTGACATTACGTAACTAATCTTAATCTTATAAATTCATCTTAATAAGAGAACCAGCTCATAGTACACTAAACCTGTAATGAGACACGTACTCAATTATTCAAGTCAAAGGATCGGCTCAAGTCCAAGGTGGGATACAGTTTACTACAACTCATTAGACTTGTCTCGAACCAGATAGTTCACATAGGAAGCTGGACGGCAAGTGCACGGCAGATCGAGTTAAAATGCAGTTTACAAAGACAAGGTCAACAGAGCAGCGATTAGGCAAACACACACGGTCACTGGAAACAGGCAGAATGTTGGCAACGCCTAGTGTGTTAGAGAGCCAGGGGTCGGGCCGAGAATAAAGACACACTGAGTGGAGCAAAGAGAGGGGTGGGGAGACGAGAGATGCTGAGTCAGGCTGAGGATCAGTTCAGATCAGTTTTAGTTGCTTGGTGGCCATAATTATTTACTCAGGCCATAAGACCTGAGTAAATAATCTGAGTAATTGATTATTCCTATCTGTAACAGAACATAACTTCAATTATATTGTAAGCTGAAGACTACAGAATAGAGACTGATAATATGAAATGTGATACTGTAGCTACTGCAGGAGCTGAATAGCAACTGTTTGTTTGTGTTATTGTGTAACCTCTGTGTTTTAACATGATAGTGCAACATGACCACAATAAATACACTTCTTTCAGTCTCAATTCTTCTTCCCCTGCATCCCCACCCCTCAACACTACTTTGCAAGAGCACCGGCACATGCTTACCGTGCATGTGACCACTGCGACCGGTTGAACCAGATGCAAATAGAATGATGATTGGTTCAGACAGACCCCGCTGCAGCGCTGCCAAAACACTAAAATGAAGTGTAAGACAGGTCTGGCCATGTGAGATGATACTTAACCAACTAAACCAACAAATATCAGCCAACAGCCATTCCTGTGATTACCAGCTCAGTCTGCACCACGTTCTGGCAATTTTCTGATGTCAAAACAAAATTTAAGATCCTGAATTGTATTCTTGTTCACAGCTACATCCTTTTGAGTTGAGTTTTTATTATTATTTTATATATATATATATACATATATATATATATATATATATATATATATATATATATATATATATATATATATATATATATATATATATATATATATTTATTTTTTTTATTTTTTTTTTTTAAATACAGTATGCCCCCATCAAAAGGTCAGTTGCCAAACATTTGAGAACAACTTCTGTTTCTGAACCCAGCACCGCAACTTTGTACGACACCAGTCTCGTCACAAAGAAACATATGTCAGGGATTCTTGTCTAAATTTATGATGGAGACCAAAGTCTTCCTGTTCCAAAATAGATTGACCCATATCTTAAGTCAGAAGATGGGGCCTTTTTAGGCCCCATACAACCCCATCCATCTCTGTCAGAAGCATATGGTGACAGTGTCATGCTGGCAAAAGGTTAACTTGAGACATGTCATTAAATACGTCGCTTTCTCTCTCTGCAACTTATATAACATATTCAGTGTATTCAGCTAAGCCATCGGGTCAGAAATGCAGGATCACAGCCATGATGAGAGAGCCGACAGTAGCACACAAGGCCAGCTGTTGAAGACTATCTGCCCTTCAAGGCTCATGTTTCATGAATGTAAGAGCAAATTTATCTCGCTGGCATGATTTGTAGAGAGAACAAAATGATTACATAACATCAAGTAGAGTATCAGTGTCTGTGTGGCACTGAGGAGATGTATGTCTTTATTATTATTACACTATGGTAATATTAATCGTCAGTAGACAGCTTACCAAATAGAATTAACATCAATTATTATAGTATATAATAATGATAATAAAATTATATATACGTATATATATATATATATATATATATATATATATATATATATATATATATATATATATATATATATATATATTATATATTGAATAATATTTTTATTGATTTCCAATAAGAACATACAAAACACATTGACACATACTACGCAAGTTGCACAAAGAAATGCTACATACACATACATAAAATAAACATGCACACAAACATACATACCCACTTAAAATAATAACAATAATAAATAAATAAAATAAATCCAATTTGGGCATAGCCCTAAAATACAAAGTTTTGCTATGCAGGGTACCTGAATACCCATGATTTTACTTAGAAAATTGACCAAATCTATTAATAAGATGTACAACTGTCTGGACACTGTTTGAAAAGTGTGACAAAAAAAGAATCACATCATCTGCATATAACGATATCCTATATTCATGATCTCCGATTGTTATTCGTGATAAATTGGCTTCGGCTCTAATGGACATGGCCAAAATGAACAATAGTGGGGAGAGAGGACAGCCCTGACAAGTTGACCTCTCTGGCCTTAACAGGCTTGATAAATTGTGATTTGTCATTACACATGCTGTAGGGTTGGTATATAATAATTCTATCCATTTCAGAAATTTTACCCCAAGTCAATATCTTGGTAACAAATTGAACAAATTATGCCACTCTAGCATCTAGAGATAACAGATCTATATCCCTGGTATTATTTTTAGAGTGAATTATGTTGAGGACCCTTCTTATGTTATAAAATCCTGGCATTTTATGAAAGTCTGTATGAACCCATTCTGATCACTATGTACCAAAAAAGGGATATGTGGATTCAGGATTTTTCAGCCACCCACTTGGACATGCCAATTAGGGGGAGACTGTTTAAGTTTTCTCCAGATTTCAGATAAGTTTAAGTGTAAAATTGTTTTTCTAGATTGTTTTTTTTTAATGGGGGATCACTTTTCAAAGACAAGGTTATTATGGTATATGCTGACCAAATTCAATGCAAGAGACAGGATCCTACTCTGGATGATTATAAACCTTCCTTGGGGGTCTCGGATTGTATTGTATATGTAAGTTGAAAAAACCATGTTGAGTGTGACAAAAAATAAAGGAGTAGAATTAATTAAAGTAGAAACACCTAAACATATAAAAACTAGTCAGAACGCCAGCAACATCAGCTACCTGAGTAGTTTTGGGAACCACAGGATCTGGAACTGCTCTCACAGTCTTTAAGCATTGCTTGTTTAGACATCTTTTAGGAGTAATTAGAGGCGTTAATGACTAGGACTTTGCAAACTTTTAGCAGAGCTGTGAGGAGACCCCGCTCTAAGCTGCCATCTTGGTCCGTGGCTCCACAGCGCCCCATAAAATAGCATTATTAATGTGGAACAGAGTAACATACACAAACACAGGACAGATCTACCTCAGTTTTACAACATGCACATTTGTTACAACACTAAACACACACACACCCACACACAGAAACTAAAAACAAACTCAAGCACAGATTTTGAGAAGCAGCAACTTAAGTTGGAGATGGAGACTGAACTAAACTCACCAAAATGATCAATAATAATTACTGGGATCATTCCTTGAGGCAAGACACGGACATATCTAAATATCTGTTTTGAGCTTAGTTGGCACCATTATGCTTCAAGTGATCTGCTTGACAGTTAGTTTAATAGTGTTGGATTGAATCTTTTGGAACAATCTATTTAACTTCTTGGCACTGAAACACAAGTAACACCTGTGAGGCAGGTCTGTAAATCTGTGTATTGTTATGCCAGGTTTTTGACAGTTGGATGAAACTCTCTATATCACTAGCTTCTTTCAAGCACGCCGTGCCCTTAAGTTGCGGAGGGCATGGGGAGAGAGGGAGCCAATGGATAACATGTGACATGTAAGTGAATTACCCTGAATAGTGCTTTAATTATAGCCTGACACAAGCTTTCAAGTAACAACACGTTTTAGACCAATAAAATGAAAAGAGCACAGAAGAAGCACAGATTTGATTGGCAAGCTAAACAAAAGTTTAGTCACAAACAAACACTTTCTCGCTTAACTCTGATACTAACCATGTAGATTGATTTCATTTTTATATATCTGCAACTTCTACTGTTATCCCAAAACACAGGTGGTGAATACAGTTTTGTTTGTACAGCTCAAAGCCGCCTCTCTGTTCCACATCTCCACTTACCACGGAGCCTTCATTCCTACCTGTCCACCAGATGCCCCTTTTTCTTCTTCAATTCCAGATCCGGCCACTCCCATCCCCCCTAAGATCGCCTCTTTCCCCGTGTCCCCACCTGCACTCACAATCCCAGAGCAGCTTTTCACTACATGTACCAACCCCAGCACCTCAGTCCCTTAGTCAGTTTGTCCTAGCTATGTTCCTAGTTGTTGCATTTTGCTTTGTGTTACCTGGAACTGTGTCTGCCTGTACGTGCTTCCTGAGCTGTAACAAAACCCAATGGAAATTTACATTTGAAAAACAAGAGCAATGTCTATTTCTTGGTTTCCATGAAACTGTTTAGTTTTTAAAGATTCTCAGGTCATTAAAGGGCACAAATAGAATACTATTCATCTCCATTGTGTCTGTGTGTGTCAGTACGAGTGTAAAGTACCAACAGCAACTATTAACAGTTCAAAATAAAGTCAAATTAAACTTGTGCTTCCTCAAAATATGCACACTTCATAATAAAAGTTCAAGATCATAATAAAGTTCAAGCTGGAAACTTTACAAAAAGAAAGTTATGTTAGAAAGTTATAGATACAGTAATAAATTAAGAAAATAGGCACTGTTCAAAGATTTCCATTGAAGGTTATAAGGTTATAAGTATAGTGGAAAGCGTCCAATGAAACAAGTTCTGATATTTTTAGTACAGATTGGAGAGCATTCCAAGCAGAGGGAAAGCTTTTTTACCCGTTTCAGTCGAGGAACCGTAAAATGCATGAATGTCATTTGATCTTAGGGCATTACGGCTTCCAGTTCTCTGAAGAAAAGTGCATATATATGTGCGAACCATGCCAAGAAGAGCCTTATAGACCAGAATCATCCAGTGTGTATAGTGTTTTACGTTAAGGGAAGGCATGCCGCATATAATTCACAGTGGTGGGTGAGGCGGCTGCAGCCAGTGATAAACCTCAGAGCACAGTGATAGACAGGAGTCAAGGACTAAAGGCAGCTGGTTGAGGCATATACTGTACACAACATCGCTATAATCAAGTACAGACAAGAAGGTGTCTGACATCAGAAACTTCTTAAGCTCTGAGGGAAAAACATGATTTATTTCTGTAAAGGAAACCGAGCTTCACCCTTAATTTGGATTTTTAACTTGTAATTTGAATGATCTCTCCTCATCAATAATGAAACCCAGGTACTTATAGCTGGTTACCAGTTCCAGAGTTTCACCCTGGACAGTTCTGACTGAGGGGATATTCTCCAAGGGAACAGATGCATTTGAAAAAATTATTAGTTTTGATTTATGAGCATTTAAAACCAGTTGCTCCAGACGACTCTGCACTGCATTCAAGGTGGACTGCAAAAAATTCAAATGCCTGAGTGATTGAATGTGAGCAGCAGTAAATTACAGTGTCATCCACATAGAGGTGGTATGAGTCATTTGACATGTTTGCACACAGATCATTAATATAAGACTGAACCTTGAGGTACACCTTTTGTGAACTCAAGAAAGGTGTCAATCAGTAAACCAAGAGGCAGCCAGTTTGGAGATGCCATTATTAAAGAGAATTTATACCAGGAGATTGTGGTCCACAGTATCAAATGCCTTAGACAGGTCTAAGAACAAAGCCACACAGAACTTTTTTGAGTCCAGTGCCTCAAACACATCGTTAAGAACTTTCAGGGCAGCAGTAACAGTGCTGTGCTGCTTCCTAAAGCCAGACTGAAGGGGATTCAGAATATTCCTCAATTTAAAAAAAAAAAAAAAAAGGATCCAAGCTATCTAGACCACAACTGATTTTTTGGAGTCCAAGTTTTTTTTTATCACACTATGGACCTCAGAAATAGACACAGGTTTGAAATGAAAAGAACGATCAACAGGGAGGCGGCTTACAAAAGTTAAAGTTAAAGCGGTGCTTTTAAAATCACTGTCATAAAAATCAAACAAGTACCCTGCTGTGATCAAATATTCATACACATTCATCATGCACATTTATCAGTCAGGTTTACAGAGTCTTTGAACAAAAGGTTTGGCAGTTCAATAGAGAGCATAGCACCAGAAGCAGATCTTACAACATTCCACATTCCACAACATTGCTGGGATTAATTAGATTTTTGGTAGTTTCAGATAAATAAAATTCAGATTTAGCCTTCTTAATTAAGGAGGTACATTTGAGGTACATAAGATCAAGGAGCAATGATCTTAAGGGATATTTAATGTTAGGCCATGTTGGACTGTCTATTAATTGAATTAGATTTAAAGAATCACAGATAGATTTCCAGCCATCTGAGGCTGATGACAACCAATCAAGGTTTAGATCCCCCACTAAGACAAACTCTCCAGAATTTAACCCTGAGACACAGTTATTTAGGGAATTTGGTGCCTCACTGCAGGCTGAGGGAGGCCCATAACAGCCCATGATTGTAAGGGACTGAAATTCGAGTTTCAACGCCAGAAATTCAAACTGTTTGCTGATAGATACAGAGGAGAGGAGAGTAGCATGAAATGTGTTTTTTTATATAAATGGCTACACCTCCACCTTTCCTGGGACAATCACAGCGGAAAACATTGTAACCATTAATATAGATATCCTGTCGGAGACTGATTTGCTTAACTAAGTTTCAGTGTTGTTCTTTTGTACATATTGTGTGTACTTCCACGATTCAAAAGATGTCCCCTCTGCCATCTTGCTGGTGGTTCGAAAACACTCACACATACACACAGGTAACGTAGGTCAGCAGGGCACTGACACATCATCACAGCCTCTGTTGACACATACACAGGTGGCATCGTACTGTCTTGACAAAAAGCAGGCTGCAGTCGGAATTTTTCTTTCCTTATCCAGAGAAATTCTTAAAGTAACCGATTACTTAAAAAAAAAAAGAAAAAAAGAAGTTAGTTAGAGTATTAGAGCTTGTGGCTAATATGCTACAGTGGCTAACAGCTAGTGGCCAGCGTGCTCCCGGCTCCCGCTTCTCCAAAGGCCAGCGGCTAGTGGGCTCTGGCGGCTAGCAGGCTCCCATCAGCGGCCTGTGGGCTCCAGCAGCCAGCAGACTCCGGTAGCCAGTAGGCTCCAACTAGGAGCAGGCTCCCGGCAATCCACAGCACAGCGGAGGATCACCTGAGCGGCAGTGAAAGTGTAGATCACAGCCTGGATGAGTCCGGAAAACTGGGCCACAGAAGCGGGATGGGACTGATTTCCAGTGAGGTGACAAGGTGTCACACAGGGATCCACAAAACGGGCTTTCTTGTGCTGGGGGATTTAGCACCCAGCAGTGACAGGTGGGCTACCTATGGTAACACCTCAGTTGGACCTCCTTAACTCACAGTGTGGTATGATTTATAAAAAAAACGCTTAAAACACCTTTGGGACGGCGGACGGAAGCAGAAGAGATGTAGCCTCGTGTCTCTGAGCTCCCCCATATCAACCTTTTAATTCTGTCGAGCCCAATCCATACATGATTATGACAACAGGTGTCCCACCTGAGGAAAGAAGTGGTGAGTCTCACGGCAAAAACCGAGGACTTAGACTTAGCAATTTACGCATTTTCGGTATCAAAGAAAGACGTGAGGACATTTGTCGCTGAAACACTACAGAAAGCCCTGAAGCTGGATAAACCACCCGTCTTGTTGGAGAGACCACCACACCACACCACACCCTCCAACAAGCTCCGGATGAAGGGCAGCAACCAAGAACCTTTGTGGTCAAGTGTCACTACTACCAGGAAAAAGAAGCCATTCTGCGTAAATCATTTGTAACACAAAATCTAATCTCTGAACACAGTGACAGGATTCAGATTTTTCCTGATTATACACAGTCAGTGGCATGGCAGTGGGCTGCATTTAAGCAGGTGAGACTACTTCTGCAACGCTGTGAGGGCGTGAAATATGGAACGTGGTACCCAGCCAAGCTGAGGATTGCAGAGAAGCTTCAAAGTACATAACTTTATTTACAGTGTCGTTCCAACTCGACAGTATGTGAAGTTCAGGTTGTTAAGTAAAGAGTATTTCATTTGTAAGGTTGTGGATGGTAATGCATATACAGTGCCATATCTTATCTCTTTATATTCAAGTCCCTGATGTTGACACGGTTTGGTCAGTTTGACTGAGAGGAGAGACATATTTTTTCAAGAAATGCCACACACGGATGTTATGTCATACGTAAATATAGGCTTTCATTTCATCCAGTTTTGCTTTACCTCTTGTGAAGGCCATAGTTGACAATTGCGACACTGAATTCATACTGAATTGTTTGAAATCACCAGGGATGGATCATATTCTTTACAATATTGTTTTATTGTTTTATTTTTGGTTTTTAATTGTGCAGACTCAGGCCTAATCATACATCATCGATTCCACAGACATGGGCACGCACATATACACATGCGCATACATACACAGACACATACATATTCATAGATATGAATGCAGACACACATGCACACAGTAAACAGGGCTCCTTGACTTGAAATGTCACAAGCTGTTGAGCAAGTTTCTTCATAATGGCTAGGGAGGGAGAGAGGGTGCAACCTCTCAGTTGGGGAGAGGCCAGCAAGTGGGGGTACGTGTTATATTAAGGGTACTTCATGTGTTTTGTTTTATTATTTATTTTTTTCGTATTTTTTTTTCTTTTCTTTCTTTCTTCCCCTCCTCCAGGGCTGGAGATGTGGTTCTATTACCAGGTGAATCTTTTTGGACATCAGTCAGTTCCCTTTTCCCAGGCATGGCCTCCCAGATGGCATAAGTAGAATATTAACAACATTTGTAAGCTGGAATGTGAGGGGACTCAACCACCCCGTAAAGCGAAATAAAGTATTCTCCCACCTAATGAAGGCAGAGGTAATATTCCTACAGGAAACACATCTACGCACGTCAGATATTTCCAGATTACAAAGAGGTTGCGTATCACAACTCTTTCATTCTAAATTTAATTCCAAGTGTCGTGGAACAGCAATTTTGATTAGGAAAAGTGTGCAGTTTGTATCTTCAAAAGTAGTGGCTGATATAAATGGTCGCTTTGTTATTATTCAGGGCAGGCTGTATAATTTCCCAGTGGTTTTAATTAATATCTACAGCCCTAACTGGGACAGGCCTGATTTCTATAAGGAATTGTTTGGTTGTATCCCAGAGTCAGGCACACACCACTTGATATTGGGAGGAGATTTCAATGTTACTCTCTCCACAATCTGAAAGAATGGTGGAGCAAAGACTTGGGCGTGGAACTTTCTGAGGAAACTTGGCAAAGAGCAATCAAAAAAATACACTCAATGATAAATCATTAAGATCGTTTAAAAAGCCCATTTAAAAAACACTTAAAACAACTGTAACAGGGAGTAATACAAACACTGACATGCATGTGGCATCTTGGATTGGATCGATTGGTGTATTGTTATTCCAGGTTTTTGACATGGATGAAACTGTATATCACTAGCTTGTTTCAAGCACACTGTGTCCTTAAATTGTGGGGAGCATGGGAAGAGAGGAAGCCAATGGATAACATGTGACATATGTTTCCAACAGATATCATGTGGTCATCTTGATTTAAAGCTTAAAACAATTTTTTGACACACATCTAAAGTGAATTACCCTGAATAGTCCTTTAATTATAGCCTGACACAACCTTTCAAGTAACAACACGTTTTAGACCATTAAAATGAAAAGAGCACAGAAGAAGCACAGATTTGATTGGCAACAAAAGTTAAAGGATCACTTCATATGAGTCACAAACAAACACTTTCTCGCTTAACTCTGATACTAACCATGTAGATTGTTTTCATTTTTATATATCTGCAACTTCCACTGTTACAACAAAACACAGGTGGTGAATACAGTTTTGTTTGTACAGCTCAAAGCCGCCTCTCTGTTCCACATCTCCACTTACCATGGAGCCTTCATTCCTACCTGTCCACCAGATGCCCCTTTCTCTTCTTCGATTCCAGATCCTACCACTCCTATCCACCCTAAGATCGCCTCTTTCCCCTCACTTGAGCTTCTTTGCCCATGTCCCCACCTGCACTCACATTCCCAGAGCAGCTTCTCACTACATGTACCAACCCCAGCACCTCAGTCCCTTAGTCAGTTTGTCCTAGCTATGTTCCTAGTTGTTGCATTTTGCTTTGTGTTACCTGGAACTGTGTCTGCCTGTACGTGCTTCCTGAGCTGTAACAAAACCAATGGAAATTTACATTTGAGAAACAAGAGCAATGTCTATTTCTTGGTTTCCATGAAACTGTTTAGTTTTTAAAGATTCTCAGGTCATTAAAGGGCACAAATAGAATACTATTCATCTCCATTGTGTCTGTGTGTTTTTTACGAGTGTAAAATACCTCAACAGCAACTATTAACAGTTCAAAATGAAGTCAAATTAAACCAGTGTTTCCTCAAAATATGCACACTTTATAATAAAAGTTCAAGATCATAATAAAATTCAGACTGGAAATTTTATAAAAAGAAAATTATAATCCAGTCTGTAATATCGGCTGTAAGGCAACTCCACGTCTGTTCTCGTCACACTCATCTTCACCGCCAGTTTCTTTGAGCTCCTGTGTGACAGCGTCTGCTGGTGATGCAGTAACACTTTGTTTTACTTTGAAAATGTCCCACCTCTGAGGCAACAGGCCATGGTTGAACACGAACAAAGCCAGCAAGGAAAAAAGTAAGGTGGTTACAAAAGTGCAGAGCATGGCGACTGTCCTGACGGGGGCCTTTTGGACGTAAACGCCTTCTTCCAATGTGCAACCAGGAAGATGAAGAACAACAGGAAGACCTACAGTGTTCTCACCCAACAGAATCCTTACAGTCAGCCCTATGACGTAACCCACCATGGCACCATAACCATTTGTCACTTTGAAGAAGAGCACAGAGACCAGATGGGGGAACATAAGGGTGTAGGAGACGTCAGCACCAAGAAGCCAGAGGATCAGGGTGCTCTTGGTGTAGAACGTTATGGATGTTCCAACCAGACCCACCACCACCACCGTGACACGAATCACCCATTGCATTTCTTTGTCAGATGCCTAGGGACATGGAGTCATGCAAAAGAGATTCTTATACTTATGAGTTCCTGAACGGATTGTTTTGACTTGATCGTGCTTTCTTAGCTCGTGACACACTGTGTGACTGAGCTGCCACCATCAACATTTTGTACTCTACCTGTTGACGTAGGATGTTCTTGTAGATGTTTGAAGTGAAAACAGAAGTTGCAGACAACAGGCCCGAGTCTGTGGATGACATGACAGCAGCGGCCACAGCTCCAATTCCAATGATTGAGACGTAAGACGGAGTGAGGTACTGTAGGGTCAGAGGCAGGATCAAACTATGCTCCCCACGTACATATGGAGCTGGGGATCCGTACAGTGTCAGGTTCCAGTCTGGACATGAGAAAAACAAGTTAAATACACGTGTCCCAAAAGTTTGTGCACCACAGAAAAGGTCAACTCAGATTTCTTCTTTCTGGTGAGTATGGGAAGTAGCACTGGCTGGAGAATGTTCTTAACATAATACTCAGCTACTCAGCATTGAATGTGGTGCCCTGGGGTTCAACATGCAATTCAGACAGCCCTGAAGATGACATTGCCCCCCAGACAATGCAATGGGTGCTGAATTTGACCTGTTCAGAAGGTGGTACTACCATTTGATTGTTAGTGTAAATGCGGTCGTTTTGGCTGTTGGGCGTTGCAAATAAGTACGGAGGGCACTCATCAGAGAAACACAGTTTTCCCAGTCTCTTGGGGTCGTTTTTGCATTCTTCTTTGCAAAAGCAAGTTGCTTTTCCAGTTTGGTTTGCTTTTGCAGTTTGGTAAAGCGAGGAAACCACTGCCTTCTGTATGCTTTCACACCCAGTTTCTCAGTCAGAAAATGATGAATGGTACTCTTAGAGAGTGCTTCCCCAAGATTCTTCAGTCTTTGACTGAGTCTGCCGCAGGATTGGTGTCTCTTTCCCTTGGCCTTGCGGATGAGGTCCTTGGCCCTCAAACTCAGAACTGAAGGGTGACTTGCACGGGGCATGTCTTCAAGGGAGTCACAACTCTGGTATCTCTGTCACCACTTCTTCACCCATCGTATGCTTCTGCCAAGGTCAAGAGCTACCTCCTTGCTCCTCCTCCTGTGGCTTGAGCACAGATTTGAGGCTTTGACATGCTTCATGGTCAACCAAGAAATGTATAGGCCTATCACAAACAGATGAACTAATTAAACAACCTCACAACACCTGGCTGACCAGGTGCAACCCATTTTGGAGACAAACAGACAAAAATATGAACTTTTGGGACATAGTGTACTTTTCCCACCACAACATCCAATGCAAAGTTGCTAACTTTGGTGCGGGGCAGGTAGAGTACAATGGGTTTATCAGGACTTGTACGGTAATGAGAAATGGGGATAATGAGAGTGGTGTCCCATAGAGGGGAAATACAACAAACCCTTACACATTTTAACCGCATGATAACATAAAATTATTAACTAAAAATGATGAACTATTGCAGCTTTGAATGATCCATCCATCCACTATCTATAATCCCTTATCCTCATCAGGGTCATGGTGGGGCTGGAGCCAGGTGGAGGTAAGGTACACATTGGACAAGTCGCCAGCTTATTGCACAACATCTTTGATTTAAAATGCTCTCAATTTAACCTTTAGAAAACCTGTACTTGTAGGCGTGAGTGAGCACCATCCTGGGCATCGGCTAAAAGAGACTGAACACTCATATCGTAACCATCTTATTTTAACCAAGATAACTAGCTTACTCCCGCCTTTCATTGCTCTTGGCTGTAAGGCAGGAGTAAGCTAGTTATCTTGGCTCATAGAAATCAATCATTATTTATAAACTTTTGCTTCATATTGTATAATTTGTTGTTGGCTTATATGAACATTGTTTGCCTTAGTACACAAGTTAGCATCATGGACATGATGGTAGAGAAGTTATTTGGCAAGCTGTAAAATATCTACTCAGGTTGCTAACAATAAATTTAGCAAGCTACTGTAAGGTTAGCCAGTCAGGGATAACCAATGGACAGTGCAAATGTCCGTTCACCTCTTAACACCATAAACCAGCCAATTTACCAGCTGCAGTTGATCAGCCCCGGGACTCAACAGTACACAACACTTTTTAAAGATATGTTGAAACATCCATTAGCAATGAGCTGTGATTAAAGGTAGAATTAATTACATCTTAATACTACAGCCAAAAGCTGCAATGACCAACAACCAAGAGTGCATCAAATTAATAGAAACCCTGAGGCCATCTCACATGGAATCATTTATCACAAGGCATACACAAAATAGGTAAAGGAAAGAGAAGACAACACAAAATAAATAGAAATACATCTCCGATTGTGCGTGTACATGGGAGTTTGTAGTGTAGATATCATTTTACTGTCACTAATATGGAAAATAGTGACCCAGCTAAAAAAACAAAGCCAAGGCAGCCTTATCTAACCCTGCAGAGCAGACAGGCTACACTGTCATATTAATGTGGTAATGTACAGAGGCCATAGGATGGATCTCTCAATATATTACAATAGAAATGGCCTCCTGATCACAATGTAAATGTCTGCATATACGGTCTGTCATCTCTAACCTGTGGAGGCAGCAACAGCCCCAACCAAGACTGGGGGGATGCCCAGTATGGCAATGACAACGGCAGCAGCATAGCAGGTGACCTGGGCTGTTTGTGGCGAGGTGGCGGACAGCGTCCTCTGGTGGAAGCTTTGAAATGAAACACTTCCAAGACCCTGGAATAAAGGACAGGGAGAGAAGAAGAGGCATGAGGAAGATGAGTGAAGAAGGAAATATAATGATGCACAGATATCACCAGATAATGTATATTATTCTCACTACACTTATATTCTCTACTTCATCTTATTTGCCTTGTTTGTCTTTGTGTCCACGACAGTGTAAAGTAACAGTTCTAACTTTTCGACCTGTCAGCTGAACTTTACCGCCACACACTAGGAATGTCTTGTGCTCCTACCAGTGGGACTCACTAAAAAAGTGTTTTTTACATCAATACTTGCCCTGAAATTATTTTGCTCTAGGAGGTGATTTTAACATTACCTGCGTTGGTCAATGATTTGAATCCCGCTCTGAGTAAATACTGGACGTGAGTGATGTGAGTAAAAGAAGGCTGTAGCTCATCAAATGGGCTGTTGTAATGTCAGCCACAGACAGGTTTTCTAATCTGGCTTGTCTTAAAAAATGTCCTTGCGTATTACAGACAGCATGCTGAAACTGACAGTGAATATTTTATTATTCTTTACATTCTCTCTCCCTCTCTTCTCCCACTTCCACCACAATTGTCACATTTTTCCTCGACTGCCATGAGCCAATTATCTTGCTGCTGTCAAAGTTTAAGACTATACGTCTCTCTGCTGTTGTCATTTCATTTCAGTCAAATCAATCTGAATGTCACACTTCTCCTTTTTTTCTCTTTCAGGCTGGTAATAGAAAGCTGATGTCTGAATCCTCGGCCAGGAGAAGAATCGTCTCTTCTCCTGACCAGTTCTCCACTGGTCTAATCTCATCTGCTAGTCCAGGACACAGTGGTTACCAACAACACCTTGACTGCCACCATACAGCCTCTGGCTAATTCCAGCAAGCAATCCATGTACACCTTCAGCCTCTGCCTCATCATCAGCATGCCTCATCGCTGTCAGGGCTCCATGTCACGACCTGCCTCCACCTTCAACCAGAGCTTCACATCTATTCTGCCTCAAGGAAACATCCAGCAAGTGTTCCTGATCAAACATTCTGAAATGAAATGCTGGTCACACTCGTTGGATCTACCCAAGGTATTTCCAGCACTACCTGTGGGACATGGTACTATATCCCCTCTTGCCCTACAGTACAATTTCAGTCTCGATCCTCTGGTCTCATCTCTGGTCATGAACAGCCTGCCCCAGTGCAAAACTAATATTTTTCTTTTGTGGTGGGGATGATGATGTCAAGATGTTGTCTAATCGACAATAACTCCTCACATCCCACTCTTGTATTTATTTTTATTATGACCATATGTGAAATGAATGTGATCATTCTTCAAGTCTGTTTTCTGACTGAGTATAAGTAAAACACCGAAGCTCACAATCATTAAAAAGTCATCAATCCACTTCCAGATGCTGCTGCGGTCCAGAGTGCCGACCCAGGGTTCTTGGAAGGTGTGGTTGAACGCGGTCTGGGCAATGTTTGTAGATGTAGGGTTGAGGAGCAGGAAAGGGATACACAACCACTGCAAACAAATATTGAGATCATCAAACTGAAGACTTTAGCATAAGACCAGACAACTGTCTGCCACAGATGATTTCTGAACAGTTTCCTGTGTGTTGGAGGTTCAAATGGTTTACATCTTTAAAATGAACATGTGCTGCTGTACAAGATACTGTAACTCACCAAACTGATGAAAACTAGAGAGAGCTGGATGACGTCAGTGTAGGCCACTGAATAAAGGCCTCCTAACAATGTGTAGATAATGGCCACAGCTGATGAAATCCAGACAGAATAGACAAAGGGCAAGTCCAGAATCACACTCATAGTTGCTCCTGTAAGACAAATCCACAATTTTTTTTTAAATTGAGTCCATTAATTAAAAAATGTGTGGTTTTAATTATGTAGATAAAGTATGTTTACCTAAGCCAAGCAGAGTACAGGACACCCACAGCACATCCACCAGCAGAACGGGCAGCACTAGAGCACCACTCAGTACTTTACCATACCTAATCTGGAATGGGTCCATCATGGTGATATACTTCTTGTCCCTCATTGGCTTGGCAAAGAAAATACCACCTTGTGCAGTAGATGAGATATTAAGCATTACATTGTATTTAACTTAGTATACGTAGCATACACTGTGTACTACGCTGACTATTTAAAGCATTGTATATTTTAATAACGCACCACATGTGGTGCATAGAAATGATACATTCATGTCAGACATTATTGAGATGAGCACAGCATTCTGCCTCTATAGCGTGTATATGACTCATCTTACCAAATATGAAGGACACAGAGTAGTGTAAAGGCATCAGAGCCCATATTAAGCCCATTTTAGGAGTATACACCGCCTCAGCCACACCCAGAATAAAACCACCTCCAACCCATGTAGCTGCAGAATGACACACAAACACATGCACACACACTTTAATTAGTATGTATGCAGCAGGGAAAAAATTGGTAACGGGACAGTTGACGTCTCCTGTGGAAGACGGTACAGTGTCACCATGTTTGTGGTGTGAATACTTGTGGGAGGGTGACAGACTGTGAAAAAACAATGATCCACACAGTAACAGCAATGTATTACATTATTTCTCTATCTATGTGTATAACTGTATCTGCATGTATGTAAACAGATCTATAAACGTGTAAAAAAAAAATTGTGAATGTACACAGGAATCTGCAAATCATCAAACAAGGTGAAATGTCTTTCTTTACCATTTACTTGAACAAAGACACGACAAGCAACCAAATCACTTAAAAGCCAAATCAAGTAAAACAGGGGGCTAGTTACCAAATGTTTAAACTAGAGCTGTCAATAAATATAAACTGAGTTGTGTTCACGTAAATCTATGTGTGTGTGTGTGTAGGATGAGGTGCCATGGTGAAATGAGATGAAGGCTAAACACAGTAAAAGGATGCAGGTGCTGGGCTTTCTCATAGCTGGGAGAGCAATCTGCCCAGTAGCTCCAGACTTGGGTGGAAACATATTCAGCTCCTCTGGCACCTCAAAGACAAAGTAAACACAGAATGTGACAAACACAGACACACAAGCAGATGAAGCAGGGCCAGTCAAAACACATTCACATCGATCCAAGCATTCACAGGTTTATCTACACATTTGCAGTTGTCATGTGTGGTGGCAGCAGGGAGACAGGAGATAGCACCCGAATGCGGATACAGTACAATGATTAAATTCAACGAAAACCAAAAACAGGTACAAAGGTTCACAGAGTAAGTGAGACGCTCACTGGGCAGGAGTCTGAAGTAGGCAAACCTTTCCAAAAAGAGAGCAGGCAAATATCCAAGTCTAATAGAAGAGGAAAAAGCAGCAGGTTCAGGTTTTAGATAAACAAAACAAACAGATAACAGAAATGTTTCCACTGCCTTGAATTAGACCCCTGGATGTTGAGCAACATTTAATTCAACTAATCTGCCCCTCAGTACAAGTGATACCCACAGAATAACTGAACTGCAATCGTGGTTAGTCTTCTCCTTAAATGTTGAATACACAATATAAATAACATAAAATAACGTCTGCCAGCCTGCACTCTGACACACTATCTTGGCCCCCCCGCCCCAAACTTCTTCCAAAGAAAAAAGTCAGTTCCTACACACACACACACACACACACACACACACACACACACACACACACACACACACACACTTCTTGACCCTAAAAGTTGATGTTTCTGTCATAAGGATCTTACTCAAGACATGTTAGGTCACAGCTGTGATGGAGGTATGTCGACGATCACATGCAGCAGCGTGTTCAAACAGCACTGCCTACAAAACATACAGGCAACTATTTTCTGAAGATCACAAGATGATGAACCTGTTAGCTTATGGAAACAGTTTTGTTATCCCAGGCTAATGAGATAAAGAACTTGATGTCAAGACACCAGGGTTAAAAAATATCTCTCAGCATCTTCAAACACCTGCAAAGTAACAACAAAATTAAACAAGAGCAACAGAACAGGCTAACATACCAGTCATGGTGAAAATCCCAACCACCAGGCTGATATTTCTGTCTCCAAGGAGCACCACTTCAGTCCTGTCTCCATGGCTCTTCCTCTCAGCCTTCCTGGACTTTTGGGCGGCCCACACGCCTGTCCCCAAAATCAGGATATAGAACAAGACCACTGCAACCACACCGGGGATGTTCAAAACCATGGTGGTCAACTATCAGCCACGGGGCACACTGGCAGGCAGGTGGCCTGGATGGATAATAAATACAGATACGAGGCATGGACAGAGTGTGTGCAGAAGCAACGGTCATGGTCACAAACACCCGAGTACATAATCAAAGTTTAGAAGAGATAAACTTGTCCAAAGTCAAGATTTACCCCTAACCGATCAGCATGCAGGGTGAAGCACACTAAAGCTTGCTATCATCACTGCATTGACTTGAACAGACCTTTTTCACAGCAGCTATTTTCACATGACATAGCAGTATAAACACTATAATTAAGGTTCTGTTCCATTCAGGTCAAACAGGGACAGGGTGCTGCTGGGGTGCATGTTGGCTCACTGGAAAGTCTCTGCTGAGCCTTAATTAGTATCATTGGAAACACCTGTGTTGACCCTAATAGTTCATGTCAAAATGGGTGCTGTGAACAAGGTCTGTTATTAGGTTTTAATCAAAGACGATAATAAATAAGGGCAATTTAAAGTTTAGCAATATATATATTTCTTAACACATTAATTACTGAGTTACTGCCACTATCAAACAAACTGAACCCTCTGTGACTAGCCAACAGCTTGAAAGAGATGTCTGAACATGAGCTAAGTTTGGGCCACAACTTGCTACGTAGTTAGCTCCCTCTAAACCCACAGAACACTTCCTGTAACTGTTTATAGTACTCTGATGAATAAACTGATGGGAAGTTGTATCATTTAACTTTGCTTTCAGAGATTTTTCCCCCTTAACAATCCACAGCATCATCACAAAATAGTGGTCTCCATGTATCCAAGTGTCCACTACGTCATACAAATGGCAGCTTCTGTACTTCACCTCAGCAGTTTTCAGCACAAGTCACTTTACATCTTCTTGAGCTCTACTGAACTCAAGCAATGCGTTTTGGAGACTTTCAAAGACTCCTTCCATTCAGGGATTGTAGTACAGACAAGCCATAGTGTCATGATCTTGTGGGCTGTATAACAGCTTTGAACAGAATAGTGTGAGGTGCTAATAATACACAAGACGTTTACATCAGTAATTTAACTATTTATTTATATTTAGAGGTGACAATGATAAGAATACTACTCATTATAAAGAATACATTGTAGTGCTTATATAACATTGTAATTACTGATGGCCACTTTCCTTATGGCCTTTGGTATGAGCCAGCAGAACACCAATGTTGACAAAATAAAAAATAAAGAGTGGTGGATGTCTTGCACCTTCTAAATTAAATCCATGTGCAAACTACAGCTACGGCAAACTGATTCAGGAACATATACATTACATGTACTATAAAGTGACAAAATCCAGGGTGAAAACAGAAATTGGCTAAGATACAAAGCATTACCATTTAAAGGGAACCTGAATAAAAATATCAGAGTTCTCATATTTTGGTCTTCAGTCTTGCAATAACAACCATCCCGATACAAACACTTAAAAATACATTCACCTTTATGTGTCTGCACTTTATATATACATATACATTTGAACCCAAGACACAGTGTGTAAACGTAAAAAATAAAATCAAAACATCTTGGAATTTTCTTTATGAACTCTACCTGAGCTACTGAAGTGTTCTAACACTGAGACAAACATGAACAAACATGATATTTGAACATTTAACAGAACATCAACATGAGTCGTATGGGTTTGCAATTTATGACTGCACCACTAGATGTCACTAAATCCCACACACTGGACCTCTCATGCTATCTTTTTTCTTTCAAGCCCAAATACTTGCATTTCAATACTTGGCCTAGTTCTGTGCAGTAACTCTTTAAATATTGGGTCTCTTTCAGCTCTCAGTCACAGAGTGGCTGTCCAGTTATATATGACAGGGTTGCTTAAAGCTGCACAAACTCAAGTGTTGATCCTCAGTAGGACAGACAGTTTGAGTAAAAGATTATTTAATAAAACTTTATGTCGTCAATCCTGACAACCATTAGTTTGAATGCTAGCTTTACATCTTTACATCAGGACTTAATCAAACAGCCTGACAAGGAAGTGGTTGGCGAAGATTCCAGCGACGAGGATGAGGATCATGATGAGCAATGCGAGGCCGCGTCGTACAACCAGCTGTTTTACTGACAGGACATCTCCCACTGTAGTGGTAGTGGGCATGTTCTGGTCTGAAATATGTACCTCCTGGTATGCGCTCTCCTCATCAGCAGTCACACAACTGGATGCAACAGTACTGATCTGAGCCTGGTTCTGATTCGAATCTGGAAGTTTGAGGGAGAACCTTCAGTATTAACAACATACTGTCATGCAACTATGTTTCAGTCAGTGCTTCAGAGGCTTACCTATGTTTTCCATCCTGACTGTCTCCTTTTCATCTTTGACTTTAACTCCTGCTCTCACCTGAGCCTGGTCAGTGCGATGAGTGAGAATAGATATTAATAGGCAGGATTTAACTTTAAATATACTCTATCTCAAGACATATGGTAACATTTTCATTTAAAGGTAGGTACACACCTCCTCAGCAACCTGCTTCCAATTGAGTCTGCACACATATATGACGAAGAAAATGGACTGCGTGAACACAGAGATGGTGAGTCCTATCCAGAGTCCTTTCACAGAGATGAGAGATGAGTTTTAATGGCTTACCTAAATCTGAGTTAGTTTGCAAGCGGGAGATAAAACCACATACGATAGTAATAGCAGGACTGTACCTTAATGGTCCATTCTTACCTACAACGCCCATATGTGCTGCAAACATCAAGGACACACTGATAGGAAAGCCGATGATGTAGTGTCCCACCAGGTTACACGCAGCACCAATCATCTGTTTTCCAGCTCCTCTCAGAACACCTCCAACCACACCCTGATGATATCAAACAGAGATCTGGTCACATCACAATCAGTATCTGCCATCACTGGCCTGACATCCTGATCAATTGCATGAAATTGTTTCTTACCGCAGTGGCATCCGATAGATGCATGAAGAAAAATATGATCATGATGTCTGCAACCTTCTGTAAGATGTCTCTATAAAACATGAAGACAGATATTCATCATGAGGGACAGAGACAGAATCAATTGTTACATCCCTACAGCTGACTACGGATATATACAGTGAACAGGTAAGGACACTGCATTCCACTTATAATGAAACACTGTAAAAAACGATAACATGATGTAAGTCTTATGCTTATCCTTGCAAATCATCATAGATTTTGCGTTTTGGTGGCTTTTTAAGTTTTTGTAATCCGCCATTATGACAGAGGAATGATGTCTCTTGATCAAATCAAGTCAAATTTTATTTGTATAGCCCAAAGTCACAAAACACATTTTGCCTCAGAGGGCTTTAGAATCTGTACAGGGAGTGACACCCTCTGTCCTTAGACCCTCTGTTCCAGACGTGCAATAGATGTCACATGTACAGAACAAATCAAATCACAAACATATTGTACAATTACAATGAATGATAGAATGATTACAGTAGCAGTGGAACCTCTGATAGAGATAGAGAGAGATGCACATTAACTAACTATAAACTGCAGTGGAGATATGGTAGCAATAATGACAAATAATAATGACAAATTAGATCTGTGAAATGGAACAAATTGGACATCAGGTATTGTACAGCAGTGTGCGAATGTGATGAATCGCTGTGTTTAATGTGGCATCACTGACAAGGAGTCAGTGTGTCTGTGAGTCTGCATGATGGAGACGATGACCTTAGTTAATGTGTAGCAGTCTGGACAGTCTAAGACTGTTATGAGTGCTAAAACTAAACTAAAGACACAAAATAACTGAGAGATTCAGTCAGAGCTCAAGGACATTGCGTCAGAAACGTTACTCACTGATCATTGGTGAAAATGTATCCCATGACATATCTGGCAATGCTGAAGCTGCCTCCAACAAGGCATGCAATTATGACTGCGACAAGAAGAAGAAACAAAAAACATTAACAAGTCAGTATCACTGTTTACTCTTACGATGTGTGAACACTGTAGTAATGCACAGGTCACCCACCCAACCCATTATGACCCCTGAACAACCCATCAAAACTTGTATTCCTCAACCACCTGAACCTGCAAACATGCATACATTTGCACAACTGTCAGGACTGAACTGCGAGTAGCAGCTAGT
Source organism: Nibea albiflora (assembly GCA_014281875.1). Taxonomy (NCBI): domain Eukaryota; kingdom Metazoa; phylum Chordata; class Actinopteri; family Sciaenidae; genus Nibea; species Nibea albiflora. The sequence goes on from CM024789.1 coordinate 24,913,041, forward strand.
GATCTGTCTGTGTGTGTTTCAGAGAGAGACAGAGAGAAGGGAGGAGAAGAATGTTTCAGAATGTCTCTAGAAGTTATTAATGACCTACTCGGTATGCTGCTTCATCACTTTTCAACCTGCCAGGCAAGATGTTTTCTGAGTAACAGTGGATATCAGGTTGACCCCCACATCACTTGAACCTATTATCTTTAGATAAGTGGCATACAGTTCTCAGTTAATATCTAAGTTTGTGTTTTCATGTACATCATGCTGTCTGTGTTAATGTGTGGCCTTCTAACCATGTAATTTAGTGTCATATGTACATATTCATCTAAAAGTATGAGGAGTTAGTTTCTATTCTGTAAACTTTCCTGATCACTTTAACAAAGAACAAATCCATGATCCTCTGTTTCGGTCAATAAGAATCTTAATTTCGCCATGTGAAATGTGAGATAATTCTGGCAAATAAGCTGTTTTATACTATTGGACACACTTTGGAATGTTTATTTTCACTCAGATTACTGTGGGTACTTACTGAGATGTACAGCCTTGCTGTCTATTGTGTATTTTTACATGTTCAAGCCACATTTCCTGAGACACTAAGAGGGTTTTTATGTTTATATGACACTTGTCTAATATATTCTTATTACAAATGGCTATTACCATTGCTCATCCAAAGTAAAACAAGGTGTTTCAGGCAACATGTACTGTATGCATTGGTCCTTACATGTAGAAATGATGGCGACTTTGGAAGACAGCTTGGCCTGCTTTATGTTTCCTGCACCAAGAGCATTTCCAACCCGAACACTGGCAGCAGCAGAGAATCCCAGTGGAAACTAGAAAAGAAATGTACATATAAATATAAGTAATTACCAAAGAATATATGAAACATGTTGTTGGATTTACAATAAAGACATAAATAATGGGAGGAAAACATTTAGAGGAATTACCATGTATGCAACAACTGTAAGCTCATATGCTATAGACTGAGCTCCTAGCTCAGCCTCACTAATCATTCCAGCGAGGAATCCTCCCATCTCAAAAGTCCACCACTCTAGACAGAGCATAAGCATACTGGGGATGGCCAGTTTGACGAAGGGACCCCACTCGTGCAAACATTGCATGGACCAACCTGTGGGTCAGAAGTCTGTATGTTAAACTCCTGTAAGTGAAAGACATATGCTGATATGAGATTCAAGCATGAAAACACCTATGCATGAGTTTATGATTTGAAATTATTCAAACACTGCGACTGTATTTTAAAGCTTAAAGTTTAACAAAGCCTGGGTTGAAACGGTTCACCCAGTGCTTAATGTGCAAACCTTCAGAGAAAGGTCAGAATTACTGAACTCCTGGCATATTCTCCTGACAAATCAGAGAACTTGAAAGTAAATCCTAACTCAGATCAGCTGCGTCATGGCTGCAACCTTTTCTCTACACTGCATGACAGAGTTATAGAGAGTAACTCATTTTGTCAAACATTACACTTGGACACTGTGAACTTTCAGCCAGTTACAAAGTTATGAAAGAGTATAAACTTGAATGACGACAAAGGATAAAATAACTGTACAGAATTACAGATTAGTAATGCTTAAATGAGGTTAAAACTGACCTCCCCATGTGGCCTTATGCAGACCCCTCCAGCAGATGTAAACGTATAAGATCACAGCCAGAAAATACTGTGAGATAGCGTTGGCAGCTGCTGATCCACTTTAAGAAAAAGGGGGGAAATGCAGATTTTAGAGCAAAAAGGTGAAGAAGGAAGAGTAGAAAGCACTTGTTGGTGACAGATATAGTCATTTTGTGTCAGTTGTTTATCAATAAATTAGGCATTTATATTTTGGGTCCAAATAGTGATCCAGATCATCATAAAACATGTTACTGAATAAAAACACACAAGATAAACAGGCACCTCTGCACCTCTATGTCATTGAATACACCAATCTAATAAAACACTACACTTGTGGTAGTGTAGTGTATTGCTGGTGTAGTCTTATTATTAGGCCTGTCAATCATTATGATAAGAAACAAATCTCACTGTTGTGAGTGTTAATATATTAATATAATATTACAAATCTCTACTACAAAATCATGATTTTCAAAACTCACGCAACACCCATATCCAGACGAAACAGGAAGATGTAGTTGATGACTGCGTTGCAGATATTTCCAATCGCTCCAGTTACAACCTGAGGCCATATAATTCCCTGAAAACCACAGCACAACCTGGTATTGATATGCATTTTCACTTGAACTTCATTCGGCCATTAACTTCATTAATGTGTTTGATTTGTTTGTACCTGATTTTGAAGATACCTTCCTTCCAGCTGGTACATAAAAGCAGCCTAAAGAAGGAAAGAGAAAATGAAATCAGTGTCACTTTGCCGACTGTGCTCAAAATCGCAAGATTAACGACATTAGCAACATTTCAAACACCTGTTTAAAATCTGCATGTATCGCATCATTACATTATCTCCATACAAAGGGTGTATATTCCACCAAACTTACCGGCAGAGCAGGCATGAAGATCTTCACATACAGCTGGGTGAGTCTTCATGCAGAAACACAACAAACAATATGCATGTGAGGTTGTGCACAAAATTGGATTAACTTTACAGTATATACAAATTACCCCAACACTGAGTCAAAACACCCCACTGGCCTTTAGTCAAGTTAACCCAATATTGCATCAGTGATATATCAACCCCACACTGGCTCAACTTAAAACCCAGTGGCTTTTAGTTTGTGATATTATGAGTCATTCTCTGGTGACAGTGTTCTTAGAGAAGAAAAAACTACTAACACAGTCTCATAATATACATAATATATAATAATAAACTCAATATGCTGTGGTGCCTTCAGCTGATAATGTGAGCCAATTAGGTTTGCAATTGTTGCCATCATCGCTTAACAGTGGCTTATTTCTGCAAGTAATGTGCAAAGTATTTTGTTGTCATCAAAAGCTGCATATACATATACTGTAGTAAGTGTACAATTTAGTAGTTTGTTCCCTTAAAGTAATAATACTAATATAATAATACTATCAACTTATTTAATTCATTCTTTTAAATGATTTTATTGTAAAGTTACAGGCTGTTGGTTTAGTCCCCTCAGTAAATTCTAAAATTGATTTAACTTGTCTAAACAGAGTAAAATCACCCAACATAGTAGTTCCCCATAGGTTAGGTTTTAGTATCTTTTAGCATGTTGTTGTGATTTTGTGACCTGGACACTGTATGCTACCTGCCCAGCACCAAAGGCACACAAAGGTGACAAAGCTTAAACATAATGAAGAATCTAACAGCTAAAGAACCAGATATTTCCATGTGGAGCCGATGGAGACCAAACTAGAACTAAAAGCAGAGTGAAATGTTTGTCAGTCATGGTGAGGCTAACAATGTTAGGTGCTTAGATGCTGAACCTACTTGGCGACCTCTGGGCTCTGTCGGACAGCGAGTAAGAGAGGTTCAGTGTTAATGAGGACGGCCCAGCAGGGGAAACAGGCCAACAGCAGAATCAGAATCCCCCTTTGGAGAATGATACCCACACGCTTCAAGTTACCGCTCCCATAGGTCTGCATGAAACAGGCACACAGATAAAGAAGCAGTGAGAAAACATTAATCACACCATTAACCAAGGCATGACTAGTCAAAGAAAACTAACTTGATACAAAAGCTCATTGTTTAGTTGCTCTAAAGACCCCAGGACAACCTGAGAACACAGCAGCAATGACTGTGTTTCTCTCGGTTAAATAAATAATGTGAAAGAACCTCTGGTGAGGACGCTACCTGAGATATGAGGGTATCACAAGTTAACGACAAACCAGTGCCAATAGAAATACCGGTCACGTTAACCACCTGCAATAAAGAGAAAAAAAATATGTATTAAAAGAAAATTCAAACACCGGTACCAACAGGCCGGGATACCAGTCCAAGCACAGAGAGCAAGTCTATTTACCGCAATTGATAATGACACTCCAGCAAGTTCAGTTTTTCCCAGGTGTCCACAGAACACAGTGCTGACGAAACTGATCATGAAGATCATCAGCTGAGAAATGACCTGGAGTGTCAAACAAACACAATAACATTATTACTCATTTTCTTGTTTACACAAATACCAGAAAATGCATACAAAATAAATATAAACATGAGCTATTTCAGGGAAGATTCACTGAGTAGACACACATGATCAGATTTACTGCATAAAAATATACAAGGCAACATGTGTTGTGCTCCTCTGTCTTCATTTTATCTTTATTTTAAATGAGATATGCAACAACTGAATACATATTCCAAATAGTCTGCTACATATCAATGGAAAAATGTGGAAATGAGGCATTCAATTGCTGCTGTGCAATGCTGTAATTATCTATAACTTAACTTAAAAATATATGTGTTTATTATCTATATAAGACACAACAAGTCCAGCACATTGTTGCCTCAGTAATTCAATAAGTAAACATACAGTGCAGGGTATATGTAAGTGCAGTGATGATCAAAGGTTATGAGGTTTATGTGTTGACTGTGGTGACCCTGAAGGCGTCCTATGGAGGGGTCCTATTTATTAGCACTAAAACCAACTGAAATTAAACGGACCTAAGGTGAAGCTTTCCTTATCACGGAGCGCGAGAACAATTCAAGTTCAAGTCATAATTGACATACAGTGTGCAGGAGACAGGAGGGGCTGGCGTCTTACCACTGGTCCAGCTAGTTTGAAGACTTGTACGAGCTCTCTCCGGTATTCCAGCGGGATGAAGCCCACCATCCTCTTCAGACAAGAGCCACTGGCTCCGCCGGAGCTCCGGGTAGAAGAAGCCGCTTCACCTGCTTTTACATCTTTCGCTTCCTCCGCGTATTTAGCCTTACCAGGACCGTCCATGACTGAACAAACTCCAGAGGTCTCAACAGACAGGGCGGACTAACTTGTGTCGCTGCTTGCACCTGACAGTGAAGGGGTGAGAGAAGGAGTGAGGCCAATATGTAAAGCACGGCGGGGTCCGGGAGGAGTCAGACACGTGCGACCACCTCGCGCGCAAGTTTTGAGGCGTCTCTGTCATTGAATAGACTAATGATGCGCTCAAGTGCGCAAGATGCAATACATCCAGCTACATGGCATAACCCCCACTGTGTCGTCACTCTTGTGTAATGACGTACAGCCAGTGGTGGAATGTAACTAAGTCCATTTACTCAAGTATTTCCATCTGTTTCTACTTTATACTTCTACTCTACTAGTCATTAAAGTTAGCTCCAACTCTACCAGCTGTAACATTAAAGTGATGTACAGTATCACTGATTATAGAATAATTACTAATCATCAGTTAGTTAATTAATTAATACTTATTAATTGCTCTACAGACTGAGCTAAACACGCTAAACTCATGTCAATCACAGACATAACTTTACTTCAGGTTTAATATTTAACCTATAATTGATAGAAAATGCTAATTACAATGTATAACCTTTAAGGCTCTTCCTACAGGTGCGTCAGTGTCTTGCATCTTGCACATGTAGATTAATTTTCAACAGGTATGATGGAGAGTAAAACAATCACAGTCCCACAATGAACTTGAACTTGAACAATGAAACGTGACGTACAACGAAGGCAGAGAAACAGAGTTTAATTGTTAACTTTGTGTCATCCTGAGCTGATCTCCAGGGGCCAACAACATGCTGCCAAGTTTTGGCTTTGTTGCAGTGGTTTTATCTAGATTTGTACAATATTTTATCTTTTGCATTGTATGTTTTTATGTGCTACTCTTTATCTGATGAGCTGGAGAGTGGGTTCATAGGAGAGAATAGGATTTACATAATGTCTTGACTGGACAGTAGACAGTAGAGTAGAAGTATTCTGTTTACATTTGTATGTGACTGCTGACTTTTTGTAATGTAAAAAAAAATTCAAAGTTGCTTTTCACCAGATATCAAGACTAAAACAAACTGCATGAATGACATGAAATAAAAAGGCAGATTATACAAAAAAAAAGAAAGAAAAGAACTAAAAAGATCAGAAACAGACTGTTTAATTAAAAGAAACCCAAACTTGAATTTATAGTGTTTTTCTAATGTGAAGTTATGAAATCTGCATTCGATGTCTGATCACTTTAGGTAACTGTACCTTATCGTTGTAGCTCTAGTGTCTTTTCAGGTTTAAATTATTAGAACAAAATATATAAATTAATCAATTCTGATGTATTATGACTGATTAAGCTACCCAGCGGCATCTAGTCATTAACCACCCACCACCCAGCCCCACCTTTACCAAATAAGGAATTGATTTTTTACTTTTTAAAAAAACTTTATTTTTAATTTAATAAAATAAAACCACACACACACACATACAGCTATGTCCTAATGAAAATGTACAGCTACGTACATGAGTGCACACTCACCAATTTCAGTGTATTTACACAATATTTCCACGGTATGTAGATTGTTATGTCACATGTACAGACCAAGGAGCAAAATCCACATGACAGACCTTTAATTGCTTGAAAATGCAAATTAGAATACATAACCTGTTGGGCCCTTCATACGTGACACCTCGATGTGTCAGTGTCTTGCATCTTGCACATGTAAATTAATAACTAACAGTCACTTGAAACGTGATGTATAACGCAGGCAGATGAAACAAACTGCGACAACAGGAGAGTTAAATTGTTAACTTGTATCATCGTCTGAACAGACCTCCAGGGGTTAACATGCTGTCAAAATGTTGGCTTTGTTGCAGTGGTTTTGTTTTTAGAATGTTGCTGTGTTCACTTCACATTATTGTGAATTTATAAGATCTGCATTTGATGTTTGATCACTTTAACTTACTTCAGATGAACAACTATTGAAACCTGCTTGAGCTGCTTCTTAAACACCATTCTATTTTAGCCAAACCTGTTTTGGCAAAGAACGTGTGGCAAACAACATGTATGTGAAAAACATGTCAAATTTAATACTGTATAATATGTATATGTAATGTATGAATCAATTGATTCTTTGTTTTCATGCATAGAAATTAGACATAAAGAGTAAAGAGGAACGCGTACAGAGGGGATAAAAATGGTTCAAGGATTAAACCCTGGGGAACTCCTCAGAGTTTAAATCTAATTTGTGCTGAATTGAATTATAAGGCAAATCTTCACACCACTGAACAACTTAACGTTGAAAACATCTAAAAAATATGAATCCTAAAATTTAAACATCTTTGAACTGCCAACCTAACATTGTTTTGTTTTTGTTTTCTATGTCCAATACCTGTGATATTGATCTCTGGTAGGTTCAACCAATGCATAAAAATCTACAGCAACTTATTATGAATGCTCAAAACATACAGTATACTTTTGTAATATATAATAGCGGAACTTCATCCATCAAAATCTGTTTACAGGTGTTGAGGAGAACTACCGCATACACTATGTGTAGGTCTGTAAAACATTATGTGGCGCCAGAGGGAGCTGAACACCTGAACCTCTGCACAAACTGTTAGTGGTTGACTTAAATTGTTGGTAATGTAGTCACCGCCCTGGTTTGACGAGAAATAAGAATGTGTGGCATTAAAAAGCCGAATCAATTTAAATTTTTAAAGTCACCATCAGACAGACAGTCAGACAATGTTATCAGAGTGCAATGCACTTTTTAATGCAAAGAGGAAAATAACTGAAAAGTCTGTACAATAAAACAGCATTGAGCGTAACAGCACAACAAGCAGTGATTCACTGCACTACACAAACTAATCACACCTCCAACATCCACTGCAGCATGACTGCATTTTGTTTCTGATTTAGTCTGCTAACTCTGTAGCTCTCCACTGTGTCTTAATTTGGCTCTCCAAATGCTTTCTGCATTACGGCAAATATTTCTGAGCTTTCACGATGAGTCATTTGAACAGTTCAAGCAGCAAGTCGCTGGCTACAATTCCAGCAATGAGGATGAAAGTCATGAGTAGTAATGCCAGGCCACGCCATAAAACCAGCTGCTTTACTGACAGAACATCTCCCACTGTAGTTGTCCTGAACTGTTGCAGACTGTGGCTTGGATCACGAGCTTCCAGATCAGCGTCATCCTCCTCAGCACTCACAGACTTGGGCAGAGTAGCACTGACCATGGCCTGGCTCTGATTTGAGTCTACAGGTTTGAGGGAGAGTTTGGTCTTACAACTGTCACACAAGACTCAAAGCAGCAATGTTTTACATCAGAGAAAGCAGAAGGTGAAGACTGTGCCTAAACTCACCTGAGTGCTCAACCTCAACCATCTCTTTTTCTACTGTGACCCGGACTCCTGCTCTCACAAAAGCCTGTTCAGGAGCATTAAGAACAGTTGCCGGCGGTGTTCCTTAACTTTGCAAACAAACAAAGTGATGTAGCTACCCACCTCCTGAGCAGCCTTCTTCCAATCAAGTTTACACAGAACTGTGATAAAAATAGTGGCTTGCAGTATCACAGAGATGGTCAGCCCTATCCACAGTCCTGCACAGAAACACAGTGAGTGTTAGTTCACATCTATAACATGCAAGACATGGTAATTTCATATTAGCAGTTTGATCTTACCTACAATCCCCATCTTTGCTGCAAACATGAGAGACACACCGATGGGAAAGCCAATGAAGTAGACGGTCACCAGATTACATAGAGCACCAATCAACTGTTTCCCTGCTCCTCTGAGAACACCCGCAGCCACGCCCTGACGATAAATCACATTGTATGTCAATATGTATAAAATGCTTTATGCATTACATGTATGGAATGGTTAACTGGACAAAGTTTCTCACTGCAGTGGCATCACCAACGTGAATAAAACCGAATATTATCATGACTTCGGCAAATCTTTGAATAATGTCACTAAAAACAAAATACAGAGATTAGTGTTAGATTGAAAAATATATACTGACAATTACAGCTGAAATGTGAGAGTAAAAGACAACTTGTTGATCACTTAGCATCAACAATAAGAATTTGAAAGACAACATGAACTGACTCAGAGACTTTACTAACTGCTCTGTGGTGAAAATGTATCCAACGACATTCCTGGCGATGCTCAGACTGCCTCCAACGAAACATGCAACGATGACTGTGTCAGAACAAAAGACAACACCTCTTTTTGTCTCAGAACAGTCATATATGTGTGTGTGTGTGTGTGTGTATATTTACTTTATAGCTCTAATGCAGCAACATGTTCTGTATGCACTGGTCCTTACATGTACAAACAATGGGAACTTTGCAAGACAGCTTGGCCTGCTCTATGTTTCCTGCACCGAGAGCATTCCCAACGCGAACACTGGCAGCAGCAGAGAATCCCTGTGGAAACTGTGAAAGAAAATGACTTAATACTTATTACTGGAAATGCATTATTTTAGGTAATATTTTAATGAAATCCCTACATTCAGGAAATCTTTCACAGGAGTGAGAGTTAAGTGAGAGAAAGACCAAGGTTGGTCTTAGTACATGCGGCGCACACTCCAGTTTCATATGAGGAGTTACCATGAAAGCCAACATACACAGCTGGTATGCTGTGGACTGAGCTCCCAGCTCAACCTCACTTATCGCTCCAGCCAGGAACCCTCCTATTTCAAATATCCACCATGACAGACACATCATGAGCATACTGGGAATGGCCAGTTTGACGAAGGGACCCCACTCCTGCAGACAGTCGAGTGACCAACCTGCAGGTCAGAAGTGTGCAGTTATAGAGAAGAACACACTGGAATGTCCATAAAACATAATCATAATCGTACATCAAAACCGCAGACGCTGCAAGAGAAATGAATGATGAAACAAGATGAAAGTATAAGACAGAATAAGAGAGTCATTGCAACAGAAAGCATCTTTAACATAAGCCTCATGATGTGGTGGTCTAATCTCTACAAACTGACCTCCCCAGGTGGCTTTGTGCAGACCCCTCCAGTAGATGTAAAGGTAGAGGAACAAAACCAGCAAATACTGTGAGATAGCATTGGCTGCAGCAGATCCACTTGAGACTGTATCATGGAGAACCAGCAGGTGAAGGAGGAGGCAGAAAAAAACAAGTGCAAATAAGTAACATGTGAGAGAAATGATCGACATTGATCAACAATTCATTTCTAACACATAATCAAGATGCTGAAAAAAAAACTCACGCGACCCCCAGCTTCAGAGGATAAAGGAAGATGTAGTTGATGACTGCATTGAGGGTATTTCCGACCCCTCCTGTTATGACCTGAGGCCACATAATTCCCTGAAAACCACAGAAGAACCTAATGTAAGTCTTAATGTTGATTTTAATAACCGTGCTTCAGCCATTCTTTCATTTCACATCAGCAGCCGTGTACCTGATTTTGAAGGTACTTCCCTTGTAACATGTATATAAAAGCTGCCTGTAGAAGGAAGACAGACACAGGTCAAATTAACAGTCTTAATTATCCGCAGCAAAGGAGCAAATTTGAGACAGAGAGTAATGATGAACTATAAAATCAAATCAATGTGTTGAACACTGAATTAGGTTATATGATGTGTGAATATATACATTTAATGGTGGCATGGTGGTACAGTGGCACTATTCAAATGTCTTAATGTACATCGTCAACATCAGTGTAAATGTACCAGAGTTGATGAGCCTAATCATTTCATTTGAAAATCTCAGATCAGTTTTATTTATTTGTTTATTTTTGAAATGAGTCTGCAGGTATTTCGGATGATTTGTAGAAAGCAGAATGGTGGTCAATCCGTAGTCGTTTGGGCTGAAAATGTACAACGGCAAGAAGAATGTTTCATTTAATTACCTTCATGTCTTCAAGTGATCTCTGAAACAGCATCCCATGTCATCTGCTTGCTCACTTCTTCCAGGCCATGTACTTTCATACAACTCCCCAGACCAGAATCCCTGAGCTGTACACCTAAATGCTCTCCGACTTCTTCTCCTTTCTCACTCCCACTTCCAGCCACTCTTTACTGCCTTCTCACCTGACATCCCCTCCCACCCACCTACGCATGCCTCTTCTGACTTTTCTCATCAGCCCTGCAGCACTTGGTACAAATCAGAGGCACCATGCCGACTTTGAGTGTCATGTCATTGTACTTTTTCTAGTAGGAGGTTGGAATTTTTGAGTTCAGACTTTACTCAACTTGACTTTTGTAGTTTCTTTCTTTAATGGGCTTTTGATTTTGTGTCTGTCTGCTTGCCTGTAAGATTTTGTCTGTTCACCAGTGCAATAAACCCCTGAACTGCTGATTCACCTCACTTCTTCACCTGTGGCCTCACACCACCTTGACATTTACATACTCCATTTTATTAGAAGTAGCAGATTTAACTGAAAGATGTTTTGGGACCTTTTCAAACCTGAAAGTCCAAACCAAGCCTTGTTGTTTTGTTACAACAGATAGAACTGATTCCACATAGAGTTTCATATTGGCAGTTCTACAAACACACAAAAGAACTCCTGTCGTCTTAACATGTGAACTATACTTCCTTTTCCTGTTTCTGGTGATAGCCTGCCACATGTTCCAAATGAACGAAGCGTCCAAAAAGCTTTCCACATAGGGAAAAATCCCAAACCATTATGCAACTTGATCTGGGTCGAGAACATATCTTTTCCACCTGTTTGGTATGGACCATGGTCTGGGGGAGGTTTCACACCTGTGATTTTGGTTCAGATCAAACTGAAAAGTCGGTATGTTGAGGTAGTGTGAAAGAGATCTGGTCAGTTAAGGAAAAAGGGCACCAAGCTCACCGGCAGACCAGGCATGAAGATCTTCACATACAGCTGGGAGAGACTTCATGCAGAAAGACAGGAAAACAACATGTATATGAAAAACATGTCAAATTTAATACTGTATAATATCTATATGGAATGTATGAAGTTATTGGTATCAGTATCAGAGGAATTACCCACCCAGGTTACAGTACGGTACGCCAACATCACTACAAGTGTGCAACCATTGACAACACAAAATTTGTGTGTGTGCTGTTTCTGCTCTACCTTCTAACAACCACCTTTACGCAAACATACTTCATCATTGGTTCTAACCTGGCGACCTCTGGGCTCTGTCTGAGAGCGAGTAAGAGAGCTTCAGTGTTGATTAGGACGGCCCAGCAGGGGAAACAGGCCAATAGCAGAATCAGAATCGCCCTTTGGAGAATGACACCCACACGCTTCAAGTTACCGCTTCCATAGGTCTGCATGAAACAGGCAGATAAATAAGTGCAGTTAGACACACCGATGGCGTTACTAAGCAAAGGTGTTGATAGGCCATGATAACAAACTTGACACCAGAGCTCAGTGTTTAGTTGTTTTTAAGGGGAAAGAACAACCTCTGGTGAGGACACTACCTGAGATATGAGGGTATCACAAGCTGATGATAAACCAGTGCCAATGGAAATACCCGCGATGTTAACCACCTGCGATTGACAAAACATTACCAAACAATACAAATTCAAAGGCAATCTTAGAGAAGGCAATGCCAGCAAACAGGCAGTATAAACAAAGATATGCCTCACCACAGCTGCTAAGGATACACCTGCTAGTTCTGTTTTCCCCAGGTGACCACAGAACATCATGCTGACAAAGTTGATCATGAAGACCATCGCCTGGGCGGTGATCTGGAAATAATATTATATTTTTAAAAAATGCATGTTTGTACTGAAAGAAATGTAGAAACACGAGTAATCAAACCAGACTGCCTGGAGCATTTCATTGCAAACAAGTTTGAACGCATTGAAGCCAATATGTTCTTTGAATTTTGCATCTCTGTCCAAAACATCTTTGTGGTTTGTCCTGCGTGATCCCACCTACCGCCCATGAAGACATTCCTGGCTGTCAGACATGAAAGATTTGGCACAAATACAGCGTGCTGCATTCACGGAAGCAAGCAATCAAAGTGAATGTTAGTTTCTGCCCAGCCATGAACAGAAATGATTTAAAACTGTGTGAATATGAAAGATGCTTTAGAAGATGGAGACAGCTAGGAGCCCAGAAAGTTTGCAAATGACCTGCTCTATAGGTCAATATTTCATTTTAGAATAATTCACTGTATATCAACTGAAAATAGTCATTTAACATTAAATCATTTAAGCCGTCATCAGTAAATGACTGACCAATATTTTGAATTTGGTTGCAGTACACATTTTAACCACTAGCTGTCAGATCCATGTATGTATATCTAACTATTTATCTATCTATCTATCAGTCTATGTTAATAAACTGCAGTAATAACATTTTCATGATCCATTCAGTGAGCAAAAACTGGATAACAAGCTACAAAATAAGACTCAGGAAAGTTAAACTAATATATCAACGGGTGTGTTTGTGTGTTTTTTACTCGTGGTTGCGTGACATGAATAACAAACGTATTATGTAAATTAATCTATTACTATTGCCGAAAACGACTCGCAGTACAAGACTATTATAGTCGGTACTTTCGAGCCCTGTAACAGAAGAGGTGTTCAGTTCAGTCTTACCACAGGTCCAGCTATTTTAAGAAGTTGTACTATCTCATTCCGGTAGTCTAACGGGACACAGCCTCGAATACGCTGCAGGCCAGCTCCGCAGCCGGAGCTCTGAACAGGGGCCGCCGCTGCAGCTACTGTCAAGGCTCCGTTCACTTCTTCTGTGTAATGAGCACCGTCCATACCAGCAGCCTGGACTTTCGCCATTTTACTACGACTACTGCTACTACTACTCATCTATGTTAATAGATGAAGAGAATAAATTTGTATATATTGCTGCCACACGTGCGTGAGGAATTCCCAGGAAAAGCCTCGTGCTTCCAACCTTCACGGGATATGATGTGACGTGTCTGACGTAGCAGGAAACTTTGAGAGTTTTTATTTCGTATAACATGTAAAAGCCAACAAAAAAACAATAAGAGCAAGATGAAGTATAATGTACAATGAGAAGAAAAGAAAAGAAAGTGAAAACTAAATTAAATCATACATGTGCATGTTACATCATACATGTAACCCTAACCCCCCCCCCCACACACACACATACATACATACATACATGCATACATACACACACACACACACACACACACACACATACATACATAACTAATGTATATACCCGAGTGAACCATGCATACTGTATTTGTGATCATCATCCTAAATCTGTGTTCAACACTAACATTGTATCTGAAAGCCAAAAATAAACATCACTGTCCTTTCTCATTCTCATACCTCAGGAAAATTGAAAAGAAATTTTTTTGTATGTCTTCTTGAATTAAAGAATATTAGTACTCTGTTTAAGTTCAGTATCCTAATTATTGCACAGTTTAACCCCCCATATTGAAATGCACATACCCTTCATACCCTCATCTGAAAACAACAATTCTCTCTCCGCTCTCCACTTAAATTACAAAAAAAATCCCTCTCACAAAACATTTTTTGCGTATTACCTGGACTTATTTTACTTAATTACCTGGAAATATGTTTTGCTTTATACATTATTTGTGCTGTGTTACATTCTACAAGATCAACCAACTTCAAGATATTATACGTTACAAATAATGTGTTTGTGTTTGTGAAAACCTACATTATTTGCAATCCTTATGGCTCTTTTTTGCAATACACATAAAGACTGTAGGTTGCTTTTGTATGTATTACATATATTACCTTGACAGCTTGCCTTGTATATTTTATATGAAGTTTCCTACAGATTTTGTGGTCTAAAATCACATTATGAAATTTTATTTCATAATCTCTTTCAATCTGTACATCATCTATCATCACATGAACTGTAATATTTATTTTATAATTACCAAACAACATAATCTTTGTTTTGTCCACATTTAATGATAACTTATTTATATCAAGCCACTTTTTTAATGTTTAATGTTCCCATTTCTGGTGTTCTGCATATATCGTTTATATAGAGGATGTATGGTTTTGTCCCTAATACTGACCCCTGAGGTACTCCATAAGACATATCCAGACAAGTTCAATTATGCTCACCTATCTTCACAAACTGTTGCCTATATTTAAGGTAATATTTAAGCCAGTACAGCGCAACCCCCCTAATAACATACCTTTCCAATTGATGACTTAGTCTGCTGTGATCAATGGTGTCAAAGGCTCTTTTTAAAATCTAAAAATACTCCCACTGTATACTTTTTTTTGTCAATACAATTAGTAATTTCCTCTACTATATCTATTAGTGCCATCATGTTGATCTGTTTGATCTAAGGCCACACTGACTGTCATTTAGCAGCTTGTGCTTTTCAATTTGTCTAGTTTTACCGTGAAATGTTTTTCCAGTATCTTGGAAAATTGGGAAAGTTGGGACACGGGTCTGTAGTTTGTGTAGTGGTTGTCTATCACCAATTTTATACAGAGGTATTACTTTTGTGACTTTGACCTTGTTAGGAATTTTACCAGTGGAAAATGATAAATTACAGATGTGTGTTAGTGGTTTTATAATACCATCAATTAATCACTATTGTCATGTCAATGTCATTCCAATCAACAAATGTTTTGTTTTTACATTTATTTACAACATCCAAAATCCTTTTCTTCTTTTGCTCCAAGAGGTTGGAATATGGAACAAAGTTAGCCTACTTAACCTAGTAGTGAATTTATCTTTTAAAAAGACCCTAATATTCCTCTTAGAAGTTACAAAACAGACCTAAAAGTCCAGTGAATATTGATCTTACACTCGTCAGGTGAAACGAAAGGCCAACAACAAATACTACTGTTGTGTAATAGTACTTCCAGTGCAAGTATACTGTACAGTATATACAGTATATTTTACATGTATATGTATTCTGTTGCATAACATGGTGAACCTTTCCTGTATACTTGTAATGTTAGCAATTGTTAAGATTGGTTAAGTGATGTAAGACAGTGAGGTGATCTTTCACATTTATATTCAGTGTTCAGTTTACAAAAGTTTTTGGCAACAGCTATATAGATAAGTTATTACTATTGAGGTGGACATTAAAGTGGACCAAGTGATAGAGATGCAGCTGTTCACATGTTGTTGCTTTACCCACATCCCAAAGGTATTTTCAATTCACTTATAGCACTGCCTGGAATTTGAGCTCCCTTTTTTGGCACATGGTGGCTTAGTGATAAGCAGAAGTATGGTGGAAAAAACAATTAAGGTCCAAATAATTAGACGTTGTTCTGGAGCTTTCAGTCCCATCACATGATCGTCATCAGTAGACGGAATTTTCCCTGCTGACATTGAATTGTAGATTGTTTGAATAAAGGAGAAACAATTTTTCTGGTTAACACATTGACACAGTCCATAGTCTCAATGGTGTGTTTGTTTTTAAATGTTTCTGCCCTCTAGTGGTCAAATAATTGAATACACATTAAGAAGATTAGTACCAATAGTGTGGTATTATATGGAAAGCAGTTTCACTAAAACTAGAGTTATGCGATGGACATTTTATTGATTTACCATGACCTACATAGTATGCACCAACTTAAGTGGCTTTTTCTGTTTGGGAAACTTTGTTCTACTGACTGCATACCATATGTACCTATTTATACCATATACTAGAACAGGGGAATTAAAAGAATTAAAGAATTAAAAGTCCCCAAGGTCCGGTTATTACATTTTGCCCAAGTAGAAGGTCCGAGTGAAGGTCATGGCCACATTTTTAAAAAGTGACTGTTTAAGTTTTTACTTAAAATGAGCCAATCACAGTGAAGCAGTGACACAGACCTGAAGAACCTGCAAGAACTACGACCCACAACCCAAGTCTGACCTGACAGGACGTCTCTGAGTGCCCCACCTGAGGGGTATTGCACGAAACTAGAATAAAGAAATCCAGGATAATTAAGCAAGCCCAGCTTGACCTAGCTTGGTCGGCGTATCCTGGCTTAATTGGTTGCACGTTTGCTGAGCAAGGATGAAAAGGCGCGGCTATGTTGAGCCAGGTGAAGATAGCTGGGATAAGTGCGTGTTCACGGCATACTTAAACAGACCTCGCGATCGCTAACAGAATCACCAATTGAAACACGGATAAAAGTCGCTCTTCGTACTTCACGGCCGCTGAATAACAGCTCCCGATGAAGTTGTGTGAAGAGGTGAAAGATATTATGAGAAAAAAAAGGCAATACTAATGCCATAATTTAAAAACGCGAGAAAGCTTGGCAGAAAATAGCGGACCGGCTTAATGCGGAAGTAGTCCAAAACTGTACAATTAATAAACAGTGGTCCACTGGAACCGTTATAATTAGGCCACAATTAAAGGAGTTACTTTTAAGTCCACTAACTTTACCTGTGGTGTACAACAAAAAAGTGGCAAAAAGTGGCAAGCAGGTGCATGTTACTCAGGAAATGTAGAGTATGATTAGGTGCAAACAATTATCCAAAATGTGTCATTTAATCTATTTTTCTCATGTTACGTTTTTATCTATTTTATCTTTCTATCCTTCATAAAGAACAAACCTGTCTGTCCATAAAAGGACGTGGCAGCAAGTTAAAATTACATATAAGAATATTTTGCAGGCTGGTAACTGACTTTAAAGTAGATAACAGTGAACAAATGAGGTGAACAGATTAGGTGTCTGCTGACTGTCTGTATATGTCTATCTCACTCGGCCTGAGTAATAATACTACCACTTGAACCAATTTAAAAAACTGTTGCAATTACACACAGATTTAAATGAGATGAGAAATGACTATATGTCATATTTTAATACAGGATAATTAAAATGATGCAACATACTTAGAAAGACCATGGACATGCTGTAAAACACATTAATTCCTCACAGGATTGACGGTGGAAATACAGGTGAATCACTAGGATTAATCTTAGCCTGGCTGTTAGCCTGGTCTGGAGCAGGCTAGCTGCAAAGAATAAATCACCATAGTAACTTGGCCGGGCTAAGTTTGAGCTGCTTTCATGCAACCGATTGAGGCTATATTCAGCCAGGATAACCAACATATCCCGGCTTAATCCCTTATCTTGGTTTTGTGCAATACCCCTCTGATCATGATGTGTTTGTGGACAAACACAGTTCACATGTTTCTGTCCTCTGAATAATGGACTCCTCCTCCTCCCTCTCCTCCTCCTCCTCCTCCTCCCTCTCCTCCTCCTCCCTCTCCTCCTCCTCCTCCTCCCTCTCCTCCTCCTCCTCCCCCAAACTTCCACACTGCTGGAACACTGTCCAAAAGAAGGTAGAGGCTGACGCCTAGTGGTTAAAACTGGTACTGCAGTGGCCAGGTCAGTCACAGTACAAAGAGTGCACAGAAGAGTCCTGTAGTTCAGCCCGGTCCATTTACACCTGATCTGAGCGGGTTCAGTCTCGGTTCAGACCTGGTTCAGTCTCGGTTCAGACTGTGTGACGGGCTGTTTGGTTCATCAGTGCTGCCTCTGTTCACAAACATCAGGAGCTCAAACCTGAAGCCTTCGCTGCACTCTGACAACTCCACCAGCTCCTCCATTCTCCAGCTCCACCAGCTCCACCAGCTCCTCCAGCTCCACCAGCTCCTCCAGCTCCACCAGCTCCTCCAGCTCCACCAGCTCCACCAGCTCCTCCAGCTCCTCCAGCTCCTCCAGCTCCTCCAGCTCCACCCGGATAAAAATAGTAAATCTGCCACTTCTCCTGGTGTGCATGAAGAGTTTGACTGATGAAGCGTGTTCTCGGCTGAATGTGGATCAGGAGGACGGTGAAACTTTTTGTCTTGAGCCCTGAAGGAGAATTCAGGAAACATCCTGACAGCAGACGTCATGTGACGATCACATGACCAAACCTGCTTTTATTTTTGTTTGCCTTCGTCTTCTGTCCGCTCAGGTTGATCTGAGGAACACGACCAAACGTGAATACAGAAAACAGAATGGACGCTGCATCACCTTCACTTCTGCTCAGTGCTGCTCTGAGCGGGATTTGAACTCACGACTTCTGGATTAAAAAGGAAGTTGGTGCCATGTGCTTAACCCACTGGACCAGTGAAGCTGCAGGAGACCATGAGGAGCAGCTTCAGTGGACCATGTGGTCCAAAAGGACATGGAGACGTGGTTTTCCTTCTCCATGATGAGACAGACAAAGTGAAGAACAGAAATGTTCTTCAGCAGCTCTATCAGGACTGATGGAGGAGAATCTTCAGCATGATTCCTCCCCTCAGTCTGATCCTGGTTCTTCTGCTTCATCGGTACTGAAGATAGTCCAGTGGGGAAGGACGCCGACCGCCAACGTGGAGACGTGGGTTTGAACCCCGGCTCAACCTGAGGTATGCAAAAACTCAAACACAAACCTAAAACTAAAACTCAAAAACTCAAACACAAACCTAAAACTAAAACTCAAAAACTCAAACACAAACCTAAAACTGAAACTCAAAAACCAAACAAACAAATCCGTCCGTTGCGTTGCGTTCATTTCTCGTCGTGAATTTCCGTCAAATTTCTCCGATTTCAACACTGACGAGCATCGAGGGAACAACGAACAGGTGAGTCACAGGTAAGTCAAGCTAGCTGGCTGGAAGCGAGCTAGCTTGGTCCAAATTATTTTTTAAGTGTTGTGAATATTTCACATGTGAGTCATCCACTCTGTGTTTCACTGGTTTGATTTTAGAGCAGGGGTATTCAATTAAAAGTCCCCAAGGTCCGGTTATTACATTTACAAGTAGAAGGTCCGAGCGAAGGTCATGGCTATATTTTTAAAAAGTAACTAATTGTTTAAGTTTTTACTTAAGTTGCGAGATATTAGACACATATTCAATCTCTTATCATAAATAAAAGTAGTTCCCACTTTGAATCAATGCCACGGTCTCGGAACAAATTAAGCAAACAGGCTTGGAGCTGCCAGCAAGGAGAATGAACAGATATTTAGTTGTCCATTCATCATTAAAACAACGATTTTCAGTATCTACTTTCCTCTTTTTAGAACAAGCCATGTCTGCGTTCAGCCTTGCTCTCCCTGCAGGGTGTCCTTGGCTACCGGCACGAGTTTACCGGATTGACTATAGTAGCAGCGCCCGCGGTAAATTTCTATGTGCGCTCAAAACCGCTCTATGGGGAAAACACTACTTATTTCGCCAGTGGTCGCGGTCCGGACAGAGCCATTTCCCGATCCGGATCCGGACCAGAGTCCGCTAATCCGTGATGCCCGTACTAGAAGAACATTACAAACATGTTGAAAAGGGTCATAAGAAGTCTGACTTCGCTGATCCACTAATGTGTCATCTTATAGATGGAAAAATTGTCTACTAGTGTATAATTGCCATTTCTCTTATTTCTTCAATGCCACAATGGAAAAGTATAAGAATTTTATTGTGAGCAAATGACATTTCAGTAAAAATTAATTTCTGAATAAACACTGTCATTCGTATTTGGCGCACTACTTTATTTCTGTTTTAGTAATATTATTATTTTTTTAAATACTTGCTAAATAGCATCCAGTACTGTGAGGAGACTAAAGGCACTGACACTGACTGAGAAATGAACAGTAATTATAAATGAACCTGTCTATGTGGCTGACAGAACAATGAAGAACAAGATGATGAGCAACAAAGGAATCATAAAAAGAAAATCTTGACATTGTTTTTAATGGTGGAAGTTGAGCATTACAAAGCAAGAGCAGACGTCATCATTCAGTCATTCACAGATAAAATCCCTGATGAAACAACAATGCATTTTATGGCTTATTACAGCATGCTTTGTGAGCACAGAGGATGATTAAAAAAAAGTTTTCCTTAATTTCTTTGGGGTAATTTACTCATCGAGGTCAAAGTAATTCAGTTATTCTCTGCTGCAAATTGGGAATAAAATACAGGAAATGTTATTCTGTTGCAACCACAGGGAACAAAACAAGACAATTAATAATAATAGTAAAGTAATCATAGTAAAGTGTTTCAGTAGCCATTATAAATATATATAGAAACACTGTTTGCAATAAATTGTGTTCCCAGTACTGCAGTGGTGAAATTATTTCTGATAACTTTCATTTCCCCAGTGAACATGCAGGTCTGGTGTGCATCAGTCCTTTTTATTTTTAAGAAACATTCCAAGTGAAAATGCTGTAATGCGACAGCTTTGCGTAAATCAGTGTTGTACATGATTTTGTGACAAGTGTGTTGAGTTTAAAGAACTGCAGTGGTGGGCTGTCAACCAATGACTGGGTCAGTTCGACAGATATCAAACAGTGCCACGCACTGTAACCCTGCACTGGGGGCTACATGTGCACACATCCAGCCACTGGTTTATCACTATTTGTGGTCTTACTGGGAAATCTGTAGTAATAATGCACTTAGTGTAAGGGACATGGAAGTTTTTCCTGACTGTCCCCAAAGCTCACAGAGAGATGTGCAGGATTTTTTATGACCATGAAATGTTTGCTTTCATTACTTTCATTCTCATCAATCTATATAGCATACCATGAATATGTATTGGAAACATTTGCCAAATCTCCCATAGAACAGAGGTTCCTGTTCTCAGTGAACACATTAGTACTAAATATAAAAAAAATAATGAATGTACAGTGTATGGAAAAGACTGGTAGTTGACAGCCACATCACCATGCACCAGTGTTCAGTGTTTTGACTGGAGGTGGAGAGAGAGAGAGAGTGTTAACAAATCAGAGAGAGAGAAAGAAAAGTTAGCAGATGTATTACATTTCAATAAATCATACTGAATGTCTGTGCAAAATTGAATGTGCAAAGGACTGTACCCCATCCACACTGTTTCATGAAGTCACATAATATGCATACATCAGCATTCTGCTACTAGATTTATAAAATGGCAAACACAGCTTCAGGCTTGAATTCTATGATTTGATGAAATCAGTTCTCACTCTAATTTTTGGTATTGTAAACAGTAACATTCAAAGAAGTCCTCACTGACAGCCCAGGTCAGCCAATGTAAAGATATGTAAGCATCAGTAAACTGCAGTGTTTATCTTCACATGACCAGTCAGTCAAACAAAAGGCCTGTGTATGAACAGAATCAAATACTGATTCACTCTGTATTTGAGGTTGTGTGCTTATGTATGTGTGAAAGGCCCACTACTCTCACTCTAAAGCTTTGCCTGTAAAATGTCCAGTCTCCCTTTGTTGTCTTTACATTCCTTACTTGCTTACTGTAGTAACTTATTAATTAAATTAATGAATAAATAAACATAATAGATAGCATAGAATACATTCAAGTACAGCAGTTCCTCAATACTGGAATGCAAGCAGGTTCTGCTTTTGCAGCATGTGCCACTCTACAGTCTGATTGTAGGCTGACAGTTTAGTTTGTGGGCTCCAGTTGGTGCACAGCATATAGTCAGTAACCACATGCACCTCAAAAATCTCAAACGGACTATCTGAAAGTGAGATTGATGTGATCATCTGAGCTGTCATGGAGCTCAGTCACACCAACGTGTTTCTGAGGTATCCTCAACTTGACTGCCCATCTGCCCATCCTAAACATGACTGTCCTGGGTCACACTCTGCCCACATCTGCAGCAGCTGTGGGCTCACTGGTGACCTCACACCCCAAGGTGCTTGAAGGTCATTTCAAAGACTTCAGAGGTTGTGGTCCACTCATAGTGCAGTGAGGGTGCGGAACAGCTGAGTGAGGCAGAAGACGGAGGCGGTGAGGGCGGTGCACTGTTTGGCTAACAGCTTGGTGCTCAGGTCCTGGCAGCTGCGCTTGCTGCTGGCTCGCTCTGCTGCCAGACAGAAGTCCCTGAATGAGCGAGCCACATCTGCCAGACCAGCAACTGCCTCAGCATTCCTTCGGTCACACCTGTCGCAACCAGAGAACCAGAGGCAAATTCCTGCCAACTCCACCAGGGTCCGGAAACTGCCGGCCAGTGAGTGAAGCATTTCCTCTGGGCTCTGTCCGATCCCCACCACCTTCTGGCAGCCTGACATCAGCCGCCGTGCCTCTATCTGGAGCACCCGCTTGTTCTCTGTAAAATGGGCAGGGCAGGTATCCCTTGGGTGGCGACCTCCATAGCCTGCCAAAGATCGTTCAGCACCACTACTTTCCAGAATAGAAAGGAGCTGGTCCACGTCTACACGGAGTACTTGGAAACCTGCCGGGGGCTCTGGGTAACACTGCTGGCCCAGTCGACTGATGGTGTCCTTGTGCGTTTGGGACAGGAAACAGTCAGAGGCCTCAGACAGTGGTGAGAGAAGAGGGCTGAGCTCAGAGGTAGAGGAGGAGAAAAGGATGGAATTTGAAAAGGATGCAGAGTTGATAGAGGACGTGGCAAATAAGGAGGGAACAGGTGGAGAGGTCATGAGAGGAAGACTTGCTCCAGGAGTCACGCTGCTGCTCTGTGTGCGGCAGGAAAATTCATACACTGTCAGCTCCTCATCAAAGCTGTCCCCGCCGCTGAAGCAATTGGTATAGACCACTGGGCAACCACACGCATCCAGTGGAATCTGCATCCCTTCCATAACTGACTCACATCCGGATGTTAGCACAGAACTGCAGCCAAACTCAGACTTCAAGGGTGGGGTAATCCCCACCTCAGGTGGGGTCTTTGTCTGGGATGGATCCTCACAAATGGTAAATACCCTGCAGCCTGAAGAAGGTGTTTTTGTTGACTCTGAATTCTGCTCTGTAGGTCTACAAAGACCCATCAAAGGCCTGTCGCTACTGGTCCGTATTACTTTCTGAGACGGACTATGAAAAGGGAGTCCTGGCCCATTTATATTCTGTGTTGTCACCACTATCGGTGCATGCATAGAAGGTGAAGCATCTTTTACAGGGCCAGGGGTGTCCATCTTTAGGCCTGAAGTGTCTCTTTGGAGGCTGTTTGCTATGGAGACTGGAGGCTGTGTTATTGGTCCTGGTGTGTTCTGTCCAGTGTATAGAAGCTGATCTTGTTGTTGGGATTTGGGCTCAGTCTGGACAGGCAATGAAGCGCTTACTTCAGTCTCCTCTGTCACGGAATGAAAACTTTTTACTGAGGTTGTTTCAACGACAAATTCCCCATCCACCTCTGATCCTGTAACTGTTGTGTCCGAATCGTCTGACTCCACTGATTCTGCTGTTGTGCCTGTTTCCAAGTCTATTGTTTGTGTAACATCATGGACGTCTGTGATGGTGATCTCAACATTGCCTCTGCTATTATCCTCAGCAGGACTTTGAACTACATTCCCTACCTCGGTTTGATTGAGGGTTTCCTGGGATCTTGATAAATATAGGGGCAATTTCTGAATCTTCCCCCTAAGTGTGGAGGCTGACAAGCGACCCATAATGCTAGGGGAACAGCTCTGGAAGAGGAAGTGAGTTGGAGAGGGAGGGTCTTTGGAGAGATTCTGGATTGTGGCTGTGATAACTTTCGCTAAGCTAGGACTAGCTAAACTAGCTTTAGGTCCAGCACCTGGTATGGTGGAATCATCACTGGGTTTGTCTACATTTTGATTTGAACATGAAACATGTTCCTGTGGGACCTCACTTTTCAGTCTAGTGTCTGAGCTAAATGTAGGAGATGTGAGACTTGTTGCAGCTCCAAGCTTTGCAGTGATAGCGTTTATAGTGCGAGAATAATCAGAATTAACTGGTTGGATTCTTGTCTGAGCTTCAGTGTTGGTATGATACTTATTAGTAATGTGAGAATCACCATTGCCTGTTGTAGTTGAATTAGGACTAATACAACGCTTTGTGGTCCAGTCATATTTCTTGTCACATGAACTAGACGTTAATGAATTACTCACTTCGTCATCATCGAAAACATTGTCTGAATTGGTGCTGTCAGTAACTTCATCGCTAATAGTAACAGTCGAACCAACAGCTCCGATGTCTTCATCCTCATAAACACGGGGGCTGATTTCTAAATGTAATTGTGCTGTCTGATTTTGTTGACAAGGTGGCTTTTCAGAAGATGAATATTTTTGGGTTGAGGTTTCTGTATTTTTGCTGCCCCCTTCTTCCTGCAACAAGCAGCTACTTTGGGATTCATGAACCACTGGTGTTGGAGGTAGAGGGGTTGAGGGTGGAGGGGGTGGTGGTGAGTATGATGGAGAATTTGACTTTTCACACACACCTTCAAGCACATGAAGTTCCTCTACACATGAATTTTGCTCTAGGGCAATAAGATGGGCTCCCAAAGGGCCATTACTACCCTTTTTATTCACATCTATCAAACATGTAGGCAGTGTTTCGGCCTCTGGCTGCCTTTCAGCACCTATGAGAGGTCTCATTGAACTGGTTGTGGACCCTCTCACCCCGTCTTTCTTCTCCTCTTCCCCCTTATCTGACACCTTCGTGATTTCTGGCAAAAACATATGACTAGTGAATGGCCCATTTCCCGACACACCTGTTGACTCCCCCTTCTCTCCTTCATATTCCCCCTCACCCATCTCCTCCTGTCCTCCCCCTTCCTCTTTTCCATCACCCCTCCGATCAGCACACTCCTTGCCGTCTGGATCCACCCGGCAGCGGACAACAGTGATAGTAGGAGATGCTGCCTTCAGTAAATCTGTGACCGATTTGGATTCCATTGCGTCAGGTTCCATCTCCATTTCTTGCTTCCTGGTCCTGGAGGGGGGCTGCAGGTCTCTGGTACGCTCATGAGAGCCCAAACCACAAGGAGAACCAGGTCCATGCAAACAGGGTTTGGACAGGATGGGTTTTGACTCGAGCTGAGCTGGTTCTCCTTCAGAGTGAGTGAGGGAGGAGACAGTAGGACTGGGATTCTGGGTTTGATCTGAAGGTTCAGGATCTGAACTCAACATCTGTGCATCACTAGCTTCTGTCAACAGATTCTTATGAAGCCTTCTAGCGACCAGGTCCTGCCTTGATTCTGGATCTGGCTCTGGATATGACACTCTGGAGGTGTAATCAGTTTCCATGAAGGAGCGGCGCTTACGGGATCTTTTTCTGAGCTGGAACAATGTTTCCTTGCCTCCTCCCTCTTCGTCTCCTCCTTTTCGGTCTTCTGCTTTCCTGTCTTTGTCTGTGTCAGGCACAAAGATTTTGATGTCACTGAGGCTGAGTGTACTGACGAAGTCCATTTTCATCTCTGTGCAAATATCTGCAACATAGTAAAATAGGCTTAGCCAAACTTGTGTAAATGACAATGTATAACAAGATTTGCAAACGTTTTTTGCATTTTTACAAACAACAACAAATTCCTCCTGTGTTTTGTGAACAGTACACAGAAGCAGGGACTGTGTTCTTACAACAGTCCAAATAAACAATATCAAATAACATTTTGCTTTAGGTCAAGGCAGTGGCAGGTTAACTGTAATTAAGTTAAAGTGTGTTGTATGTTACTACAGGAGACAAATTATCCATCCAATTTTTGTCTCACTCTCACTGTCAACACAAATTTGTATTCATTTTAGTACTTTTCTCTTTTTTGAGAAATATTGGATATATAGGACTCCAATTGGGACACTGATTTTTTGTAATGTGCCAAAACAGGTCTGAGCTTTTATTTGCCTTTTATTTTGTCAGAAGTAACTCTGTAAACTGCTAAATAAATGTCATGGAGTAAAAAGTGCCATATTTAAGTACAACATTTCTTCTGACATGTGGCGGAGTATAAAAGTAGCACTAAACTGGAAATGCTCCAGCAAAATATAAGCGGTTACCTTCCAGCATTGGACTAATTAATGTTTTGTGGCAGAAGAGTGTGACTGCACTGAGTTCTAAACCACATTCAGCCTCAGTGTTACAGTCAGAAGTGTGGTTGACTACTTTTCCTGGCATTTACATTACAATGCTCATTAATGGAACGCTGTATCACTTTTGTGGAGAAGAAAAACCTGTAACCACTAGATGGCAGCAAAAGCAGCCTGTGCTTTCACAGGGCCTGAAAATGACAGAGGCCTCGGTACAAAAAACTAAATCACCTCTTGGCATGGCCCCTGAGGTTGGGTCTTCAGGTGAGGTGAAGCGATCTCTGGCATCAAAGAACTCCTCATCAGAGCTGCTGTCTCCAAAGCCAGGCGGTGGCTGAAGGATGGGGATAGGCTCCAGTTCAACTGCCCTAGATGGCTCGCCCTCCACCTCCTTCCAGTCTTCTCCCTCAATAGGTTGCGCGGGACGGGGAAGGCTACGAGCACTGTCGGGGGTGATGTTGGAGCAGAGTTTGTAGTAGCAGCTGGCGTCGCTTTGCTCGAAGTTAAACACAAACTCCATGTTGGAGGAGGGGGAGGACGTGGAAGGAGATAATGGATGTTCGTTAAAACTACCCTCCCCGCTTACACTTCCACCTTCACCTGCTCTTCTCACTAACTCATCCATTTCTTTCAACATCTTCCTCCTCCTCCTTCTCAACTCCTCTTCTTCGTCTTCATCATCCTCACTGGCTTCTGGAGGGCTTGGCAGGAAGTCCACAAGGCGAGAGAGCTCAGCGAAACACAGGGAGCTGTCATCAGAGTACGGGTTACCTGAACACTTTTGAACGTGGTGAAGGGTCTCGGAAGGGGAGATGGGTGTGAGCAGCTGGGGATCAGCTCCGTCACCTGACCTTCTGTGGCCCCCTTCTCCTCTGCCGTGTGTTCTGAGGTGGATAAAGGGATGGGAGTGAGCGGGTGGAGGGACGAGGAAGTTTGGCTGAATGCGCCCGTGAGAGTAGGAGTGATGCTGATGGGCATGAGGTTGTGATGGAGCATGAGGGTGGATGGAGGAAGAAGAACACGAAATTAAGTCATCTTCTTCCAACGCATCTAGGGAGTCACTGGAGGGGCTGGTGAGGACACGAGAGTCAGACTGACAAGAATCTGATGCCTCAGATACTGATGGCTGCTCCTCTGCTGCTCGCACCTCTCCACCACCTTTTTGTCCCACTTCTTCCCCCAAATCATTGTTAGTTGCATTGATGTGTTTTTGCTGACTATCCTGCACTCTCTCCGTTTCAACCCTGTGCTCTGTATCTTCATTCTTACCCTCTCTATTTTTATCTGTTGGACACTTTTCCTTTTCGGTGTCAGCATCCTTTTCTTCCTTTTGCTTCATATCCCCCCAGGGTTTATCTCCCTTTTCTTTGTCATCTTTGTTTCTCCTGCGGTCTCTGTCTTTTCGTTTTCTTCCATCGGGGTCTGATGAGGATCTGATACGAGGGCGGGGCTTGTTGCCCTGAGACGCCTGCCTGACCAGTGGGTCCATGTCCAAGTCTGAAGAGGTATCTGAGTCACTGCCACACCTTGACACATAACCTGTAACCATACACCGACATGCAAACAAAACATTTATTTATTATTTACAACATCCTGGTGTGTGACATTACTGTAAATGTGTTTTATTCTGCACCTTCCTCAGCAGACACTCTGTGTTTCTTGGACTCATCTATCCAGGGAAAGATGTTGAGGTTTGGGTCAACAAACACTCGACAGTACCCTGCTATTAAACAGGACATATCTTTGGCTGCTGCTGACTCCAATAGCAACGTGATGGGCTTTGTATGAGAAAGGAGAAGAGATGATACATGATGAGACAAGGAAAGAGAGGGAAGACAATTGCAGCAGTGGAAAAACACTTTGCATAAAGTAATCCTGTTGTCACCAAAAGGATGATAATATTGATGAAAAAGCAGTTCTGCTTCTTTTCATGCTGAAATCTGCACATTGTTTACAGGAGGGAGTACAGAAAACTACTTTTGAAGTAATTAATCAACTTTTAAAATCACAGCTACAATGGTGGGTCACATTAAGTTAAATGCTAATCAGCAGTATTCTTAAGCTATTGAAGAGGTACTGACAGTCAGCAGTTTGATTCAGGAACTTCCAGAAAGTGAATGGCTTTAATTTAATGTGTCCAAACTGCAGGTGCATCAAAAAAATGCTAATTTATGTAGCTACAGTAAATATGGAAAGGGGACTGTCTCAAAACAATCATAATACATGCAAAATACAGACAAACTGAACAAACATAGGGTGAGCAAATAATGCTAATTGGTACGCAACCCAGCTTTGTAGCAGTGTTTGTAATGCTGATTGAGTTACTTCAAAGTAAAAGTGATTTTGATGAGAGGTTCACAGTGTTTTGTCTTCGCTGTGTAAGCTGTATGATGTGTGTCTATACTCCTGCTCTTACCTTGATGTCCTGCAGGTATATTTTGACCAGGCTGACCTTGTCAGATTCGGGCAGCAGTTCGATGCGTGTGATGCTGGTAAACTCTGTGAGGGTGGACAGGATGCTCAGTTTGTGGTTGACCACCTGACTCACCCCGTACCGTGCCCCCACCAACAAGGTCACCATTGACTCCCTGTCCTGGAGCTGAAGGGTGGGGTCATTGAACAGACACACAGAGGACAAGAAATTATAGAGAATCAAATCAAATCAAATTTTATTTGTATAGCCCAAAGTCACAAAACACATTTTTCCTCAGAGGGCTTTACAATCCGTACAGGGAGTGACACCCTCTGTCCTTAGACCCTCGGTTCCAGTGAGGCAAAACTTGCCCACAAAAACCCTTTAACAGGGAAAAAATGTGGCAGAAACCTCAGGAAGAGCCACAGAGGAGGGATCCCTCTCCCAGGACGGACAGACGTGCAATCGATGTCACGTGTACAGAACAAATGAAAACATTCAATCAACAAAATCTTAACACAAAACAAAAATACATATAATGTAAGCAGTCCAAACCCTACCATCATGGTCGCACTGAAGGATTTCCCTCCAAATGACTTGAGATCACTCAGCTCCTCCAGGTAGTTAATCCGTGTCTGATCGACTGACAGGCCCTTCTGCTTGGGATCGTGCTGTGATTGGCTCTTCTTCATGTGGTAGGCGATGGCCTTCCTCAGATCTTTCTCTCGCATGTTTCTCAACAAAGGTAGATGACACAAAGTTCTCTATGCCCCATGTCTTCCTGGAGCAAACACAGAAACCTGGACTGAGGGGGTCTGTTTGCATGCACAAGAGCTGAACTGTATTTAGGATGTGTACATTCAAAGTACATATGAATGGAATAGCACTATTAAACAAAATACAACAGTTTAATTCTTGTCTAAAAAAAAACAGTTCAGTAAATAGTCTCCAAAAATCTAGCACCAACCTGATCTTTACTCTTAATGTGTTAATTATAGTGTAATCTAGTGGATATGAATATCTTAACATATGTGTGTTTGTCTCACGTGATAATCTTCAGGTTGGTCTTTGGTGACTGTCCGCAACTTGCCAGCCTCTCCTGGATGTGCAGTGCAGCCAGTCGCAAGGCAGTGTTACACCTCATCTCTACTGCAAAACGCTCCTGCAGCACATCATTCACCCCCTAAAACACACACACACACACACAGTACAGATTTCATTTTCATGTCATTTGAGAAATGTGTTTGTTGTGTTCTGTGCACATTTCAAGACCATCTATAGCCATATCCATAGGGCATTAACAAGAACTTGAGCCAAACAGTCAGCACTGAGCGGAGGGTTTCTTTCATTCATGCAACGTGGTGTGTTTACAATTTAAATTTTTGCTTAAGTTAAGTAACAACTACCTTTAAAACTATAATGGGATTTGACTTCAAAACAAGCTGACCTTCAGTTTGAATTGTGGAACTGCAGCACTACCTGGATTTGTTACAAAATCTTGCTTCTGAATCTGATTCAGGTTCAGAATAACCTCTAAGATGAGAAACCTTGTTAAGGACCTCCCCCTCTATTGCTGTTGCTGGGGAGTTTACATAGCACCAAAGCAGATATGTTTCTACACATCCCCTAACGCCCAAACTAAAAGCAAATGTAGTGAAGAGTAAAATGGAAAACCTATGAGCCTTAAAAGTATCTGGTTGATTAGTAAAATTAAAAAAAGTTAACTGCTGCAGACTGGAGTTTATCTGTTGGTCTACCTGCAGGTAGAGGTACAGAAAGGCAGTGGGATCATCCTGCAGCAGTGTCTGGAGGTTTTTGGGCATGAAACAAACACGGAACAGGCATCTGTAGTCATGGGCCTCTTTCTTCTGCACCACCTGAACACAAACACACACACACACACACACATGCAAATATAGATTTTTGAATGTAGGTGAAAGATTTAGTACAGTCACAGATTGAATCCACTTCCAAAGGGAGGTGTAGTGTAGATGAGCACAAGTGAGCAGACATGTAAAATAATGAGTGGACCTGCTGTATGCTCTCCTCTTCATGTAGCAGCAGTAGTTTGGTGATGCTGTGCTGCTGCTCCAGCACCAGGGAGAAGTGTTCAATGCGGCTCAGAGAAAGCTTTTCCTTCAGTGTCATCACAATATCCTGATGCACAGAGAAAACAATATACATTTTTATATGACAACCAGAAACATAATTGCTGAGGTGAGCTGAGGTTTGTATGACTCAATGAAGTGAGAGAGGTATGACTAGTTGGCAAATCTATGAAACTAGTATACAGTATATCTGCAACTGATAAAACAGAGGGAATCACATTAGTTGGAGCTTTTAAATTGGATTATAAATTTAACTCAAATATATATTTAGGCTTCTAAGGATAAGTGCAGATTTGACACCACATCACATTAATTCACATTTAAAGAGCAAGGAAGTGGGCCGACGCAGAAGAGAAAACTATTTAGATCAGAATTGTTTTTTCTCACTTGCCTCTCAGATCTTCTGTACTGAACCCCGAACTCTAGTACAGTCATTTGTATACAGTATAAGGATAACATGAAGTTGGTAATAAACAGGAATGGATATCAATATGTTAGATTGTATCATTGAGTAGTACCTTCACTGTGGTGGTTGATTCAAATTTAAAGGCCTTGGTCTGCCCGTTCTCCAGATACACCTTCAAAACGTTAGGCAGGAAGAGCAGTGAGTTGCCCTGCAAACCAGACACGAGGAGAGTCAGGTCAAACAGTGAGCATCATGAAACTTGATCGTTCAAGAGGATTATTAAGTAAGTGACTGACGGGAAGATACTGTATGAGATAGGGTCAAGACAAGACAGCAGTTTGTGTCTCTGTGTTTGAGTCATAGCTTTAATTGGATGACTGATGATTTTGCTTGTCAGAACGTTTTAGATAATGAAGAACATGTATAAATAGAGAATGCAAAGTACATTACAAGACAAAAACAGACATGACTGCATGTAGGTTGATAAAGGCACAACAATTCAGAGGCGTAGTCTGGGGCGAAGCCACAAAGCTCTAAAAGTAATGAGTAAAATCTTAAATTTGATTTTGTAAACAACTGGTAGCCAAAGCAAAAATATTTTTCCATCCGCCATTACCGTACTATTAAACTACTGCAGAAGAAGATGTAGAGTGCCAGATGAACCTCAAATGATGTAAAACTGACACTCGGTTTCATGTAATAATTTGAAGAACTTGACAGTCTCCTAATCACTCCTCGCAGATCTGATGTTTGGAATTTAGATTGTTGACTCAAAGCTTCAGTAGACATCTAAGTCACATGCTTTATGTGCGTACACTGCACACCTCAGTGAAACCTCTTTCTTTCTTTTTGCGACTTCATTTCACACTATGCTTTACACCCAAGAATGATTAAAATTTTGAATTAGTGCAAAGCTAAATAAACAAAAGTTTATAAAATAGCTTCACACATTATAAATATAGTCAGGAAATACAAGGAAAGAGAGCTTCAGCTCTTCTCACAAAGCATTTCTTCACGTCACATCCTCTGGCCTGTTTCTGTCTGTCCCAACTTGTTCACCGAGGTGAGTCATCTTCCTCTGCCTCGTAACTGTTCCCTTCATCCTCTTAGAAAGTGGTTTTTAGAAAGTGGCACTGTGATGTAATGCAACATGTCTGCATGTTTTGAAGTTCAAATGGAGAGCTATCAAATTTTAGACAATCCCTCCCTTGTCACCCTCCCATCTTCCATTTGCCCCCTCCTTTCTAACAGTGTTTTACCCTGCCTCCCCCCTCTCTCTCTCTATCTCCATTTCTTCCTCCCTCCTTAATCTGATGCTTGTTGCCCTGTAATCACAGACATTAGGACTGGAGGAAGATATCGATCCGTGTTTTCTCTGTGATTAGTAATGGGCACTCTGACCCATGTGGTTTTCCTCATCCAGCTAATTTCACATCCGCTGGCAAAATGGGAACTTTGACCAACCACAACAAGCTTATAAGAGAAAAGCTGCACAGAGTATGGAATATTACTGACCATTTGTGAGGCATCACCCCTCGTCATCTACTTATAATAAATCCCATTTTGAAGCGCTGTCTATTCCATCAACAATTTTGATGGATCAAAATCTAGGAGACTTTACAGAAGCCCAATATTTTCCATCATGTGGAGGATGCTTTGTGTCGCAGACACAGATGCAGACAAGACATGCGCAAACAAACACGGAGGATGAAAGTGACACAGAACGGGGTAATTCTGAAAAGAGACACTCAAGATTCATGGTTCAAATAACACGGACCAGTAATCCATAAAGTGCCTTTGCTAATTATGCCACAGACTGGTCCCAACAACACACTCCAGAAAATCTTGTCACACAGTAGGGAGAGAGTCGATGGATGAGAGCTACAAAACTACATTTCAGCATTCAAAATAAACTAGACTCAGATGATGCAAGAGGTTTTTGCCCGCGGCACACCGCATGGCAATCACAAAGATGAAAGGACATAATGATTACTGTTGCAACTTGTGCCTGCAAAGACTGATGTGAGTGTAAACTGTAATAAAAAATGTCCCATTTAACTTAGGATATACTTGAAGATATACTTTATTGTCCTTGAGGGAAATCTGGTTTGGCCAAAAGGGTGACACAGCTGCAATCAACCTGAATTCAATACAAAGCCAATTACAGAACAGAGATACACCAAAGGCACAATAGATAATTGCATACAACATAAAATAAGAAAGATATTGAAGTAAAATATTGCACATGCCTTTGAGATAAAAGATCTAAATACATAGACATTATTTATGAGGTATGAAATCATAAAAAATATAAAACCATATTCATTCTTTGAATTTAGAGAAAATGTAACTATATCTGGACATGTATCATTATTTGGATAAAAACAAATGTTTTTTTTTTTCTTTCTGGTCACATTGCACAGCTCTAGTCTTAGTAAGAAAAACAAACATTGTGTGGGATCCAGGGTGGACATGGGTAGTTTTGTGAAATGATGGGCATTATAAACCCAAACCCTAAAATTATAAACACATTGTATTAACGCATAATCCAATCTAGATATCTTGATGCAAATGCGTTTCTAAATAATTACAGAGAAAGATAACTGAGCTTCGCCTGCTGTCTCAAGTCAGCACAGCTGCTACGACTAAGTGAAATTTGGTCTGCTATCAGCCAATTAAATAAGAATGCACACAAATGGTGTGTTTATACCCGTCCACAGCAAAAGAATGACTTCAAGCAATAAATCTGATGAATAGCAACTGTCTGAAAGAAACCTTGTTAAATAGATAATAATAAGCTAACACTGAAAGCTGATTTGTTTCATGTTAAGGCTGCAGAACAACTCACCTGAGAGTGTCCATTGACTTCCACCTCCTCAGCAAAGTGAACTTTAACGGGGTTGGACCTGAGCTTGGCCCTCTTCTCTGGTGTGATGAATGACGACTTTGGGCCCTGAGAGGAATACAAATCAATAAATGAAATTGTCATAATATTTTTGTACAATTTAATCAGGGCTGAAAGTGGTTCATAAATGAAAGATGCATTTCATCCAAGAATACAGAAATGATCATATCTGATTGTTTAATGAGTTGATGATACAGTATATACCCAGACTTTCTATGATTGACTTCTATGACAGGTTGCAGAGGCTAAAAGTTTAAATAGTTTTGCCAGCGTCAATATCGCTATTGATATTAAAGCTTAAATAACAACTCAACTTTTATGCACTGCCTGTATCTATTTTTGAAAATGTATTAAAAGTAACAATAATACGGTTTTATTTTCATTGCAACACAAGCATACAAATAAATGCTTGCTATCAAGGGTTTTACATTTAGGAGATATCCATCGTTGCATTAACATTGGCCTGAAGTATGGATGCTAAAAGATAAACACATTTCATTACAGTTACAGTTACAATTAAAGTGCTTGAGGAAACTGGCAAACAATCATCCTACTCTTATGTTACTATCTAATTATAATAAAAATCTGTGACATTTCTTTGGCGTGCCGCTCAGAATTCTTTTGATGTTTTGTCACTACCAGCAAACATGACAGAGATAAATATTTTCTGTGAAATGCTAATAATTCATTAAAGCTCAATAATGATTTCTTGGAGGAGCCATGAATCAGATGGTAAAGGTGCTCCCATCAGCAGAGCTGCTGATGAGAACCACTGAGGAGCAGCTGCTTATTTACCGATTTACTTCACTGTAGTGCAAACACATATGTCACCTTCACAGATTGAAGTCTGCAAACAACACACACAGTAAACACACACACACACACACACACACACACACCTAGATTGAGTGGTCATGATGGAGTGTGTACCTATCTGAGTCTGTGGGAGGAGTTGCTGTTGCTGTTAACAGTGATCTAGTGGTGGGACCTTGGTGACATGACACTTGTTAGCAATGCTCGACCCTAGGCTTCACTGACATGCTGATTAATGTGTTTGTTGACAACAGCTCTTTAAAATCCCATGTGTATAGAGACACTGTACGTCTATAGTATGTAAAGATGTGTGCACAAACATGCCACGTATATTTGAGCAAACAAGCAAAGTTCATCTAAAACGCTGCTGGTATTGAATGATCCAAATATGTCATCATCATCCAATTAAGTGTCAGTCAGTATAACTGTGTGTAGATGTGTGTTTCTGTGGAGAGCGTGTGCATGTGTATGTGCATGTAATTAGATAAAGCAGACTCACCAGCATCGTTCTGAGGACGGTCATTGTCAACGAATCTTGACACTCCCTGACAGAAAAACGAAACAAAAAAACAGTAAAGGGTTTGATGTGATGCGCATAACTTCATTTTAAACAGCACTTTGTGGTGTATGTACTGATAATCATGTGTGTGTGTGTGCTTGTGAATGCAGCTGTCAGTGTAGACCTGATTATTTCAGCAGCTTGCTCCGGGGTCAGGTCATCGACAGCAACGTTATTGATCTTCACGAGCTGGTCGCCAGGGACGAGCCGACCATCTGCAGGACCACCTGGACACACAAAATGTCCTTGTGTTGTCATGCCTGAGGAGGTTCAATTGGCCTGCATTCATGGTGCAACTGGGTTGATGACAGACAGCAGCTTGTATTCTAGTCATCTCCTTTCATCTCACACCAATGCATAATTTTGTGTACCACTGCAGGCAGACCAGCAATCCAATCACTGTACATGCAAGTTAAATAAGGTGCATCTCCGCATTCTACCACCTCCCTCAACTCTATCCCAGTGTTTGACGTCACCTTTCCTTTGCTGTCCCCGGGTCAGCATCCAAGAGATGAGAATGAGAATGACATTACACCATGTTTCACAACATTAGATGGAAGCAAGGCATGGGATGTTTCCAGTGCTTTATGCCAATGTTGAATATCGAGCATTCTATTTTATTTTATAGAGCTACTGATAGCTCAGAGTCTATATATGTTAGTTATACGAAACACCACAAGATACTTTCTTTTCTTATTCAAAACTCTTTTTTGAAAATGTTTCTATTTCACTTTATAGTTAATATCCTGGTAAAAGTGTATGATTTTGACCCTCACAAAGGCATGAACAGTGTACATTTACTGTATGTAGGTATGTTGTACCTGAGCCAACCATTTGAAATCTATGTCTGCTGTGTTAAGATGGATAATAGTTTCACATATACATACATTTATCACACTTTAACTGTCCTGTAAAACAGTTTTTCACTTGAGTTATTACTTGATGTTACATCCTAAATGAGCACAGATGCAGGTGACATCGATAGCTCTGAAAATGCTTTTAGATGAAGGATTCATATTTCATTGTCAAGATGCTGCAGCACGTGTCACAGAGACAGAGAGAGGAAACATTGAGCCAAGCCTTAGTGGGGCCACTGGAGACATGAGCAACAGTGTGTGTGTGCGCGTGCGTGTGTGTGCATGCGTGTGTGTGTGGGCCTGGCAGAAGCAGATGGTGACAGAGCTAGACTTGAGCCAGACAGGAGAAAGCGAGGTAATCTGTCCCTGGACCTCAGGGGGATTCGAATCCTTGTGGCTATGCAGCTCAGCACCAAAACGCACTTCAGAGTACCAATATAAGAATAATATAATACAGTCAGTTTGTACTGATAAGACTCTTTTGCACGCATTGGATTTCTGTAAGTCTTAATTTCTTACTTAAACTCAGCTGTCAAAAATGTGAATTGCATTTTTGTGGCCAATGCAAACTACTTCACTCCAAGGGCTACATCTGTATATCAGGACAATCACGACTTAAAACTAGGTAAATTTGTTTTCCATGATTCATATTGATGAGATGGAACCTATCATCTACTTAGATTAATTCTGTTATGAAGTGTTCATTAGGAATGTGCCACCAAAAAAAAAAAAATAAATAAATAAATAAAATCAATATTATTGATGCTACAAAACTGAAACTGAATTTTTAAACTATCCATTATCACATGCATTAAAACGTGTGTGTTGAATACACACTTTTGTATTCCCCTCTTTCTGTATAGTGACTTGCCAATGATGAAGTGATGTTTGAACCTATAAGGTTTAGTCATGTTCAACCCTTGGTTGACAAATAATGTGACTGAACTTGTAGTGATACTGAATGCAAACATATGTGTCATTTTCTGAACTGGACATATCACACACTCAGCGTGGTGTATAAACATTGCAAGGTAAACATGCTGCACTCACAGACAGCCGTTTTATTCAACACAATTTCAGTAATCTTGATGATTGATGAATGATTTACTATGCATAGCACACAGGTAGGCATCCGTTCTAAAAGGGAATTAATCCTGAACAGAGTGGGAAGTATGATGGTGAAGTAGATCATATTCGACATCTTGTATGTGATGAATGATTCAGCTCTACTTTACATTAACAGCAGCTAGTTGCTGGTCATTTATCTTGTTGTAAACAGAAGAAGCCCTTTCAAATCCTGCAGCATTAGTGTTACATCACTCTTTTCTGTCATTTCTGCAATCAATACTCAATCTGAGCATCTTTAATAGGTGTGTGCTGTGTATCTGTGTGGATATCAGAATCATAGTGCAAAAGTATATGTTTGTAACTTTTACAATGCGACCAGTGCAAGGTGCTGGGCCATGACATCCAGTAGAGGTGATGTGTGCCTACAGATGCCCTGTAAATCAATTCAACTGAGGACTTGTTCACCCTGAGAAAAGACTCACAGGCACACCTTCAGCTGAAGTCACATCTCATCTCCTTTCCTGAGTTCTCAACTGCAGCCCTAACCTCAGTCTTACCCTTCTGTTGCCAAAAAAAAAAGTCGTTTAATTGGAAGAGGTTCTTGGGGACAGTACCCGTGCAGCCTGCAAGAAAGTGCTGCCTGAGAGCTTCAATTAAGGAATAAAAAAAGTCCCTCTCCTTGAAAAGCTCCTTCTTTGTTTTGCTACCTCATTTATACTGAAGGTGTGTGTGTGTGTGTGTGTGTGTGTGTGTATCTCTGTCTCTCTCACACACACCATCAGCACACCCCGCAGTACTTTTCCTTTGTTAATGTGATTTTGTGTGCTTCTATGCAGTACAAGCATACAGTATCAGCTCCCTTGGAGTTTCCACTTTTTACAGTTTGTTTTGTAAGCTGGCCAGAGGCCTGCAGTGGTCTGGCACATCTCCATTGTTACATTTGCTGAGGAGACTTGCTCTATGCAAAGTAGGAGACAACAGATAGTGAGACAAAAAGCTCTGCCCCCTGAAAGCCCAGAATATATTTGATTTTAACGCCCTCCTACCAATTATGCTATGCTATAATACAATAACGAAGGGTGATCCTGTCTGCCACATTGCATGAAGACTTACAGTAAAGCTCTTTACAGCCTGCATTTCAATACCAATAATAAAAATAATGCTTAGAATACATTTCGGTAGGTTAAATAGACCCTGAGATTAATTATTTTCAATTGACTATTGACAATTGACTGAACAATACTTCTGTGAATACCTGCAATGCCCACAAGTATGTCCTGCATTTCTGTCAGGATGGCCATAAGCCTTCTATAAGTGGGAAACCACCTACAAAGTGAAACAGCAGTAGCAGCTGTGCTTGTTGGGAAAGAGACACTGACAAAGCAGACCAAAACACTGCAGACCTTGGCAGTGGAAGCTGGCACGTAGAAAGTGATCTCCACGGGGGGAGGGAGCCTGAGCTGGTGTTGGGGAAGATGAGAGGTACCATCCAGACATAGCAGCGCTCACCTAAACATGCAGCGTCAGCTATGAGATCAAACTCCTTGTTACTGAATAGTACTGTGTTTTCCTCCACTCATGAGATCAGAAGTGCTGCATTGGCTTTAGGGACAAGAGGGTTACTTATCTGTGCAAGAATCTTGTATAAACACCACACGGTTTGTGCATCGTATCAGACCAGCTTGTTCAGTTATCGGTTTCAAA
Source organism: Nibea albiflora (assembly GCA_014281875.1). Classification (NCBI taxonomy): domain Eukaryota; kingdom Metazoa; phylum Chordata; class Actinopteri; family Sciaenidae; genus Nibea; species Nibea albiflora. Next base: position 24,952,326 of record CM024789.1, read on the forward strand.
GGGTTTAGTGTGTAAGAGTTAGGAGAATTTCTTTGCAGGAATTAAATGGAATATTCATTATTATGTTTTCATTAGTGTTTAATAATCTGAAAATAAGAGTTGTTGTGTTTTTGTTGTCCCAAAATGAGCCCTTTCAGTGAGAGCAGGTCCTCTTCCATGGAGTCCGCCATGTTGGATTGCTATTTCTGTACAGCCCAGAACAGACAAACCAAACACTGGTGTTGGTACGACCTTTTGCTTTTTATGTAAACCTGTCAGAACAGTTACTCGGGTGAAGGAGAGCCTTAGATGTCCATAAGTAGTTCATACTTGTCAGCACCAGTTTAAAATAGCAGACCTTTGCAATATTTTGTTTTTCCCCTCTTCCATGTTCATAAATCTTGCTGTACCTGGGGTGACCTCCTGCACCAGTATGGGTGTTTGGGGGGACAATGTGAGGCCATGAGAGTTGAGGCTCGGGTCTCGTTGGATCTGAACGTTGAAGCGGAATGGGTAATTCCTCTGATCAGAGACACTGGACTCTCCTGTCTTCCCATCCGCTGCAGCCCGTTCTCTGGAGAGGAGCAGGCGGACATAAACATAAAAACAAAAACATTTCATTCAGAGTGACATCTTATCTTTCGGATTGCATTTCTGCTCTGGCAGTTCGATCGTTTCTGTCATAAACAACTTCATATTACCTGCTCAGAGAGTGGGACCTGCTGCCCAAGTCTCGGGACCGTCTCAGCCATCGTCCCACCACCTGCTCCACTCGGCTGGTCCTACGGGACGGGGAGCGGCTCCTGTCCTGCACCTCCATTTACCTAAGGTCAAAGGAATTATTCATATAGTTGTAAGTTAAATGACTCTAGATCACTGACAAAGCTTTAGTGCAATGAAGTGTAACATTTCACACATGAAACTAACCAGGAAATATGAGCAAATCAAACAGGAGCCAAAGAGCTCAGGTGTAAAAGGTCCAGTATGTAGAATTTTGTTGCATCTAGCAGTGGGGACAACCAACTAAAGGCTCCTCGATTCCCCTTCCCCTTCCAAGGTCGTGGCAGAACCTATGTGGGCTGCCAAACCTGCAAAACGCTAGATCTAGAGGCCTTGGTTGGTGTCCATTCTGTGGTACTTTAGAAACATGGTGGTGCAACATGACATACTCTGTAAAAGAGGAACTGCTCCATCAGTACAACGATTCATATTTTTAGATTATACACTAATGAAAATATAGTCATGAATATTATATTCTGTTTCTGTCTTATTCGGCCGAGTTATCCTGATGTGCTGGACCTTAAAAACAGTGATTAAAACCAGATTTCCTAAATAGAGAAAAGCAAGCTCAAATATTATTTTTTATTTAAAAACTATTATTATAAAAAGAAAGAACAGCATTTTGATAAAACTGTAAAATCCAACTTCAGATGACAAGATGTTTAATTATTAAGTTAATTGCAGGAGTGAAAATTATTTTTAAAATGCATTGCTTTAGAGATACAGTGGACACACACACACACACACACACTGGGCTTGGCAGTGGGACGCCTGGGTATTAGACATGAGCTAAGGCCAACAATGATGTAACTTGTGACTTCATGCAGTCTAATAGGCTCTTAGCCCGAGTTATGAGCCAATTGCTTGCATGTAGCGCTCAATCCTCAATAAACATCAATATCATTAATCCTTAATTATCATTAAAGATGGAGTCTCCTTTAAATGGGTCCCTGTTGTGTTTGCTGTGAGGCAGGTGGTCGTCATAAATGATTGCTGACAGGCCGTGGTGGTTGGTGAGCTGGATGTAATGGACCTGGGTCGCTTCTGGTGTCTGTGGGGTTTCGTCAGTCTACATGGACCTGTACTTGTGAGCTAATGGCTCTTTGTGGAAGCTGGCGATATTTTAGCTAATGCCATATCAGTTTACACACAAACACACACATAAAGGGCTACACACATTACAGTAATGTAATCTGTGAAGCGCCATATGCTGAAAAATGGACAACACATGGTTGTCACTAACAATTATTTTACTGATTGATGTGCCAGTGATTTTCTTTATTAATTAAATTGATCAAACAAATTGTCTAAAATGTTGGTAGTAATAAAAATGTTATTAAATAATATCATCAGCTACCAAATTGCTTGTCTCGTATGACCAACAGTCCAAAACCAAAAGATGAAATATATGTAGTGCACATTTGAGAAGCTGAAAACAACAGATATTACAATAGCTTTTGTCCATTTTGTGGATTTTGTCTCTGCAATTTACATCGTGAGGACTTTTGGACCCACACAACCACAGAAAAGATGCGGAAAGTATCATTAGACTTCCATAACTACAATGCAAATGACACAAAAAAGAAAAATATATACTTGTAGATGCATTTTTCCCCCCTTTTCCATGGTTACACAGGATTGTTCAAAACTCTCAAATATCAGTGAGGAATACGGTGTTTGCTCCCAAAGTCTCACACACACACAAACACACACACACACACACACACACACACACACACACACACACACACGCACACAGCCTTCCTGCCAGTCTAATAACTGAGACAGTCAGACAAAGACTTGGTCATTAACCATTACCCACTATCCCTTTCACATTATCAAAGCCTGAATCTACTGACTGGGAAATAGATACCTATGTACTCCCGAGCGTTCATGTGGAATCATCTCCCTCTGACTAACAGATGGGGAAGAATATCAACTGTGAATGAATGAATGATTCACAGAAATTAAATGATCAATAAATCGATGGTCAAAAAGAATGAATGGATGGATGATGGGCAGATAATAGAATGAATTCATAGATGGATAGAATGAAGGAGTGAATGATCTCCGCAGGCCTGTTGTGTCCCTCGCTGAGCAGATGCGGGAAGGGATCTCCCCCAGACGGACATGGCTGATGATGGGCATTAGTGCCATCCATTAGAGAAAACAAGAGGGTGGGGAAGGGAGGGACTATCTAAAGAAAGAACAGAAAAAGGAGGTGTCCAGTGCGTCACCAGGTACAGTATGATGAGACAGGACGAGAAAACTGAATGAAAGGGTCGTTGATAGAAGGTGAACGAGGAAGGCGGCTTAGTGATGAAAGTGTTGAGTGACACAACTAGACAGCAATGTCTCCTGGGGGATCTTGAGTCATAATCCACATTATCCATCCATCTGTCTGTGAATACCCCTCTACTGCTTCTCTCTTTCTCTTTTTCATCCTATCTGCCCCTCTCTTCTATCTCTTCCATAGTTCTACCCTTCCTGTTTGCGTCGCTCCATCTCTGCCATCTCAGGTTGCACAGACACAATGCGAAAGTGTACCAAGGTTTGTTAGGGTCAGAATAATCCAAGTAACTCACTAACATGGTGATCTTATGAATGAAAATGATACATGCACCAATATAAAGAAAGACCCTGAAGCTCTGAGGATTTCCAGGAGGGTTACTTCATTCTTTAAAAAAATATAAAAATCAGGGATGTATAAAAGCCATACGTTTGTGAATTTCAAATGTCAAACAGTGGGACAAAGCCTTCATAAACACCTAATCCCCTCTAATCCTATAAACATGGTTTCCTTCCTAAGTGGCTTTGATTGACTACACGGATGAAGTACAAGCCCAGTATCCACTCTGGTAAAATAGTGTTGAGGCCGCACAGCAATTCCTGTTTTGCAACCACAGCGTTCAAGATAAGAGATCAAGACAGGAAATGTCGGCAGATTTTTTTTTAAAAGGTGTAACATTAGAGGCTGCTGGGAATATTATCCTCTACGTCTCTCTCTCACATCAATCACAAGACACATCACATTTCTCAAGCTTATACTTTTCATGAATATTCTTGGTGCATATATGGCTGACTATTGCAGTTATTTTTGATTTCCCGAAAGAAGGGATTTCAAGCATTGAAAGGTTTGTGACTGAAAGGTTTCAGGCTCAACCCAGTCCCTTTCACACCTGTAGTTCAGTAGTTCACTCACCACAGCAAAGAACAAAATGATACACTGTGGCCCTTCAGTTTGAGTTTGTTTAGTTCTTAGAGTGTGACAAGTCGTGCTGCATTTTATGGAATGTCAACCAGCTCAGTGATTTTATTTCCATACTTGGTTTCCAACGTTTTTTCTAAGCGGTTCAACGAGCACAGGTATGTCTTGACAAACATTTCATCATTTGCCCATTATTTCTATAAAGTTTCTACAGCCACAGCTTGTTCTGCCAGGTACTTGCTCTATGCAGTGATCTGGATGTTTACTGGCAGTGTTACAACACAGTGCCAATCTGCCAACCGCACTGTGGGAACAGGTGGAAGAAATAACTTTGAGTCTACTGAATCGTTCTAAAAGTTCAGTCAACGTGTATCTATGTCAGCTTTATATGTATTTTTATTTATTTAATAAATGAAACAGCACACAGTGTGAATTGAGAATGAGTCAGTCTCCCAGATCAAGTCTCTTTTAGATCTCATGAATGTTTTGCTGCCATAATGCGATTCACCATGAAATCCCTCACTTGTGTGTCTCCTCCCTCTCTTTCTATTAGATTATCGTTTAACTGTGGGAGGAATCAGATTTCACCAACACACAGCAAAAAAAAAAAAAAAAAAGGAGCATTAAGTAGAACTCCACCCTCAGAGAAATGCACATCATATCTGATATCATTTAATTCAATATATCATATTTTTATTGTACATCATTTTTTGATTTTTGGCATAATCCATTACTGATTTTGTAATAAAAGGCTGAAATCTGTATGGATTCTATAAAATCTATTTTGGGTTTGAATGACCTAGATGACCTCTACAGACCTGGCATGTTCAGCTCTCATGGCGCTCTTGTGTGTCTAAGTGTGTCCACGCCTACACAGTTTAATAGCGCTGCCAGGGGAAGATCAAGACACCCTGAGGTTGAATTCACCTTTTTTTGACTTAATTATTTTCAATCACAGTGCTTCAGACGACAACCAAATGTGCAGATATAAAAAATGAAGAGCAAAAATTTTTATAGGATTAATTTTCATTGTTTTACGGTAGCTTATTTTAACTACAATAGTAATGATTACATCTGCTCTAGATGATTTTCTTCTGCTGTCAGATTCCATTGTAGCTGCACTACAAATATGTCAACATGTCTTTGTGCTTTTCTTTATAATAATTCTGATCAGAATCATTTGGGCAATTAACAAAGATATCTTGAAAGAAATCAGTGCACTGTAAACTAATGTCAGTCTGATTCAGACAGGATTGGATCACTGCGTCCAGTCAGGGATTATCAAACTAACTTTGACTGGCAGACCTGCTTGGCTTCTCTACTTGGCAGTGACCAACTGAGCTGTTTGCCTCCACTCTTCCCAATGTATAAAAACTTACTCCATAAAGTGAACGTACACGGTGATCAATCTTTGTCACCAGGTGAGCTAAATCAGATGCTGAGTTCTTGTATGTGCTGTTTTTTGTGGGAATTAACGCCTCTGCTTTGTTCTATAAATTGTTATATTTCATAAAATGTGGTGTCTTCCATAGAGGAGGATGGGGTCTTTTATTTCAGGCGCGGTGGCATGCCTCTGCGATAACTTGCTGCAGGAAACCTTAATGTCATCTCAGAGCAACGAGGTGTTTTTAGGATAGATTTTTCTTTTAATGCTGAGGCTGGGGATGGGCAGGGTAACAACTGCTGCAGAGAAATACACACACTGACAGAAGCTGACTGATGGGGCTGCAGCACTTATAGATTATCCCCCACTGCCCACACATGAGTTCTCTCTCTCTTGTACATTCATTCATTCACTTTGTCATCTCTCTTCCCTCCACCCGCTCTCCATATTTCTCTGTACAGTATGTCTTCATTTCACACCAACACAAACTGCCTGCTATTCCTAATTAACCAAACAGGTAAAACCAATTAAATCACACAAAAAACTTACAAACAAACAGAACAATGTAGTATAATCTGCACATATTTACTGTGGTATATTCTAGCCTTGTTATTACAGTTTTGTTTTGTTTTGTAAGATGTTACATATAAATAATGCTTGAAAATAAGCTAGTAATAATCACAGTATGTGCTGATGGAAGGAGCAGGAGCACTCAGATGATCATCTGAAAAATTTGAAAATATCTCTCTGTCTTGTTTAACCAACTACAGCTAATACATTTCATACTAAAAAATAATGCTACTCATATAATGCGCTTTATGATAAATAGACCCCAACTGATATATTGGTCAGCCAAAGGGAGACATATAGGCATTAGTATACATATCTATGCATATTGGATATGAAATGTGGTAATATATTGGTGTCACTGCAGTTTTTTCCCCAACTGTGATTTACAAACTATGGTAAGCAGCACAGAGTGAGAGGAGAACAAGCAGCTCTCAGCAATATCAACTAGAATTGATCGCCAATCTATATGTTAAATTATGTAACATATTAAAGAATATTTAACTTAAACTATCTTTAATATTTAATATAGTGATATGTTTAGGAAAGGAGCCTCCTGAGTACCTTTAATGACTAAACTTTTCTTTTGGTAGGAACTTTTCTTATGTCAACATATTTAATTTCTGTATATCCCTGTGATTACTGACACATAAATACCATTTTATGGTTACGTTTTAGCACTTTATAACGATTAGGCAAAGATATTGCACGCAAGATATGCACACACACGAACACACAGAGCAGGCAAATGGGATTACGTGTGGAGTTTGTCTGCAGGCTGTGACCGGGAGTTTGTGCGTCACTCCCGTTGAGCCAGATTAGAATGAGCTTCACCGCAACCTTACAGGTCTGTTTAGGGTAACAGACGGGCTAAAACTATAACACAGACACTGTCTGTCTCCGGTCCACTACTCTCTTCCCTCTCACTGCCCGTCTCTCTTAATCCTCTAATCGTGTCATCTTTCTTTTTGTAAACATATACAAACAAGATCTGTTTCACATTTGTGTTTTCTGATTTAAATAGACAAACACACACCTGCTCTCCGCCCTGTGTATCAGGGCTCCATGAAGGTGCCAGTTACAGTCCTCTCTCTGCTTTCCCTCCGTCCATCGTTCTGCTGCAGAGGACCAGCGTGATGTGTCTTCATCTCCTGAGGGGAACATAACAGAATGAGGGGCAGTCTGAATCACACAGAATAAATAAAAATGGACAAGATGTAGAGTATCAGTCATGCACTATAGATCATTTTCATCTAAAAAGGAGTGGACAGCTATGAAGAGGAAAGAGAACAATGGAGGAAGAGCTTCTCTCTTCATTCACATGTGCTAATCAAACCACTCGGCAGTCATCACAGGGAGGGAGAGAAAAGAGAGCAAAGAGAGGGAATGGGGATGAGTGGAGAACAGATGAGGAAGAGGATGTACAGAGGAAAAAGAGAGAAAATAAGGGAAAAGACAAGAACAGACTGAGCCAAGTGGTGAAAACAGACGCACTTTGTCATCACAGCGTTTGACAGATGGAAGAGAAACAGGTCGGAAAAAGAGGAAATGAAGGAGGGAGGGAAAAGGGGGAAGACAGTGAAGTGAGTCAAGGGAGGAGAGGAGATGAGAGGACAGGAGGAAGACGGAGAGACAGACGTGGGGAAAAAGACAGCAGGGCTCCATCGCAGCAGGATGGGCCTGCCTGGGCTGCTTGTGCTGTTTGTGGAGTCCCACTTGCCCCTGCTCTGCTCCAAACACCATCCATATTTAATGAGGCCCTTACAAAGCCCTGGGAAAAGAGATGCTGAGAACTCTTCTGCCTCCCCGCTCCTCTCCCCTCTGCCTTCACCGCCACTCAAACTGTCACCCCTCAGTACTTCTCTCTTTCATAATTCTCCCTCCTCTCCCGCCTTTCTGTTGTCTCTCCCCCGCTGTTCTTGATATCTTCTTTTTCATTGCTCTTTAGTTATTTTTAAAGATTGATTGTTTCCTCCAGCTACTCCCTAAGTACTACAGTGTGTTAAGCAAGTACGCAGCGCTTACCTATTAGCTCAGCGTGTGTCTGCCAGTGGAGTACTTAATTTTAGCCTTGTGCTTTATCTCTTCTCTAAAACAGAGTTGGGTAGAACCGGCTGTGTTTCACAGGGTGAGGAGAAACAGCATGCACGTGTGCTGCCGTTCTCTTCTTCTCTATTGCACCCACTCACATTCAAAAACAAACGGAGGCACATGCTCTTTTTGACCGCGTATGTGTGTGTGTCTATGTGCAACAATGTGTTTGACTTTATGAGTGCATGTATGCTTTTATTATGTGAGTGAGTGGTTGGAGTTTGTGTATGTGCGCGCGCGTTAGTCAGAGTGCTGCGTGCATCAATAATGTATCTTGATAATGCAGCCGCTTCACTCTACCAGGAACAACTAACAGGCATACCGACGCACAGAGAAAGACAGAGAATGAGGGAAAGAGAGAGAGAGAGATAGAGTCAGAAAGAGAGAGGGAGACATTGAGTCAGAAAGAGAGAGAGAGAGAAAACACATGAGGTAGCAGAGAGGAAGGATGAGAAAGGGAAATGTGAGTGATACAAAAATGGAGCAGGAAGGTGGGGTTATGACAGGGTAGGGAAACCTAAAGAACATTACAGAACATATGTGCATTATTTGAATCAATCCCCAGTGTTTGAAGCCACACAGGGTGGATGTAAACAGTTTTACGTATCGTCAGTAGCTGACTTTGAACATTCTGGGAAGCGTTGCTGTTGTATTGTGTACTTTGGATTATGTGTATTATGTTGGATTATGCAGCTCTAAATACAATTTAGAGGTAGAGCCTGTTATTTTAAAAGTGTGGGAATGTATGTGTTCATTTTGATTTCATTTCATTTTCATTTTTTAACAACCTTAGTAGCTAAATCTAAATCTGATATTTTGCCCAGCAAATGTTTTTAGTTTTGGTCTCAACATCATAATGGTTTGCATAGTTTCATTCAGAAACCATTTGTATTGATTTATCCTCCACAGGCAGCAGACATCAGCTGGTGGCTGTGCCCACGAATGTCAAGCCAGCTTGGGTTAAATAAATAAAAAAAAAAAAAAAAAAATACTTTAGGTGCTGTAGATACAACAGAATGAAACCATCACAACACACCTATAACTAAAAGCTTTCCTAAACTTCTTTCTTTAATTACTGTTTTTCCTCCGATTAATCTTGACGTTCTATTGCAGAAACATTTTCCAATGTCCACTTCAGGATGCTTGGAGACAACGTGGGTGAGAATCAGCAACCACACAGGTGTTCTCTTACCCTGGCTTATTTGATTAACTCACCGGTCAGTTGGAGGTGGGGTGTGGTTACTAGGGTGCAGATTTGTACATGTTGTTTCCACTTCAAAATGCCATTTAAAAGCCTTTACAAAGTCAGCTGATGTACTATAGATAGCCATAGAAGTCCATATAGGGAGGTGGCTGTGATGGATGAATGGATCACACAAAATACTAAGGCTCCAAGGCTCGGGGCCCATGTGAAACCAAAAGTTAATGTTCAGTCTTGTTATTTCACTTTGACTTGAAAATGTTTTCAGTTTTAAATCACAGTTTGGTTAGGTTTAGGAAAAGGACACGGCTTGGTTTAAAATAATAACCCAACTTTGAGTTTTGATTTCACGTGGACACAAATAGAGGTTTTCTAGCAGACAGCCCTGAAAACAAACTTCTGACACGTGTCAATCGAGGTTACCATCTAAACACCACCAACAACATGAGGTAACTATAGAGTTTTATCTAAAAGGCCCGGAGCTCATGTGTCAACTGTAAACTGACCACACCACTGTTATGTTTACCAAATCAGCTTTATGTGGCTGCTTCAGGATATATTGGTCCCCTGGTCAAGAATGACCTGGAAAGTGAGGACGATGCCTGTTCTGGAAGTTTCCTTGACTGAGAATTCCTAATTCAAAGTCAATTTTTTTCAGAACTCATGTTTGGTATGTGTAGAATAATATAATACCTACTGTACAAGCCTTATTGACTGTTGTTTAAAATAAGGTCTCAGCTGAGCCACAAAGTCAGATTTCCAGTAATTAGATATAAAACAAATTATAGCATCTGTTTGGCTATGATGCACCAGTCAGGAGACCCATAGCTTGAGCTTGAGCTCCTGTGCAAGGTGGGACATGTCTGCTCAGGATATTTGCTATAGTATACATCATACATAGATCTATGCTTTCTTTGGTGCTGTTCATAATACATGTGGATAAAAGCCAACTCACAGAAACCAGTTAATTCATTTAGCCTCGGAGGACTTTTATGTTTTATTTGTTGTCCATAGTAGCTAATGCAAACTTTTGCTCCTGGCAGAAATGAAAAATGTATCGCTTCATTTTCGACTGTGTTCCTGGATAAGGCTTTTAATTTAAAAGTGTTAGCAAATGTTGTACTGGAACTGTTGGAATATTGTTTTTAAATTAATGAATTTGAAACCAAACTTAAAATACACAGCAGGAGTCCATGAATTGATAAATCAAATTAGCCTCTTTTGTACTGCCTGTGTCTGTTTTTGCTCTCGGTCAATGTTTCATCTCTGATTCACAAATCTGTGATGTGTAATGAAGTCTTTTCTCTGGTCTGTTCCCCTCTTGACCCAAAAGAATTATGTGTTCACTCCTATAAGGGCAGCAGAGAGGCGACAATCCAATTAGCAGCTCACGTTGCAGTCAGACACAAACACACACATTCACACACACAGACTGACACAGACAGTGTGTCTGACACTGCACGTGTGTTTGTGTCTCTCGAGTCACACATTCTGGTGACAGAGGTGAATTACAATACATGTAATCCACATTCAAGTTTTTAGTTTTAGATTTATTTGCACTGCCAGACTGAATGATGGTCGAGATCATAAGTTGCCTTTCCTTCATTAGTTAATTCAGATTTTATTGCAGTTTATAATGAGTGTTTAGTCTCAGGGAGCAGAAGGTTGGCTTTGATTCAGCAAACACATTTATCTTTGATCTCCACTCCGTCAAGAAGGTAAATGGATGTTTATGGCAAATATGAAAATAGGATACAGGGTATCATGAGTGCTATGATATTTATTCATGTGTATCCAACGTTTCAAACCCGGTGTCTATTTATCCAGTTCACAAATCCTTTTGTTAACCGACTAATGGCAGCAGCTTCAGATTATGAAGCTCAGGTAGTTCCACCTTGTTATTGAGGTACATCAGTATTAATACTGAGTGAAACAGACAGCAGTTTCACATATCATTAAGTTTTCTCAGTCAGTAAACACATCCAGTAAAGCAAAGTAAATAAAAATATTATTTACACTGGATTACTGGATTTGTCCTCCAGTAATTTCAAATACAGTTCCCATGAGTCATTTGGCTTTTTTGGCAACTTATGTTTGAACCAAGCCAAGAACAGAGGTGAGATTGCTCACATCAGCTTGTGTCAACTGGATGTAACTGTGAACCCTTAAGAATCCACTGTTCTTTAAAAGTAACATTACCAGTACTTTTAGTATATTGCATGAAAGTTACAGCTCATTTATGATCAATATGGTAATGTTCATTGTTACAAATACAGTACATTGTTTGTATTAACAAATGAACGATAGATAGATAGATAGATAGATAGATAGATAGATAGATAGATAGATAGATAGATAGATAGATAGATAGATAGATAGATAGATAGATATTTGTTCTCTTATTCCACAGACTTGGACAGTGAAGATGCCTTTGTTGTCTTTGAGTCTTATAGACATTTGCATATACATTTTACTTTACAGAGGAAAGAGCTGGTTCAGCAAAAAATATACCGAGCAAAGAGCTGTGTGTGAGCTGCAAGTGAAACAATTCATTCACACATCCGGTGGATATTGGCACAGTGGGCTGGAATAGCAGCGGATGGTCTCTGGTATCAAGTGGACATTAAGGTTTATAAATACTGTATACTGTAGATGTAGATATGCTGACAATAGAAAGACAACTGGACAGCAGCCAAATATGTTTTACCTACATGTAATTGGTCCTTTCTTTAAACACGTATAACATGGTCCTGAACAATGAGTGGTCTTTTACAGACAGGATTATACCTAGACTAGGCTATACTAAGTGACATGGTTCAGAAGAGGAGAGGAAAGCTGCTGAATCTTTTTTATCTAAAATTCTTCTTCAGGTTCCAAAGAAGTCAATCTGCCTAAACATCAAACTCCCAAACTTGAATAAAAAAATGCATCTGAGTTATAAGATGGGCTGCCCCCTTCTGTTTATTGATGTCTGCCTGTAGTTCTCCAGATTGTAGGTAGCCAGGAATTCCCAATAACACACCGGCACACATCAGTTTTTATCTGAGGTAATAGAAAGTTTACTGAATCAGCAGGCAGGTATCAGTTTATCGCCTGTCTCCATCCGATAAGAACTGATGGATAACCTCTGATGGGTCTACTGTCCTAAAAGCGCTTATGGAACTATTTCTGCTGTCGTCGGAAAACCCCTTAATCAGAGTTTCAGATTGAAGCCAAACTGGCGGAAAGTTCCGTCTATATGGCAGAGGAGATTAGGGTTGACCTAAAACCTTTTAGACCTCATTCGAGCAGTTCCTCATAACGTCTTTAGTTTGGGATTGTGTTGCAATAAGTCAGGGAAATATTGGTGTGGCCTTACTAGGTTTGCTGGCTCCGATTTTTCCAAACCCTCCACATCATCAAATGGTTTTTGGAGCATTTTTTCTTAGGCACTTATAGTAGTGTTTTGGGGTCAAAAGTTCAAGATGGAATGTCTTCAGTTTGGAGAAACAAGAAAAAAATTGACCCTGCTTCTTATTTTACCTTTGGGTGTAAAGCTTTGAGGCTCTGATGGTGAAGAGGGAGCTGAGGGAGATTTGGTTACATCAGGCACCAGAGCTGAGCAGGCATATGTGTGTGTGTGTGTGTGTGTGTGTGTGTGTGTGTGTGTGTGTGTGTGTACACTGTATGTTTGAGTGCACGCAGTTACTTACAAAAAGCTTGACAGACACACCCAGAGTTTGTGCTCAGTATTAAACTTGACAAATACGAAGCATCAAAAATGTAGCCTGGCCTAAAAATAACATCATAAATTAGTAAACGCCTGGGAGGGCCTTCAGAACGCAGCTGGCCTCATATTCTTCTGTTGCAATTCTACACTGAGTGTCAGGGCTCGCCTTGTGCTCACGTCTATTCATGAAACACAGATACACGGACACGCCGTACACACCCACGTATATGGGAACACACACTTAACGCGCACACAGAGTGAAGCCACATGCCCAGCAGCAGGATGTGCCACTGACTGACATGTTCCAGCAGTGTGCTTCAGGAGGCTGAAGCATGATGCAGCAAAATATGTGGAACAACACCTCACCGTAGAACGCATTGGTGTGCCTTCTTGTATGTGTGCAGACATTGTGTTTGTGGTTGGCATCACATGGGCTACTTACTGTTAGTGTATTCATCAGTTCTTGAGCCAGGGATGCTTCAGTGTGCTTGTGTCTAATCTGACTTGAAGTGAAACATGTAGAGCATTAGGTCCACCTCTCCTGTCTACACAATCCACCTCTCAGTCTGCTACTAAGCTTAAAAATCCCTCTTATCGACCTGCCTCCTCCCCTTCACGGGCACCCCTCCTTCATCATATGACTTAGGTGGATTTAAGCAGGAGGTGTCGTGAATGTAACTTTCATCTGTCTAATCTGAAGATGGACCAGGTGTTATGTTTAAGGCTTTAATGAGAAATGTGGAGATATGTCTGTTCTCATATGTGTGGACCAAGTTTGTTTTCATTTTTGCCAACTATAAACTGGATAATACAGAATTATGAACACATTTTTAGGATTTTTTTCCTCACTTTATTATGACTTTAAAAAAACAAAAAACAAAAAAAAATCTCAAATGTCTTGGAGCTTTTCGAGCCAAAGCACCGTCATTCGCTTCGCTCGCTTGCACCGAGGCACTGGAGGGAAACAAATACAATTTCTATTGACAGAAATCTATTTTTGGCACTTTATGTCTACGTCTAGGTTGTTATTCAGTCTCGTTGGCTGTGTAATAAGATGTAAGGACCTTACCTTGTAGCGGGTATCTCCTCTCTAATCCCCTCCTGCTCACAGGGCGAGCCGTCCGTCCATACACACCGTCCTGGACGTGGAACAAGTTCGAAAAAAGCGTCGCAAAAGAAGCCGCGCCTTCCTCACACACACTGTCCGTTAATCCACATCACCTGGCGTTCAGGCAGCGCGAGGAGCACGGCTCGAGGAGCAGGGCTCGAGGAGCCGGACTCGAGGACCCCTGTTAGAAAATTGCGTATGATAAAGTCCAAGTGCAGGTGAGCGCGAGACACTGACAGGCTCAAGCAATTTAAGCGACGGTAATCTCTCTCCCTCCCTCCCTCCCTCTGTCTCTCTCTCTCTCTCTCTCTCTCTCTCTCTCTCTCTCTCTCTCTCTCTCTCTCACACACACGCACACACACAGAAAGTTTTAATAGTGATGACAGCGCATTCGTACAGCGCAGACTGAGATGCGCCGCGAGCCCGCTGTTGTTTGCACACCTGCATCTCTCTCACTTCATTTGTTATAAGGATTTGTATATGCGCGTGCTCGCGTGCGTGAACGCGGAGACCGGAAGGGCCGCAGGGCACCTGTACTATCATACAAATACTACTGAGAGACACAGTAAATGTCTGCGTTTCAGATGATGTTTATACACTCCTCACTCACAGCAAACTTTAGATAGATAGATAGATAGATAGATAGATAGATAGATAGATAGATAGATAGATAGATGGCCTGTGTCGCCACCTACTGGCGTCAACATTTTACTGCCACAGATATCCATTACAGCGAGCATCACGGATTAGCGGACTCTGGTCCGGATCCGGACCGGGAAATGGCTCTGTCCGGACCGCGACCACTGGCGAAATAAGTAGTGTTTTCCCCGTAGAGCGGTTTTGAGCGCACATAGAAATTTACCGCGGGCGCTGCTACTATAGTCAATCCGGTAAACTCGTGCCGGTAGCCAAGGACACCCTGCAGGGAGAGCAAGGCTGAACGCAGACATGGCTTGTTCTAAAAAGAGGAAAGTAGATACTGAAAATCGTTGTTTTAATGATGAATGGACAACTAAATATCTGTTCATTCTCCCTGCTGGCAGCTCCAAGCCTGTTTGCTTAATTTGTTCCGAGACCGTGGCATTGATTCAAAGTGGGAACTACTTTTATTTATGATAAGAGATTGAATATGTGTCTAATATCTCGCAACTTAAGTAAAAACTTAAACAATTAGTTACTTTTTAAAAATATGGCCATGACCTTCGCTCGGACCTTCTACTTGTAAATGTAATAACCGGACCTTGGGGACTTTTAATTGAATACCCCTGCTCTAAAATCAAACCAGTGAAACACAGAGTGGAGGACTCACATGTGAAATATTCACAACACTTAAAAAATAATTTGGACCAAGGTAGCTCGCTTCCAGCCAGCTAGCTTGACTTACCTGTGACTCACCTGTTCGTTGTTCCCTCGATGCTCGTCCGTGTTGAAATCGGAGAAATTTGACGGAAATTCACGACGAGAAATGAACGCAACGCAACGCAACGGACGGGTTTGTTTGTTTGTTGTTTGGTTTGGTTTGTTTGAGTTTTTGAGTTTCAGTTTTAGGTTTGTGTTTGAGTTTTTGCATACCTCAGGTTGAGCCGGGGCTTCGATCCCACGTCTCCACGTTGGCGGTCGGCGTCCTTCCCCACTGGACCTATCTTCAGTACCGATGAAGTAGAAGAACCAGGATCAGACTGAGGGGAGGAATCATGCTGAAGATTCTCCTCCATCAGTCCTGATAGAGCTGCTGAAGAACATTTCTGTTCTTCACTTTGTCTGTCTCATCATGGAGAAGGAAAACCACGTCTCCATGTCCTTTTGGACCACATGGTCCACTGAAGCTCTCATGGCCTCCTGCAGCTTCACTGCTCCTCATAGCCTCCTGCAGCTTCTCTGGTCCAGTGGGTTTAGCACATGGCACCAACTTCCTTTTTAATCCAGAAGTCGTGAGTTCAAATCCCGCTCAGAGCAGCACTGAGCAGAAGTGAAGGTGATGCAGCGTCCACTCTGTTTTCTGTATTCACGTTTGGTCGTGTTCCTCAGATCAAC
Organism: Nibea albiflora; assembly: GCA_014281875.1. Taxonomy (NCBI): domain Eukaryota; kingdom Metazoa; phylum Chordata; class Actinopteri; family Sciaenidae; genus Nibea; species Nibea albiflora. The sequence goes on from CM024789.1 coordinate 24,968,387, forward strand.
CTGAGCGGACAGAAGACGAAGGCAAACAAAAATAAAAGCAGATTTGGTCATGTGATCGTCACATGACGTCTGCTGTCAGGATGTTTCCTGAATTCTCCTTCAGGGCTCAAGACAAAAGTTTCACCGTCCTCCTGATCCACATTCAGCCGAGCACACGCTTCATCAGTCAAACTCTTCATGCACACCAGGAGAAGTGGCAGATTTACTATTTTTATCCGGGTGGAGCTGGTGGAGCTGGGAGCTGGAGCTGGAGGAAGCTGGTGGAGCTGGATGGAGCTGGAGGAGCTGGTGGAGCTGGAGGAGCTGGAGCTGGTGGAAGCTGGTGGAGCTGGTGGAGCTGGAGAATGGAGGAGCTGGTGGAGCTGTCAGAGTGCAGCGAAGGCTTCAGGTTTGAGCTCCTGATGTTTGTGAACAGAGGCAGCACTGATGAACCAGCCCGTCACACAGTCTGAACCGAGACTGAACCAGGTCTGAACTGAGACTGAACCCGCTCAGATCAGGTGTAAATGGACCGGGCTGAACTACAGGACTCTTCTGTGCACTCTTTGTACTGTGACTGACCTGGCCACTGCAGTACCAGTTTTAACCACTAGGTGTCAGCCTCTACCTTCTTTTGGACAGTGTTCCAGCAGTGTGGAAGTTTGGGGGAGGAGGAGGAGGAGAGGGAGGAGGAGGAGGAGGAGAGGAGGAGGAGGAGTCCATTATGATTATGATTATGATCAGAGGGGTATTGCACAAAAACAAGATAAGGGATTAAGCCGGGATATGTTGGTTATCCTGGCTGAATTTAGCCTCAAGTCGGTTGCATGAAAGCAGCTCAAACTTAGCCCGGCCAAGTTACTATGGTGATTTATTCTCTGCAGCTAGCCTGCTCCAGACCAGGCTAACAACCAGGCTAAGATTAATCCTAGTGATTCACCTGTATTTCCACCGTCAATCCTGTGAGGAATTAATGTGTTTTACAGCATGTCCATGGTCTTTCTAAGTATGTTGCATCGTTTTAATTATCCTGTATTAAAATATGACATATAATCATTTCTCATCTCATTTAAATCTGTGTGTAATTGCAACAGTCTTTTTAAATTGGTTCAAGTGGTAGTATTATTACTCAGGCCGAGTGAGATAGATAGATAGATAGATAGATAGACACGCTTGCAATTTTGGAGCAAGTGAGATGAGATGAGAAATGACTATATGTCATATTTTAATACAGGATAATTAAAATGATGCAACATACTTAGAAAGACCATGGACATGCTGTAAAACACATTAATTCCTCACAGGATTGACGGTGGAAATACAGGTGAATCACTAGGATTAATCTTAGCCTGGTTGTTAGCCTGGTCTGGAGGCAGGCTAGCTGCAGAGAATAAATCACCATAGTAACTTGGCCGGGCTAAGTTTGAGCTGCTTTCATGCAACCGACTTGAGGCTAAATTCAGCCAGGATAACCAACATATCCCGGCTTAATCCCTTATCTTGGTTTTGTGCAATACCCCTCTGATCATAATCATAATCATAATGGACTCCTCCTCCTCCCTCTCCGCCTCCTCCTCCCCCAAACTTCCACACTGCTGGAACACTGTCCAAAAGAAGGTAGAGGCTGACACCTAGTGGTTAAAACTGGTACTGCAGTGGCCAGGTCAGTCACAGTACAAAGAGTGCACAGAAGAGTCCTGTAGTTCAGCCCGGTCCATTTACACCTGATCTGAGCGGGTTCAGTCTCAGTTCAGACCTGGTTCAGTCTCGGTTCAGACTGTGTGACGGGCTGTTTGGTTCATCAGTGCTGCCTCTGTTCACAAACATCAGGAGCTCAAACCTGAAGCCTTCGCTGCACTCTGACAACTCCACCAGCTCCTCCATTCTCCAGCTCCACCAGCTCCACCAGCTCCACCAGCTCCTCCAGCTCCACCAGCTCCTCCAGCTTCTCCAGCTCCACCAGCTTCTCCAGCTCCACCAGCTCCACCCGGATAAAAATAGTAAATCTGCCACTTCTCCTGGTGTGCATGAAGAGTTTGACTGATGAAGCGTGTGCTCGGCTGAATGTGGATCAGGAGGACGGTGAAACTTTTTGTCTTGAGCCCTGAAGGAGAATTCAGGAAACATCCTGACAGCAGACGTCATGTGACGATCACATGACCAAATCTGCTTTTATTTTTGTTTGCCTTCGTCTTCTGTCCGCTCAGGTTGATCTGAGGAACACGACCAAACGTGAATACAGAAAACAGAGTGGACGCTGCATCACCTTCACTTCTGCTCAGTGCTGCTCTGAGCGGGATTTGAACTCACGACTTCTGGATTAAAAAGGAAGTTGGTGCCATGTGCTAAACCCACTGGACCAGAGAAGCTGCAGGAGGCTATGAGGAGCAGTGAAGCTGCAGGAGGCCATGAGGAGCAGCTTCAGTGGACCATGTGGTCCAAAAGGACATGGAGACGTGGTTTTCCTTCTCCATGATGAGACAGACAAAGCGAAGAACAGAAATGTTCTTCAGCAGCTCTATCAGGACTGATGGAGGAGAATCTTCAGCATGATTCCTCCCCTCAGTCTGATCCTGGTTCTTCTACTTCATCGGTACTGAAGATGGTCCAGTGGGGAAGGACGCCGACCGCCAACGTGGAGACGTGGGATCGAGCCCCGGCTCAACCTGAGGTATGCAAAAACTCAAACACAAACCTAAAACTAAAACTCAAAAACTCAAAAACCAAACAAACAAACAAACCCGTCCGTTGCGTTGCGTTGCGTTGCGTTCAGTTCTCGTCGTGAATTTCCGTCAAATTTCTCCGATTTCAACACGGACGAGCATCGAGGGAACAACGAACAGGTGAGTCACAGGTAAGTCAAGCTAGCTGGCTGGAAGCGAGCTAGCTTGGTCCAAATTTTTTTAAGTGTTGTGAATATTTCACATGTGAGTCCTCCACTCTGTGTTTCACTGGTTTGATTTTAGAGCAGGGGTATTCAATTAAAAGTCCCCAAGGTCCGGTTATTACATTTACAAGTAGAAGGTCCGAGCGAAAGTCATGGCCACATTTTTAAAAAGTAACTAATTGTTTAAGTTTTTACTTAAGTTGCGAGATATTAGACACATATTCAATCTCTTATCATAAATAAAAGTAGTTCCCACTTTGAATCAATGCCACGGTCTCGGAACAAATTAAGCAAACAGGCTTGGAGCTGCCAGCAGGGAGAATGAACAGATATTTAGTTGTCCATTCATCATTAAAACAACGATTTTCAGTATCTACTTTCCTCTTTTTAGAACAAGCCATGTCTGCGTTCAGCCTTGCTCTCCCTGCAGGGTGTCCTTGGCTACCGGCACGAGTTTACCGGATTGACTATAGTAGCAGCGCCCGCGGTAAATTTCTATGTGCGCTCAAAACCGCTCTACGGGGAAAACACTACTTATTTCGCCAGTGGTCGCGGTCCGGACAGAGCCATTTCCCGGTCCGGATCCGGACCAGAGTCCGCTAATCCGTGATGCCCGTTATAGAATAAATGTTGTGGAGTAAGAATATTTCCCTCTGAACTGTAGTGGAGAAAAGTTTAAAGTACAATGAAATAGAACTATCAATCCTCAAAATTGTACCAAAGAACAGTAATTGAGTAGATGTATTTAGTCATTTTCCACACCAGGATTTTGATTTTGATGACTATTTTGATTGTGTTTATGGTTGTGAACTGAATTGTGTTGTCTGATTGCAGCATTCCTCTCAGGAAAAATGAAAATGAAACAGACCCCCAGACTCCCCTGCTTATAATAGTCCAACTTGAAGTTAATAGCTCAGTTGGCCCCAAGGTGTCAGTGTTACACAACTGTAATGCTGTGTGAGCTCTCTCTTTTTGTTTTTATCTCTGTCTCACTTTCATCCATTAACAGACAAACACACACACAGGCACACACACACACACATTCAGCTGTAGCACTTGTCCAACCTCCATGCCGCTTTATTAATAATATCATAACTACGCAGTCCACTTCCAGTCAATACTCAAGCCTCTTTATCCTCTCCAGGAAGCCCACACCGACACGCACGTCTACTCTAATTTAACAGAGATTAGGAGAGGAAACCCTTTTGTTGCTCTTGTTTCGACCCCCCTGCTTTGTGGTCGGTTTGATCTCTGTCCTTGGCTGTCAGCTGGTGGACAGAACTATTTTGGGTGGGTGCGAGGGGATTTTTTGGCCTGTTGATTGTACTGAGTCATAACAATTGGCTCTACTTTTGAACGAAAGGAGGGAGACGTGCTGCGGTGGGAATAGAAGCATATTCTAGTACTAAAACAAGGGTAAAGATAGTATTTTATCCACATGAGTTCATGAAAATGAAAACAAAACAAATTCAACGACTCATTTTACAAGCGATAAAGTGTAGTAGAGCCAGCTCTCATGACTCAGTACATCAGACCACAAGCGAAGGTGCATAAAGAAGAAAGTCTCAAAGGTCATAGTGGTTCTCGTAAAGCTGGGGCAGCTTCATGAAAACATGTTATTTTCCTTTCTCAGTTTTTGCAATGTTAATTGAGCACACCATCAAGACTGTGAACAAGAAATACATTTCTCCTCTTGACCGAATGTACCAAAGTTTCAAAGGAAAGTCCAACAAACTATTGTATTGACTACAGAACTGAGCGTATACACATTCTCATTGCTTCCTTTCCCTTTTCCTCTCTATATGGAGATGAAAAGATCTTTCATGTTGTTTCCTCTTGTTGCATTATTTATTGCCGTGTGGCGCTTTATTAGCTGGTTTCATCTCAGATTTCGCAGGCTGTTTTTGGGGAAGCCTTTGAAATGTGTTTCTGACTCCAAACAATCCTTTTCCCGCTTTCTCTCACTTGCTCCAGTCGCTTCCTCTCTCATGATAAAAAACCCCCAGATTTTCAAAGTGAATTGAGCCACCCTCTGAAGCCAAAATCCATTCAATACTGTCCTAAGGATGGGAGATGTTGTTCTTGTTTCATGGCTAACATGAAAGGAGAACAGAGGATCCTCTTTGTCATTAGCCTTATTAGCATCATTAGCGCAGTATGGATGAACTTCAAATGATTGGCTTGGAGTTATTTGTGTTACCATAGAAGCAACATGAGTACTATTTTATGATCTATGTTGGAGACTGTTGCATTGCGAATGAGGTGGGTGAGATTTGAAGAAAGCTGCTATGTTTCGGATATAACCACTAGATGGTGGAACTACTCCTGATTCAAAATGAGACTGACTGGAAGTGGTAAAGAGAATTGGAATTACTGGAAGATATTAGAGATTTTGGGATATTTTAAACCATATAATCACAGCTTAAAACAGGTCTGTCTGCTCCGTTTTTTAACAAACATTACCGAGCTGCACAAACCCTCTGAAAAACATTTAGCACATCTGCTTTTTGTCAGTGCCTCTCAGAAAGAGCTCAGGTATGTACGGAGTGAAACAAAGAAAGGGAGACAAAGACAGAAAAATCCAATTTAGCAGTACAGCTATGGTAGGCTCCTGTTACATGCTCGACACTTGATTTGATAATGATTTGATAATGTGTAAGTGCTGTTGCATATGTACAAAAGACTTGAGGATAATAAAACTGTGGTTCACACCTGTGCATCGAGCTGTTCTGATTTAGTAAAAACATGTACTTGTACTACCTTGAAATTTGCAAAAAAGGCATTTTCCCCAAAGGTACCTACTCTGCATGCTCATAGTGCCCACTGGTGGCAAGTTTTATCCAGTAACATCAGCTGAATACAGCAAAATATACTGTAGATTTCATGCAATAAAACAAACATATTAAAATACATTTTCTTTCTGAACCGAGATGAAAAGGTGTCCAGATGAAGACGTTATTGAAACCAAATGTAACTGTCAGTAGTGTGTTTAATGAATAAATGGATTAGTCAGTTTTCTCTCATCAGGGAGGGAATATATGCAGAGAAATATCTTGCTGTAAATTACAAAATGACCAGAAAAAAAAATCTCCTTTGGCTGGTTAAGAGCTTTAAGCACCAGCATGACTCTAGAATCAAAGCGGCCATCGCATCGGGTGAGAGATGAGATGAAGGCAAAAGAAGGAAAAGGCGAGCAGATTTTTAGATAGAGCAGTTGGTGGTGGGGGTCGAAACCTATGTAAACTTAATGGTTCAGCGTTTTATTTTTTTCCCCTTCTTCTCAACGTGGTTCCTTGCATCTTTATCAGGGAGCTCCATCCACTCTGCAGTTGATGGTGGATAAGCCCAGCAGGCCTGATTTGGTTTGAACTCGTCTTTTATTCATTCCATCTCTCCCAGTACCCACACCTCCACAATGGCCCGGTTTCTCCTGGCAGGCCTTAATCTCTCTCCCTAATCGGCTGCAGACGTGAGGCTTTGCCATTCCCCACAGGGCTGCACATGGGATATGGCCAAGTTTTCAGAGTGAGTGCGGAGGTACTTGGTTTCAACAATGGCAGAAGCATCGTCACTTTCAGGTTTAGAGAACTCAGAGTGCCACCTTGCTGTTACCCTTCATGATTTTATAAACATGCTCCCGAGGAGAGGCTGAGGTCATGCCACATTGAGCCTAAATGTCAGCAGAGTTAATGAACCGAGACTAACCAGCTGATCCCCAGCGTTCGAGAGACCATTCGGGTCCAGCATCAAACACACACCAACACTTTGATTCTCTGAGGGAGTCTTCCTAAAGCTTCCTATTGCTAACCCAAGTCATAATAAACACACATAAACAGCTCTGTCTTTCATGTCAGCCTTATGAAAAGAGGAATAAATAAGTACAATCCACTTCCAGTGAGGGCCTTTGTGCAGAGGAAGCAGCTGGAGATGGCACCGGGCCCTGGTATTGTTTGCCAGCAGCTCCCTAATCGGACCATGGTGCCTTGCTGGCGTCTCCTGAAGAAGCGGGTAGGACGCGTCACCCACATGAAAGAGACAGTTTTGAATCTTAAAGTGCTGAGACGGTCACAATGGGTCACTTTGTTGTCAGAGTTCTTTCCACATTGAATGCTTCTTCATGTCTTGCTCATTATTGTTCATGTCAGTGATTAATCTCTTCATGGGACTAAAAGTGATCAAATTACCTTTGATAATTTTTTCAGAGTAACAGAAAACAAACAAAACTTCTTAAGTGAGGATGGAAATTGTGCATGGCTCCAAAGTTTACTTTGGACTAACCCCTGTTGAAAATGTACTTTCATGTGTTCCACAACCTCTTGTATGGGACTTCCATTAGAGGATTTCTGGGCCTGAGTATTGAACAATATGGTATTTTTCTCTCTCCCTTTCTCTGCTCTGAGTTGGTGTTTTCTTGCTAATTCTGTCTCTCCCTTAGATGTGGTTCAAGCTATTTACAAATCCAACTTTTGGAATGAGTGTCCAACTCCCTTTCGTCTGGGATTAGATAGAAAGGGAGAGGGATGAGGGATAGGGAGGGAGGAAGAGACGGATCATAGCACATACACTGCTGCTGAGGACAAACTTGGAAGGATTAGGGGAAAAATACAAAATGTCTAGCAAGTAATAAAAGTGCATGTTATTTGTTGTTGGCCTACAAAGAGATCAGTGGAGCTTCAAAGGACATCTGATTAGTGCTGTGAAGTCACCAGATATACTGTCAAGGGAAAAAAGTGTCCAAAGAGCTGGAATATTTACCGATACACAAAGCACGACTTGGGTTCCCAGCCAGCTGGCAGCAGATACTGAGGAGTAGACAGAGAAAGTGGAGGGAAGGCCAGCAACAACGATAGAGCTTTAAGAAAGAGAGAGGTATGTTTTATGTTAAACCATATACATGCTCAGAGGGAAATAAGGTGCTCATTAGTGCAGAGAAAGCATGTGGGGCATCTGGAGTTCATATTTTTCCGATAAATGTTTGGTTAAATGCTGAATCTATCATCTAATCTTTGTCATCATTATTAGGCAACATGTTTTGATGATTCTTCTTTACCGCCTTCACAGATTTCTGTGCACAGTCGGTGACAGGAGTACAGTGTCTTACTCAAGAACCTTTAAAGCTGGAGTATGCTTGAAACAAACCAGTTTATATAAAGTGCTAGCTGACCACATCTAAAAGCACAAGTGTTATACATATACATATTCTCTATGGCCACCCTTGAAGATGGGGTGAAAAGCCTGCCATTACGATGAATTGTACAAATCGACGCATTCTTGGACAGTCTTTCCTGGAAGACCCATTATTGTTACACTTGATCGTACAAAGTACGAAAGTTGACAGAAGTAATTGTGTGAAGCATGAAAAGAAAGAACTTGAATGGGAAGTTCTTGTCCTCAGCACATCTGCCCAACCTCTGTGTGAAATGGACTTGGCTGTCAGACTGAACATTTCTGAGAGTTACAGAAATTGTCAGTACAATTCCAGTGTTGTAAAGGTATGGTGGGTAGGTAAGACTGTCAATCTGACACGCACTTTATTTGAGGCATACTTTTTACTCTATAGTGCAACTTTGCCCTCTGCAATGGAACACGTGTCTCCCAAAGAGTGCTTCAGTTGCGTCATAGTCGTGTGCACTGCTTTGATTTTCCACAAGATTTTATATCCAAAGTTCAACTAAATTAAATTTTGACCCCAAATATTCTGAACCCCACAACACTGACACGAGGCACCAGTTTCACTATAGAGGTCCTGGTAGAATCCAGTGTAACTTTATACTCTGATATTGTCACAACTTGGATAAAAGTCTTTAATATGGCAATATCAGAGGCTATTGGGGTACTAGACGTGGAAATTAATATAATGATTGTTTACATTTCAGGGTCTTAGTTTCCTACTTTGACCAATTGGAAATGCTCTATGTATTGGAGTTCATCAAAGCCTTCACCACTTGCAAACCACATATGTGGTGAGAGTAAGGGGGTTAGGACGAGGTTGTTTACCCTGCACCTTCCTACCGGCCTACAAGAAGTAAAGCTTTACACATTCTACACATTAGACAAAGTGAGGCATTAGCAGACTGATGATGTGGCCACTGTGCATACATGCAGGACTCGGGTTGGACACGAAGCAGCCTATATGTTCGGCACGGCAACACATGCGGGCCTTATGTTTAGGAGACTGTCTGTCTTCAATGCACATTGTTAAACCTTTTCTCTCTTTCACACGCAGGAGAATGAGAGAGACAGACAATGAGAGAGAGAAACCTTTCCATTTGCTTTTCCATCTGGTCAAGATCTAGCTGGCGTGCAGATGGATACAGTAAAGTGGAGACATTCTTTACCATCAAACAGTTTCAAGTAGAGCCACATGAGCACCTTGAGCACGTGATTACCTGATTTGTCACCGAGAGTCTTTCCTTAAGAGTCATGGAACATTTGAACACGCATTGGTGAACGTTCGCCATTTTGAGGACGATTTCATCCAAAGTGCCACTCAGTATCACAAATGTAACATGGGTTTAGTAAGAACTGAGCTCTGTCATAGTGTTTGTTATTGCAAGAGAGCAATCTTATTCATCGTGCATGGAAAACTTAGTTGGCCTATGGCAAAAACGTGCATAAGATTATGTTACATAAGACGATTTCCATCAAAGAGTTCATTCGCTCACTTATAGTTGATTTATTAACCAGCTGAGTAACGTGAAACAAATGTGTTTAACTGCTGTTCTGTTGAAGCGAGTGCCACACAGCACCATGTGAATACATTAGTCATCAACAGGAAGCTGATACTAACAGCTCCCAAGTTGTGGTTTGGAAGGACACATGTCGTGACAATTAACCAGGGGCTAGAGGAAGCGGGTTACTGGCAACACAATGCCCCAGACTGGCCTGATATATGCCTGTCTGATAAACACTTTGGTTGGAGGAAAACCAAGTGTCAGCCGGATATGCTTTTGAAGTCTGTTTGTATTGTTTTTTGCAGATAAAAGAGACAGGTGCCTTTGTTGTTAGAGGTTGGAGGAATGTGAGAAAAGAAGCTGCCATTTTGTGTCATTATATCCTCTTTCATATTGGTTCCCATTGAAAAGGGCACGTACAGTATTTACAGGAAAGGCAAAGCTCCATTACCTGCTAGTTTAATGTTACCTTGAGGTAGTGGAGGTTAAAAAGACTGCTAGCCTTTGATGAAATGGAGCAACACTTAAGCCCCAGAAACCAAGGGTCTTTGATCACTTAACCCGATCTTCTTATATTTAATAGCAAGACCCAAGGAACAAGCATGGGAATAGGCTGTGTCTCCTTTGATGATCTGAACCGGGTTCACATGTGCACCTCCAGCAGAGGAAACAGTAGTATAAATCATGCAGGCAAGACAGGTCTGTAAGACGACAGTGTGTGACTCAGTGCACCCAAATACATTTGCAAAATTCCACTTCAGTTTTTGCTCTTTTAAAACATTACACTGGTGCGGAGCTATTGTTCGGACAGACTATTACTCCAAAACCCCAATAGTCCAGAAAAATGTTCAAGTGGACTGAAAGCTCATTTGTCTGACAGCCTGCTATCCTGAAAACCAATGACCATTTCTCTGAAGGCCTGAAAACACACAGTTTTTTTCTGCAGTTGCACTGTGTCAGTGTCATGTTTGCTTTGTTCACAGTGGACCAGTGTGAGCATTATACACTTTGCCATGAGACTGGGTTGTTATTTTGGGGAGCAAAGTGTTGTTTTTGGAATAACAGGCTATTGGACAGGTGGGTTTTGGGCCCAATGGGGCATTTTTCAGACTATTGGTTTTGGAATAATGGTCTCTTGGAACAATGGCTATATTCCCTTATGTTGACTATTAAAACGCTTTTATTAAAGCTGCATTAATCAACACTTTTATTAATGGACTAAATTAGTAGCAATGTATAATCTGAAAAAAGAAAAAAAAAAAACAGAAAATTATCACCTGAAGCTGCAGTTCCGACTACTGCAGCTCCTCAGATCTTTGCTGTTTTTATTCACTCTTGGACTGCTGCTATTGGTGGAGACCAAAACAGAGCTAAAAACAGAGCGAATACTAGACTGACAATCATGGAATAAATACAAATGCTTTGTAGCTCTGCATCTTTTCCATGTATAGGTAACTGTTTACTAACAGCTTTTTATGATTATTTATCAGTGATGTGTATCTTTTGGGTTGAGACAATTTACCTATATCCACTAAAGCTGAACTTGTTCAAAAATTTGATTTGAATTAAGAACTGTTGTATTGTCTGTAGTGAAGCTATTCTGTCTGGTTTCAAAATACTACTGCATTGGCAAATCTTACCACTTTTGATTGAATTTTGGCTATTTTTACATCACCTACAAGTCTAATTCTTATGTAATACACATCCGACTGGCAAGCTTTCTGGCCCGTTAATATGTCACATTAACTAGTGTGCATATAAAAGCAGTTTTCTCCAAAGCAAAACTGCAAAAAAGCCAATGAGAATATGTAGTTACAGTCAAGTGTTTGTGATTTCACAATAAAGTGTTGTGAAGGTGCTCAGGTGAAACACCCCATCACATTTATACTCTGGTATTTTACAAATATCTTATCATTTAATCATTTCTGTGAGTAATGGCTCAAAAGTGGACTGTCTCCTCTGGCATGTGCCAAAATTGCCAGATGGCCAGTCTGGGTCTGGCTGCAGCGCTGCAGTTTTTCTCCTAGTTACATCTGATTCACTGACACTGACCTACATGGCAGTGGGAGGAATTGAGGATAGATAAACCTTTTTTTCTTTGTCCAAAGCAGAGAAAAAAAAACAATCTGTGGCCAAGTTTAATGATAATGACAGTTTGTCTTTTATTTGAGAAGAAAAAAACAACCCGCTGTTTAAAGTGGCCTTTGATCTAACTCTTTCTGACTTGTACCATTAAATTTAACACTGAGTACAACTTGGCATAAAACTCCTTTCTTTTTCTCTGCTTTTCCTCTTAACACTGTGCTGTGTTCAGTTTGATAAACTTCCATCAAAGGACATATGCTGATCCATCAGACTTTTTATATAATACGCCGCTCGTCATTACTGTAATTTACTTCTACTGGAGAGATCAGCTCCTAGTCGCGGTCTTTATTATTCCAATGGCGTTAAATGGACTCCTAAGTGTCAAAGATGGCTGTTTGGGTGGGTACTAAAGATGAAAAGGTTTGCCTTGAGCAAAGTGAGGCAGACGGAGTCAGAGAGGGAGGCTGATTCTTGTATAAAACTGGCTCACAGTTTTTGTTTCTTCTTCTTTTACCACATAGCTGACTTCTAACGGTTACGGTTGCACAACCAGCACTTTATTTTCATCTTATTCTTCATACTACGTGTCAAACATGTACTGAAGATTCAACCCACATGCTTATGCTTCCAGAAGTCAAGTACTCGGCCTCTCTTATAAGATATATGTGTACTGCAAGTGTTGATTATATAGCACACATACTTTTAATGAACTTATAATGATTATCTTTACAGCTGTCTGATTAAAATGTTTTCACATGAAAAGCTGTAAGTCATGAATGTAAGTTACAGTGTACATATTCCAATGGTAATTTAAAGTGGCTGCAATCAATATTTTTCTATTAACAATAGATCAAATCCTGTAATGTAAAGGGAATTGCTTGTTTTGATTCTGGGTCCCTTCAGCTCTACAAAACTTTTCAGCATCTTTCAGCACATTATTTTGGTTTCCCAGCCCACAACTTAACTCTTTTGGTTCTGTCTCATAGTGCCATTTTCGGTCTCATGCAGGCCGTTGCTTTTATAAAAAAAATCACCAAACTGCAGACCAACAAAACTACCTGGTGAACATATTTGGCACATTTGGCAACTGAAGAGCTAGGTCTTTTTGTCAGGAGTTGGTGGAGACTGAATGATGATTGGTGAATGACATTGAATGCTAAATGTAATTAGGCAATCTTTTTGCTAATTAGCACAGTGTGATGTGGTTTTGCAAGTAGTCCCCATGCTGAACTGGGCACTCTTACAAAGTGCCATTGTGGAATCTTTAAAGACTTGCCCAACATTAAAGGGGAGGTAGTGGTAGCAGGTGGTGTGCTGGAGGAAGAGGATCTCCCAGTGGTCTCATTCAGGCCTGAGAGAGAGGATTGGGACAGGTGGTCAACCCCTTTAATGTTCCTAAGCTTTTCATCTGTGCATGTGGCTCTAAAACAGGGCACACTGTACACTGACCAAGAACTCTTTACTGGGGGACCTGTGATATAGTTTCTGCTGCTGTTGCTGGTCGTTTCATGTGGTTCCACCCAGCTTTACGTCTGCAGTCCGAGGACTTTGTGCATGGCATGGCTGCTTAATCCACCAGTGACATGTGTATTGCTCTTGGTGTCCTAGACACGTAATGTTGTTCAAGCTTTGAGAAATCCTTTGTCACCTGTCCACGACAACTGGCAGATGACTTATAACAATTTCTGTTTGTTCTCAGGTTATTCTTGGACAGGCCGACCGTTATTAGGACAGATGAAAGAATTTTTCACATAATCCTGGATTTCAGAAACTATTCCAACAAGAACACAACACATACAACTAGAACTTAATAGTTAAGATGGCTCCTGAGCAGCAGCATGTTTGGACATGATTGGATTTTTGATTTATGACAATTCCGTTCTACTTGAATTTGACCACAGTCAAGCCAGAGTTGGAAGCCATTAGGTCAGTGTGTAAAAAAGAGCCATTGGCTCACAAACGTTAGTTGTTCTGTGTTGTGGAAACAAGCAGGTGCATTATGGGGACCGTAAAACACAGTGGTATCACTTTGCATAGGGGCTGCCCCTTGTTACTGTTTCTGTTTGATGGATTGCATCATTATCCTAACACTGTTTTTCTGTGTGTGCTAACAGGAGGAACTGTCAATATGACCGTTTCGGGTTTCATGTTCCCAGGTCCCAAGTGCCACGGAAAAGAGAAAAGAGAATTTTGTTTTGCTCGGGAGTTGCTGAGGCTCATTTGTAATGGGCCTCCTGGTTTGTTTGATGTTGGCAGGGTCCAAGCTGCGTCTCAAGTAGTGATGAATTTGACAATGGAGGCAGGTTCCCAACTGGAATGGTTCAGTTCTGTTTAAATGCTTAAGGCTACACGCAAAGTTTCACTGGTGTTCCACAGTATGATGTGGCTCAAGCAGTCATTTCTGGTAAAACTTTATTTGGATAATCCGCCTACAGAAGGAGTATTTGTTACATTTCAAAGTTTTGCTTTGATGTGGAATAGATGATCTGTTGTGTATATGTGACAAATCATCAACATATCCTAACCAAGAGTTTTTTTGGGCTTAAACCAAACGAAACGGTTTTATTTGTGAGACAGTTGAACTGTTGAATCTCACCTAATAAGTTATACGGAAATGTAAAAATGACTAATAAACTAAACTGTTGGCGGACTATCCAAATAAAGTCTTACTTCACTTTTATTATTGATTTAACTAATAATTATTGTCTCGATCAATCAGTTAAACGTTTGGTATACACAGTATCCATCATGAGTTGAATCATGTTTTGAACAGACAATGGTCCCTAAAATACTTTACTTTCACATAAAACAAAGAAACGGAGAGAATCTCACATTTAGAAGGTAAAATTTCGGCGTTTCTGCTTTTTCTGCTTTCCCAAGATTTTCCAATTATTTTATTGCGCACAGTTTTTAACTGTACTTCATTGGAAGTGTCCCATCATATTTTTTTTTAACGCCTGTTTGTACGTCTGGATTAAATGTTGTGTTTGTAATTGGAATTAGTAATTAAACAATATTCACACATGTTAAAATGTCAACACACACAAAATAGATGAAGTGAAACTTTGAAAGTCTCTGGCAGAACTCAAAGTTGACATTACATCATTTCGCCATTGCCAGAGAATAAATACAAAGCAAAACCTTTGTATCATTAAATTCACCTTAATATAATGCGAAATGATCTGTTTTTACTGTACACCTGTAAATGTATACAATAGAAGTCACCTAATGATTACAAACTGGCCCTCAATGAACTTCAATTGGCATTTCAAATCCTCCTTGTTAATTCTCTTTTAACAATTAGTTGATTAAAGCATCAATGATGCCACCAATACTGTTCCTTTTTCCTCAGGCAGCATCATTAATATACAAGAACCACTTGCATCAGCCCAAAATTGTTCCCGATCTTCAGGCAAACATCAGGCAAATTAAAGGGGTACTTCACTGATTTAGTGTTGCAGCTCCATAAAGGAGGGGACTCTACAAATTATACATTTAAGGACTGCTTGAAATTCATGTTGTCAGTTTGTAACAAAGGCTTACTTGCAGTAACCCTGATGACATCACTATGATCACTTCTCCAGAGCCACACGATGAGCTAACTGACACAAAATTTCACATTCTTCCAGTTGAACCATTTCACTGCAGGACATCTGTGACGTCCTCGCTCGGCGACAGGAAGAAAACACGCAATTCAAACTCATGAGTCCGTGACTATAGCGCCGACTCCAACTTTCCTCTTGTTTTCTGTATCCTTCACACAAGGCAAGCGCTCCAGCTTTTTCATTAGCGCCTGTTTGTTCATCCCTGGTAATGATCTCATAAGGGGCTTTTTAGTAGAACATGGTGCTCTGTGATTGAATGGTTTTATGTGGAGTCAAAGCACTCAGGTTTGCACAGCGGGGCGCCACTTCAGATCACTCAGCGTAAATCCCCGTGGAGCTCTGGGGGAAAAAAAACATCGATTGCTGCTCAGCCTCCCTCTCCTTTTTCCCCTCGTCTACCCCCAATTTTTTCCCTCCTGCAAAATAATCCACTTTAACCGTCCCACTCCATTTCCCCTCTCCCTTCCCCTGAAACTAGTGATTAAGTGCTTAACCAGTTTACACACAAAGGGAGATGTGTTTGAAATGCAAACAAATAAACACCTGGGACTGTTGAGGTTGTGTATATTGTTTTATGAGTTGCTGTGGCAGTGTTAAGTTCCAATTTATTTCATCAGTATGTAAATGCAAAAGGCTTTTAGGCGGTGATAATTGTATCTTCCCTTGTGTAGCACCACTTTTACAATTTAATGATAATCTACATAAAGCATGTTATAAGTTATTATAAAAAATAGGATGAATAATTTAGTCAGTTTCTTAGTAATTCTTAGTGTGTCACTTCCACCATGAATTAAGGTGTGATAATGTGTATTACAATATGTGAACGTATTACAGTTATTCATATATGGTAATCATATGTCTATCATTTGATTAAATAATTTGCTTAGGTCTCACTACATTCAGTATTTTGGAGGCAAAACCTAAACCTAAAATGGCAGTCAAAATAATTAAAACAAAACAAAAAAGATCACACTGTGTTCAGGATGAAGAATAAAAGTTAATGTGGTAAATTTGTTAGCTAGTTTATTATTTACAAATTCATCAAAAAAAAAGAGATAAATAAATAACAAATAAATAATACCATCATGCTAGTTGCTAGTTTGCCGTTTAGTGCCGGGCTGTTTGAAATGATGCTGGTCAGAGCACTGACGGTAAACCAAAAGTTCAAGTGCTGGACTGTAAAACCAAAACAATGAGCTGAAAGAGATTAAAAGGCCCCATACATAGAGTCAGGTGATGATTCTCTTTGTTGTTATTTGTCATTATTACACATTGTCATTGCATCCATTGTTATTGTAAGAATATCGATCAGCTTTAAACGACATCATGGAAACATTTATTCTTCAGAATTTCACTCACGGTCAACGATATGGACAGCTGCTCATCTAAAATGTGTTACAGTTACAGTACTCTTCTTGACTTCTTCTACCATCCTCTTCGGTCTCTCCGCCTCTGCCATGACATCCACAGAGGCCGGTGAGCCCTTATCTGTTGCCCACTTGGCCAGCTCTGAATTCAGGTGCTTACTCCACTGCAGCTCCCTGGGAGCATTCCCTGCTCTGGGCCTGAAGATCTACAAGGCCTAGAGGTGGTCTAAAATTCCTCTGCTAGCGATGTAAACAGCAACACCCCCATGCCCTTCCCAGTTCCCAATCTGGTAGTTGGTGATGTGTAATTTAATGCTGTAAAGAGTTTCACACTTCCCACGGGAGATCGTACCCATCAACCCCAGTTACATAGTAGAAGAACAGGCGTTCGAGATGCAGTGTAGCATCAAAAAATAAATAAAGTTTCAATTTCAAGGTAAAATAGTTTTGCAATGTTGCTTCAACTGACTTCACTGGTTTTGATTAAAAAGAAAACTGAAAGAAAACAAAAGGATGAAAACTCTTTTTAGAGACTGTTTTGGAAATCAACTGACTGATCTGTGCATCTGTTGACATGTCTCATTAACCTCCCCTCCCACACACACACACACACACACACACACACACACACACACAAGGTTTAGATAGTATCTTCCTCAGTCTATCAGAGTGCCATCTGCAGGGTTCGGCCTGAGCCTGTGACATCACTTCCTCTCACACATGCAGGCGCTGGTGGGAAATTGTACCACCATGACATCACGTAATGGTTCCAACATGTGGTAAGTCGAGTTGTATCCAACCGCCCGTGGATGCAGGAATGCAAGCTTAACTTTACAACAAAGTCAGATTCTCTGTTCACCTCAACCACCGTGGCCTCGGCCCTGATTGACTCCCATTCATCTGGACTTGAATTTCATGTTTTGACCAGACCTGGCCTTGAAATAAAGCCTTTCCAGCCTGCTTAGGTAACAACGGGCCACACGGGTATTAGAGTCCATTTCCACCTTAACTTTTAAGGTGAAACTGCACATTAATCCCCTTTTTAATGATGTCATGATGACCTCCACTCTCACACTCTCTGATGTTATTATCATATTGCTCAAAGTCTTAGTCCAATAACTCAATATGACTCCTCAAACTCTTTCATCCTGCCTAAGGATCTTCACACATCTTGTATCCATCATCTGTCCCTCCCACACATGATACACTCCTCCTCTGTTCTCACGTTAATCTGCCCGTTCCTCCCTCACTCATTTCCACTCTCCTCCAGCTATTCGCTCATGTGGGATTCCTCCTCTCCCTTCTTCGACATGGTACACCAGGAACCATTGAGAAGAGCCAGTTGTGTGCGCTCGCTGCATTTGTCTTGGCACCGGCTCAGGGTTCTAATATTGCCACTTCAGATTAAGTGTACTAGATGACTGTGGAAGGGGGCTTCCTTCTCATGAGACTGCAGTAAGAGATCAGAGGCAATGGGAGGAGATGTCCGCTAATCCATCTACTTATGATTCTTGCCATTTTGTTACACTAACTCAAACCACCAGTCACGGAAAATGACTGGTGAAAGCTATTTACTGTACAAGACACATTTTTGGTAGCATGTGTGGATAGGACAGCTTCACACGCAGGCAGTCAACTCGCTCTCACAAACCGGAAATAAGGGAAAACTTTTTTTGGCCAAGTTGAACTGTTTATGAGCTGACCTCTCCCCTCTTGCAGTTGACTCATACACATGCTGTCAAAGAGGGTAATAGTTCTGCCACTCGTAATGAACTTCAGAGAAAGCAAGCCCAAATATGTAAGCTGGTGTTTGTGTATGTGTGGGTGTGTGTAAGCTGCTGTGCAAATGGGGTGGCCTTTGATGTAGCGCCGCTCGGATCCGCTTGCAGTTAGCCGTTCCCAGGCTGTCTGAGCCTGTCCTCTTCTTTTTCAAGGGCAGGACACAGAGAGAGATGCAGACAGGAAAATGAGAGAGAAAAGGCTAGCTTTCTCAGCTTTGCTGTTTTTGGTCGACGCCGTGAAAAGAAAGCGAGCTCAAGAGGGCAGCTTTTCCTAAATACCTCGGTAATTGCTTTTGTGTGTGTTGTGTTGTGGTGAGTAAAATGTAGGAGGGCATTTCTACGTTCATGCACATGTGTAAATCAGACCCAGTGACCAGTCAAAAACAACCAACAGTACATCTGTACAATTAAAGAGTCAAGGAATAGAAGTTGTGGATGACTAATTTAGCGACTGTTATGCTCTATAATATTCAGTATCCACTGGGCCCACATTATATCTATGTATCTAATACCTGAGTGGATCGGAGCAGACAAACTTCTGATGATGTGGTGACCTCAATCATCACTGGAGGAAAAAATATGTTTTTTGACAATAGATGGAGCGTGTGAAGTATGAAGTGTGGTGAAAGATCAGAGATATATTTAATATTTGAGATGTTCTCTATCTATGAGGATTTGTAAGATTTCCGAACTTTTTCCAGTGAAGACCTCTAAGTCAACATTACTGAGTTTCACTTAGTCAGTGGGCTTGGATGTAATGTTTTCATACAGCATGTGACTTACTATTGACTGACTAACTTCTTTTGCCTTGAAGACAAGATAAAACATATATAAAATACATTAGAAAAAGTCACAGATATGATAGAAAAACAAAAATAAAATAAGACTTACATACCATATACACCTTTCACGTACACTGATTTATAAAATGTGTATAGAGGATAGTTGCACAGTATATAAAAGCATGATGTCAAAAGTGATGTGTCAGGGAAAACAGACTGTGCTACGTTATGTCATGCTGGTTTTATAGAGTCTGTTGGAATGAAGGACCTGCGGTGGTGCTCCTTCTTACATGGTGGGGGTGGCAGTCTGTTGCTGAAGGAGCTGTTTAAGGGCCCCACAGTCTCATGCAGGGGGTGAGAGGAGTTGTTCATGATCGACGTCAGCTTCTCTAACATCCGCCTCTCTCCCACATCCTTTATTGGGTCCAGCAGGCAGCCCAAGACAGAACTGGCCCTCTAAACCAGTTTTGAGTCTTTTTCTGCCAGTCACCAGCAGACCATTATGTAGAATATTACAGATGCCACTACAGTCATAAAATGTTCTGTACATAAGAACAGTAATGGTATAAAGAGCAGGACTGTTACCAATCAAATTTGAGCAGCTAACTATACCTCCTTGTGCCTCAACAGGGAGTCTATTTTTCTTGTAAAATAAAGCAGAGCTGTGAGTCCTACTGTGCAACTGATGTCGTTATAATAATATGATACCGTTTGTTTTTTTTAGCTGGCACAGACACATGCATAGATGTAGATCATCTGGGATGTTACCCATACTCATTTGAAGAGGCAGAAGTTAAGATTTGGGCTGGGGCGTGATACTCTCGAAGTATGGGGGTAGCACTGGAAGTCATTCATGGTTTTGCACTCATGTGAACACTGACAGAAACAGTTGAGTCAAGAATGTAAAAAGCGAGCTAGAGCGCAAATTTAAAGCCCCGCTTATGTTCTCACCTCAGCACAGCTGGCCAATCACAGCATGGTGTGGGTGTGAACGTTGGATAGTTGGTTTTCGGGAAATCAGGAAAGTGTGGCATGGCATGTGTCAGCCACAGCAGAGTGT
This sequence comes from Nibea albiflora, assembly GCA_014281875.1. NCBI lineage: Eukaryota > Metazoa > Chordata > Actinopteri > Sciaenidae > Nibea > Nibea albiflora. The sequence goes on from CM024789.1 coordinate 24,988,607, forward strand.
GATAGGCTGAGACAGCTGTCATTCAGATTCAGACAGTCTGGCAAAAATACCACTCAGAGTAAAAGTGGTGAAATTAACATATTAAAAGCATTATAAAAAACTGAGGCTGCAGAACTCTATTTGATGAAGACATATCCACACACTGACTGAAAAACAGTTGCTTCTTGATCTTTACATTTGTATCAAGAAGCTTTGTGCAAAGCTGAGAAAATGTAGATTTACAACAAAATATAGAATAGGATTTATCTTGAAAATGTACCTATAAATGTCTGACTTTATCCTAGACACTGTAACTAAATCACTTTTTTCTACGTCAACTGACTTTATAGGACAGCTGAATTAAGGAAACTGGGTGCATGTGCTGAAGAAACTTTTGAGGCTTTCACATTTTTCCATGTTTTTTAGTGGAGTGCTCTTCTTTCTCCTGACTCCCACACACATGGATTAAAAATAATAATTTACTAACACAACACTTTGAAACTTTTTAATTTGATTTGGTCCTAATAATTTAAATTGTGACACTGACAATAATTTGTATATGGAAAAAAAAAGTAGTTTTGGGGGTTGTAATTCTGGCTGTGGCCACTACTCCAAAATCACAGCCCAGCACTGATCCTGGGGGCTTGCTTTATAGTCCTGTATAAATCACTTCCTTTGAGGTCAAAGGCCACATATTTTTTCCTCCTCACACCTTTCCTGCTGTCTCTCTAAAACAGCGCCTTTGGAAACATCCAAGCTGCTCCTCCTGTGTCTGGGATGTGCTTTTAACATACCAGATAAAGCTTGTTTTACTGTGTGTGCGTGTGCGTGTGTGTGTGTGTGCGTGTTTTGTGTGTGTGATTGAAGCAACCTGCAGGTGGAGGAACATCCAGTAACCTACAGTATCTCCAGCCTTCAAAAACCCCTTTATGTTCCACCGCCAGATGTGGAGAGAAGCAGTAAGAAATTGTGGCAAAGAGCCAGAAGGAATTGTGTCAGAAAGCAGATTTAGCAGGTCATTGTGTGTTTTCACTCTCTTTTCCTTTCTGTCTGTCTCGCAATAATTTTACTATTGCGGAAATATTCAGAACCATCAGTGAACTTGCATGTGAGCAGGACTGTGAGAGAAGGTTCATCACTGGCCGAGTCACGTAGTGGCCAGAGATTCTCTCCAAGAGATCAATGTCATATTTTACATTTATATTTTCTCTTTTGCCACAGTTAAAACTTAACACCTGATCTTCTGATGGCCCCGGCCTGTGATCAAATATTCTGTGACCCTGCAAACAGCCTCAGAAAAAAAGAGGCTCTCTGACTGAACTCGCCCTCTAGGGGTGGAGAGCTGGAATGGCAGCAGCTGTCACCCATCAGAAACAGAAGAAGAAGAAGAAGAAGAAGAAGAAGAAGAAGAAGAAGAAGAAGAAGAAGAAAGAAGAAGAAGAAGAAGAAGAAGAAGAAGAAGAAGAAGAAGAAGACGAAGACGAAGAAGACGAAGACGAAGAAGAATACGAAGAAGAAGAAGAAGAAGAAGAAGAAGAAGACGAGCATATTCACAACATTCAGGATCTCAGATATTTTTTTCCACCCTCATGCTTTTAGTTTGAGATTTCGACAAAGTCATCTCAGATCTCGTCTTATCTTCCAGGCAACACATCTCGCAGATGAAAAGCAACATTTATACAGCAGAAGGGCAAAGATGTGTGTACAAACTCCACCATCAAGTTTAGTCAAAGATGTGATGGAGAGATCCTGCCTCACAAGGGCGACACATTAAGTCCAAATGAAGGCGTTAGTTCAGCCTCAGTGCTGCTGTCTGTCAGCCGTTCACTGTTCAAAGCTTGTAATTTTAAAGGTATGAAACGCTTCCTCCAAAGCTTTTCTGCCTCAAGGATGAAGCTCTCAGGAAGAGGGTTCCCTCAGGGATCCTCTATATCTGTTATCTCACACATACCACAACACACACACACGTGTTCAAACACATACGTATATTGATGCACTCACACATAGACACTCACTTATCTTTGTATGGAACATCTGCTAAACTATACTCTTCACCCTTCCACCTGAGCATGAGTAATTGTCCTTCTATTGATCCCCCATTAAGGCTGCACAAGTTTCCCCAGAACAGATGTCAGGCGAGCATCACACAGATTGATGTTTTTAATAAAAATGCAATAAGGAGAGAGAAGAGGAGGAGGAGGAGGAGGAGGAGGAGGAAGAAAGGACACTCTTCTCATGGAGGAGAAACCTGGAGGTAGGTGTGTTAGAGCGTGTGTGTTTGTGTCTTACTTGGCAGCCCTTTTCACAAGTTTCGCCTCTACTGATGTGGTTGGCGAGAAACTTTTTTTAAAAGCACATTTGAAGAATCTCAGATGTTACAAGACGCAACACCCACATGTGTTTGTGTGTGTGCGTGCATGCCAGTGAGTGAGCTCAGATTGACTTGACTCTTTCACTTCAATCGCATCTTTGTAGGTCTGCTTGTGGATCCTATAAGCAAAGCACAGAGGGGAGAGGTTGCATAGCAGAGCTTCAATGGTTTCTTTGGCTGAGCCATAAGGGATCTATAGCACCAGCAACCTGACTGGCAGGCAGATGGGGAAGGATGAAATGCTAAAATATCAGATAAAAATCTGTCAAAATTCAAAAATGCGCTGGTCAATAATCTATGTTCTTACCCGAGCACCTGAACAAGCACTCTGAGTTTGAGAGACAGACAGACAGAGAAAGAACAAAGAGAGAGATCAACCTAGTGTAAGAAAGTGAGGGAGGAGATACTGTCACAAGAGAAGAGCAGACAGTCAGAGATAGACAGAATCATGTTTTGAAAGCTACAGTGAGTAAAAGGACACTCATTACTCCCTAAAAGGTTATAAACCTGAGATAGGAGAAGGAGACACAAACAACGCGGTGAGGCACAAAACTCTCCAAACCTATCTCGAGCTCAGCTCCTCTCTCCTCCTCCGCTGCTGATGTATTTACCCGCCTGACAAATACATGTGTCGGCTCATCGATGAATTGAGAAAGATGTGCGTATGAATAATAAATCTATGGCAGCTGTACATTTTTAATTGATTCTTCCCAAGTACAAACAGCATGGAGATTGTGAGGCTTCACATGCTCCCTCCGGGAGCCGGTTTGATTTTCTTTTATCCAGTAATGTATTTATTACTATTGAAGCTGGAATGAAACAGGGAGGGGAAAGGGATGTGATGAATATTTGACAAGGAGAGTTTGTGACGTGCAATATGTCTGCGAGGTTTCATCCTGTCGAGCTTGTTTCACTCGCTCTTTCAGGAGCTGCTCTGTGACCTCTGCCTGGTTAAAAAATTTGATTTGCATTTATAATTTATGACAACTGCTCACCTGAGATGCTCTATCAAGATACATACATAATCTTTGAGTCATAATATCATCACAATTTTCTTTCCTATTTACATATAGACTGCCACATATCTTAATCACACGCCTGTCCATCAAAATCCTGTCAATCACAGTTGTGAAGGTTGGATAATTAAGTTTTATGATGTGACAGTGCTATGGTTATTGTTTGGTGAGGTTTAGGTACACAAGCAACTTGTTTCGGTTGAAGGAAGATAGTGGTTTGGATTAAAATTAGTTTAAGTTATAAGGCCATTGTTATAATAATAAAAGGTGCATATAAGGATATGAAATAATTGTGGTCATGCTTTAAAGTTGACTTTCGGTTGATCAATCCACTCAACACAGGCTGTGATCACCTCACTTTGTGTCCTCACAAAAGTTTACTTAACGTTTTATCCATTTTAGGACCTCAGCTCTATGCTGATCAACTTTTATAAGATGCACTGTATGACACGTTTACTTTGGCTTAGCTATGATTTGAGCTTAGTAACATGCTAACACTGACAATTCAGTATGCCAAATATTTTTTGCATTAACACTCAATATATAGTGCATATCACTTTTGCATGTAAGCCAGCAAGCCAACATAGCATTTTAGTGTCTTTCAGCTTATTGTTTCAGGTTTACAGTTTTGCACCCTCAGTATTTTGGTTCACTCTCACTGGTCTCTGCAGAATCTGTATCTGTAGCAGCCCATGACAGCCAAAGTAGCTTTAAAAATCCAATGTCCACCACTGGCCACTACTAGCAGATAGACAGAGTTAGCCACCAGCTGGTGAACATAGTACAGCATTTAGCAGCTAAAAAGCCAGATATTAGGAGTTGGTAAAGACAAAAAAACAGAGCTAACATAAAAGTGAGCATTGAACTAATTTTTCGCTATTAAAAAGTGATTATATGCCCGTGTTTGTTTCTGCTGTCCCCATCTGGCCACAGTCATATGATGATGAAGTGATGGTGTTTAGTTGGGTTCATAATTTTTGTAAAAAGGGGAGAGATGCATCACATCATGAGCAAATTCCCGTTTCTCCAGACAAACTGTTTTGGATAAACACCACAAGACTCTTGACTGGAAAAAGTCTTGCTCATACTTGGCCATGAATAGCTAATTTTGTTCATTGCATAGAAGTGTATGACTCTGCGGTGGTTGTAAGTCATTCCGGGTAATGAAAGATTTCAAAAGTAAAAGTCGGAGAAGTAAATTAACAGTAATAAAAACTCATAGATACTGTGAAACACTTCCAAATGAGTCAAACAACAAAAATCCCTCACAGATATTGAAGAAGTGTTTCTTGGGTCGATTTCTTATGTAGATTCACACATAAAATGTTGAAAAAGAATTTTCTCATGTCTACTGTATGTTTATACAGATATAAGAAGTGGAGATATGTGCCAGGTCATATGTGAGGTTGTTATCTCTTAGTGAGTGCTCTCTTTAATGTTAATGGATATAGATTCTCCCACTGCTTGTTCATCAGCTTCATTTATGTGCAGTTAATTGCCTCCTTATTGCTGAACAGATGGTCCCCTCACTTTAGTAATTTCCTTCTGGGAGTCAATGTTAATTACAGTCAACTCAATATGTTTGTCCCCACACAGTGACTCAGTCTCAATCAGACTGATAACACTGACAGGGTCAGTCTTCACCTTTCTGTAATGATTTCAAAAATGTCTTCCCCTCCCATCCACACTTTACTAATTACTGTCAACCCACTTTAACTGCCGAACGAGGAACAGCTGTGGTGGTTTGTTATCTTTCATAGGAAGATGGCAAAGCCTGCAACACTTTTATTTATGGTAATATATTACTACGGGTGCTCATGAAGTTAAATTAAGAAAAGGCAGAAAAGTTGTATTAGTATTTTGTGCTCTCAGCGGAAGGTCAACCTCACAACAAGCCATCTCAGCTGGGGCATGAAAAGAGTGCTGGAGAAGATATTTTTAGACTTCTGACTCTTGAGTGGTATCCTCATTAACTGGATATCAGGAAGTAGAAAATCCCACGGAAAATCCCCACACTCCTGTACTCAGTATGTGAAAGAGAATATTTGATTACCAGTTGAAGGGCGTACTTTGTACTAATTACAACACATGTACACCATTATGGCATTTCATCCAATAATATATGGGGGAAAACAATACGTTCAGTACACAGTAAAGACAGGATGAATGAGAGTGCAACATTCTGGCTGTAATGATGTAATTTACAATTTCTTTCCATTTTTCCATTCATTCCATTCATATGAGCTGTAACAGTCATACATTCCAATGATAACATTTTTTCATGCATTAAATTATTCTGTAATGTATCACTGATTAAACTAGTGTATTAATGGGCAAGGTCACCCAAATTACTAAATCACTTTTTCCTGAAGCCTTTTTTCAGTTCTGTTTTGTTTTAGTTATATATCATCAAGAACTGTTGGTGGCTGAATAAAGTGTTGTCAACCAATTTCAGAGGTCATTGTTTCAGAAAGCGCTGTATTAAGTCCATTGAACAAATATGACTCCATATTCCCATACTGTATGCCATCATGTGACATGCAATGTGACTCATGTATTCAATGCAGGGTTTCAGGGTTCAGGTGAATCCACGTCCACACCATCTGAACCCGAGGCAACAATGGTGAACTCTACGTTTGGTAAATACCATTTATAATAAATAAATAATATATAAGTATAATAATAAATAAGCAGAAGATAAAATAAAGTGATTTAAAACTATACACTGTATTTTTATTGCCATATTACCAAACTAATTTGCAATTAATCAAATTAGCACAAACACCACATGGAGCCTTTGGGGTCCCTTAGTGTCTGGGGCGTTTAGCTACTGCTTGGTTTGTAATACAGTCTTGCTTGCATGACTACAGTAGATACCAATACAGTTATGCTGGAAATGTGTTCTTTATGATTCGGGTTAACCTTGAACTTCTGAATTGAATGCCTTGAGATATTTTCCTACTTCTTTATCATTGAGAAAGTAATGATTACAACCGGCACAGAGGACAATATGAGCAGGAAGGACAGGCCCTGGGCCTGACTGATAAGAACGGATGATCAATATTGTAGAATTTAACACTCACTGTTTGATTTTGGCTCAGTAATGTTATCATCATTCACAGGCAATACAGGAAAATGTCATCAAAGAATGACATCTCCTTCTGCACATGTCCTTGGACCGGCGCTGAGTTTAGATAGACAGACAAAGTCATTGTGAAAGACTTTTTTTTTTAACATTTCCACATCGATGATGAACCAACGGTCACGGCATTAATGGATTTTCTGCCACTGGCATTGGGAAAAAGTATGATGAGCATAACTGTGATACAAACTGCTCAGTTAATTTTCTGCTGTAGGGACAGTGGATATTGACCTTGGTCCGAAAAAAACTATACAATCTCTCTTGCTTCACCATATCTATATCAATATCTCACATTTGTTTCTAAGTGTAGAAATAAATCAATTCACTCCATAGAAAAAGTGAGTACTCTAAACACCTCAGGTTTTATATTGCTATGTTTTTGTTATGCTTATTGAACCGGAAGAACGTTGCAACACTCCAAATTACTTAAAAGTTAATATTACTTAAAGGTGTCCAATTCCACCATGTTGAATCAACTTGTTTCTATAGTATCCCAGAACGGACAAACTAAACACTGGCTCTAATAGGGGACATTTTTTATGTTTCATGGTCACTGTACTTCCCTTACACAGTGACCACAAGAGGGTGAAGCAAGAGGGTTGCAATCAGTGACTACACCACAGTTACCACTAAATTCTACAACCTGGTCCTTCGAATGTTTAGATTTTGTAATCATGTCAAGTGCGTTAGACTGTTCAAAATGCCGCTGCTCTGCTGGAGTTTGAAGCGCAGACATCCTGCACCAGGACATACTGTGCTGTATGTTAGACCGGAGCCTGTTTACGTGTGCTCCAGCAGCAGCAGCAGCAACAGTTCTGCAGGTCTTCAACAGTCTGCGTATTGTCAGCGAGCCGGTTACGAAACACATCGGTCTCGCAGTCAGATTGTTCAACAGATGTGGAGCTGACTGGCCTCCAGCTCCTTTGATGTGATGCTGGAGTTTCTAGATTCCACGTCTGCCTATCTATGCTGGCTGACGATGGAGGCTGTGGAGGGTTAGATCTTATTCGCAGAGTTCAGTGTAAACAAGCCAGTTGCGGTGAGGCAAGTCAACCTGACATCCAAAGAAGAGGAGTGTAAGCAACGTCGCGAGATGGGGCCCAGGCTTTCTGTAAGCCACTGTAATCAGTGACACTGAGATGGAATCGGTGCAGATGTGAGATGGAGGTCTTGCGCCATAAACAAAGGGTTGGGGAAAGTTATATCTAATCTTGCCACTGTGTTCTTATTTGTAACATTGTTGGGTAAACAGTTGGTGTCTCAGGAGGGCCTCGGTATCGGGTGCCAGAAGTTCAAAGGCGATTCAAGGGTCATGGGATGGAAGAGGCAGCAGGCAGAAGGGGATTTAGTTGGGACAGGGCTCTTGTTGTCCCCAGCTGTCCTGTCCATGTCCTTCCTGACCCAAGGGCAGCCCTAAGTCATAAGGTCACCAAGAAGAAAGGAAAGAGACAGAAGAGAGGGTTCAAATACAGGCTATAGACCGGAGGAGGGGTGCATATGAGTGTGTGTGTGTGTGTGTGTGTGTGTGTATGTTTGGGACGGCACACACTATCATCCACTCCCCTCCCCTGTTCTCTCACACACAGGGACAGCGTGACCAGACGTCCCTTTGGCCTCTGATATATTTATATGCTCGGAGCAGTCTCTGCTCAGAGAGGGAGACCCGCGAGATGCACCTGAGCAAATATTAACATCCTCCATAAGGAGCCTTTGATGTGCGGAGGCCAGAGCCCGGGGTCGGCACCCCTCAGTGGGCTCGGCTTGGAGCACAGGGTCTGCAGAGTCAATAGAGGAGTGGGAAGATACTGAGGAGCAGACGGGTCAGACTCTCAGCCAGACATAAAAGCAATGCAACACATTTCAGGGTCAGGGAAATCTACATCTAAATGATGAGGGTTATTGAAGTGAATTTTTTTAAAGGTGTGATTCAGAAAGAAAAGCACACCCAGTGACCTATTAAATACATTCAAATGTCAACGCAGTTTGCATCAAATCCAGTGTTTTTGATTGGAGAGCAGAAAAACCTACTCTCAGGCTATGCTTAAGATTTTTTTTTATTATTATTACAAAGGCCATAGTTAGCAGGGTCTCTCAACCCTCCCTGAACTGCTGTTGAAAGTTCATAAAACTCAACAGCGCGCACACACAAAAAAAAAAATCCACAACTTATTTGAAAGAGGAAAAAAGATTAACTTCCAGAGACTTAAGTGTCTTCACTGCTAAATCCCTTTTCAAACGTTGGGAAGAGACTTGAGGGAAATAAATATATAAAGTCATCCAAGAACCAGGCTAAGTGGTTTATCTCCTTTCATCTTGCCACCGCTGTATGAGGACTAATCCTGCCTTGTGTCTTCAGTGCGGAGCCGGGGCCCCTCTGAACTACATTAAATAGAATAGATTAGCTCCTCCAAAAAGTCACGAGGTGGCATTTCAGAATCTGACTTGTTTTTGCAGTGCCATAGATAGTGGATGGCACGAGTCGGTATCTGTGCTCCGCTTTGTTTTTGGGTGTGTAGCTGACATCTGAACTCTCAGCTTGTGCAGGATTGCTGACGATAAGGGGACATTGATTGTCTTCTGGTAAGCAGGTGTATTTGAAGTGTGAAAAGTGTGTTTGTGTGTGAGATCTGTATTTGGGGATGGCTGTGTTTGGGGAGCGAAGAACTGATAAAAACCCACGTGATCCATTCAACACATCATCATCTGCAGGAGCATTGTTCTCCATCTATTCATCACAATGTCCATTCCTGCAGACGGAGAGGACAGTTCACCGCAGGAAGTGGAGTGTGGGTGTGTAATGCAATTAAATGACTCCTTCATCTTGTTTGATCTGCTTCATTTCATTTGGTCTTACTAATTTGGAAGAAAAATCAGATAAAGGCAAAGCCATCATGTGTTTTCACATCAAAAGTGATGGATGACAATGTTTCCACTATGTTTCCTCTTCATCTCCTCACTCAGACTTCTGAGGGCAGCGGTGATTAGATCATCTCCAGCTCTCTACACAATGAGGTATTGTGGAGAGAAACAGCCATAAATTAGACTTGTCAAAGGCTGGATCAAAGGCTTTACTGAATACTACTACCTCTCATTCCGAGAAGACTTGTTTATATCTGCTAATTTCTCCTCTCTCTCTCTGGGTGTGAGTTTATGGGTAGGAGGTGTCCTCACAGACCTGAAATCAGCTGAAGAATATGTAATAGGAGTTGGACAGTTTGTCTAAGGACAAACATGCTACAAGCACCGCAGCATGTCCTCACTGAATGTGTTTTATTGCATGTTTGTGAAGCTGTATACCCGTTTTTGAGTGTGTGTATATGTACATCGTACGCATGGGTTGTCTAAAGAGGTGTGCAGGAAGTTCTCCAGAGGCACTGGGTTGGGGGGAAGTATTAACAAGACCGCAGCTATGTCAGATATGCCCAAACCAAACAAAAGGAGCTGAAAAGACGCAGGCCCCACACCAAGGACTTTCAAATCAAGGGAATGGGGAGAGAAAAAAGGTGGAGGTAGACACAGATTTCACAATTTTTTCTCTAATCTCATGTCAGATTGAGGCCAAGAGCATGGATTTCAGCGAGTAAAGAAAGCGGTGACCATTTCAGGGAAAAATCATGAGGTTTTGATTTGTTGAGTGATGGGCTGGGTTGTTGTTTCCCATGTCTTATTGATTTGGAGGGAGCATTTATTAGCATGTCAAAGTGCAGGCAGTCTAAGGTTATTTATGGCCGTTCATAAATCGTCCTCTTACTCCATAGCTGCACGTCTGTGGTACAGCACGTGTCCAACAACGTTCACCTTCAGGGTTTGTCAGACATAAAGCACTCTGCATTAGAAGACAGCGTGTATTTAGTCACAGAATGTGACAGTCCGAGCAGCCCCTGCTGGAAATGTTTGAATCACATGGGATGAGTGTATGACTGTAAATTAGGAACTGAAAACCAAGATACCACACATGTTGTGGATGCATAACTGTAGTTTATAATGTCGCACAGTGAAGACTGTTGAAATCGCTGTGATGGATAAAAACCGTGGAATAGTTTTAAATAATCTCCTCCATTGTTATCTTTAAAAAACGTCTTAAGAACATCTCTGTCCTTTTTTGAAATTCATGAACACGCGACTGCTCCCACTGTATTCTTATTATTTATTTATTGTGAATTATTTATTGATACATTGTGTTTTATCTGCTTGTAGTCTCTTGAAAGCACTCTGGTCAACATTTGTATTCTCTTATTAACACAGCAATCGCAATAACTTTTATTAAAACTATATATTAGAAAAAAATAGATTATTATGCGCAAGCACATATATCCTGAGCAAACTATGTTGCAAATGATGCAGATTGATGATTTGCTTTTTAAAGTATCACATATAAACACACACATATAGTATTGTTAGGATGGCTGGAAAGCCACACTGCAGAAGGCTTGAGGCAGAGGTGAGGTTCAGACCAACCAGATGTTTATTTCACCAACACTGATGATATAATCACAGTACAGACAAAAAAACACTGTGGAGCACGGGCAAAACGTGGTTGCTGCTAACAGCAGCCTTAGATAGACTGCTACTGCCAATACATGGACCCTCGCCACAGTATATATGCCCCTCAGCTGACATTAACTTAAAATGCCTCAATACTACTCTACTGTAAATGACTCTGTCTGATCTTACTGCATTAAACGTTACAAAAGGAAACCATCAAACCTCTAATGAACTGAAATTACACTCCCCCTACACTAATCAGCACATGGTATGTCCTGGAACTTTTAAATAGTGCTCAGGTACCCTGAGGGCTCTTTTAACCTGAACACCCTGGACGAAAAAAGACACACAGGAGAGGTGAGTGACTTGAACAGAAACAATTCACTTAATACTATTGTGCTGTCAAGCCACATTTAACTCCATGCTATTTGGATGAACTTTACCATAATGAGCATATTTTGTTCAGGCATGTTTCTCTTACATCCTGATGAGGATAAGTGGTTACAGAATGGATGGATGGAAGTTTCTCTCCCAAGCCCAGCCTCCATTCACTCACAGCTGAGAGTAAGCATGAGATGTACAAGAAAAAAACCAAAATCATTGTCAGTAACATTAAAGAGTTAAACAAGCTCAATAATCATTCATCCCTTTGCTTTGTGCCTCATTTATTAACAGTGTGTTTATTAGAAAATAAAATACATTTATTAACAAAATATGAGTAATAAAGTTGTATGTACATAAATAACCAAACAAGCATTTCTTTTTCCTGTGTTAATCTTATTTACTATATACTGTATGCTATATACTATATACTATGTATACACATGACTGTTCACTCTGTGAATTTCCCTGGTGTGGGATCACTACTTATCTTATCTTATCTTAACTTATCATATGCACAGTATATATACTCACATTCATAGATAAATAGATACACACACTACTAGCTGAAAAGGGTGGTGGTATAGTATATACAGTATATATATGGTTTTTTTTGGAGCTTATGATTAAAACATTCGTTCTTGCCTCCGACTACTGTTAGAGTTCAGATCACCCCACATGTGCATAAGCAAACAAGTAAATCAACTTAGTGGACATAGTGGCGATGAAGAATATCTGTGTGTAAGGTTGAAATCGAAACGTGAAAACCCCCCTAAGGCTGCTGTAATACCATCAAAGCTCCAGTCATGCTTTATAACACAGTGCTGGGACTTGCCTGCTGTTCTATTTTGGTATGTGTAAACAGGGGCCAGTAGTGGACCTCTATCTGTCAGCAGAAACACATTTGCGGGAGCATCAAATGAGGGCCGGAGCTGGAGAGCAGGCCACCTTATTTAATAATTAATCAAGGTGCAGTTCAAGACACACAATCTGATGAAAGCACCGTCTGTCAGGCAAAATTAAGCCCCTCTATCATTCCATTATTGTTGTTAGTTTAGGCTGATCTCTCTTTCATTCCTCAGCCTCTCCCTCCCTCCCTCCTTTTCGCCCTCACTCCTCTCTTCTTATCATAAGTTTGAGGTTGTCAATGTGTCAATTAGAACAGGCTGCGGCACGCTGTTTCATCGTATGGGACGTTTGATGTCTTGATATAAAAGTGCTTTGAAATCTGTTTATTTTTGCCTTAGCGTTGCTCTTTCTTCGGCAGTCTTCTTCTCACTGGCTGGTATGGTGTGGGTTCCTCTTATCTTTTGTGGCTGTGAATTAAAGCGTGGAGGGAAACGCAACAAAGGTATGCAAGAGTGCCGATGATGTCACATGCGGATGAAGAGGAGTTGAAAGTGCGGAAACCTCCTCAAGGGCATGCAGACAAGGCGGTTTAATCAAGAGAGCAATGTATTCCTCACACAACAAGGACCAGGTGGGGGGTCAGGTATGAACCCAAAGAAAAGCTTCCAAAGAATAAACCTCAGTCAAGTCAAAAAGTGTTTTATTTACACACTTTCGGCTTCATTCAAACGTGTTATATTGGCTCGCCATCATTTTTGAATTCTCAATGACAAACACTTTTCCTCAGATATGTGGAGCATTTTGGTCATTTTTAGGCTGTTATCATGTCATGTGTTTGAAGCATGGATTACTGGAGTGAGTAAAAGTTACACTAACACTAACCTAAAAAAAAATAGTTCCTTATTGTCCAACCACATGTCTGACAACCTATTGGAGCTTAAGTTAGTGTCTAAAAATCTGGTCATAACTGACACTGAAAGACCCTGGTTGTAAAAAAAAAAAAAAACAAGAAAGGATTTTCCTTTAAAGAGAGAAGCGCTCACCTTCCATCACCACCATCCATTAACAGCAACTCTTGGCTCTGAACTTAAAAGCCTTAATCAAATAAGTCTTTCATCGTCAAGTGTATAAACCTTCACCTTCTGCATTCCAAAACTCTAACCTTGTGTGTGTGTTTGTGCGTGAGTCTACACACACTCTCATTGTTCACAGTATGTATATCTATCATATCCATATGCACATACTGTATAGTACATTCCTCACAACCCACACAAAGAGCTCTCAGGCACATTTTGACTCCGGCAACAGAAAACATAAGCAGAACTGACGGAAACAATATGTGTAAGAGTAAAGTCTGTTCCTCATACCTGTGCAGCTGTTTCTTTTGTGTGATACCACAGGAGGAACATTTACTGGAAAACTATAAGAGAAAGAAAAAAATAACTCGAGTGAGGAATGTCTTCATCTATACAAATAATAAACCGGTTTAGTGCTTGTAACAGGTGTTGATGTGAAACCATGCAGAGCTAGCTAAAAACACATATATGGTACAGTACATGTATGCATCAATAAAATTATATTATATTCTAAATGTAATTACTCTCTGCGGTGATCTTAAAATAAATCTATCTATGTACTTTATATGTTGAATGAGGTGTAAATTAAATGCTATTTAAAGTTGCGCCGATTTATATTTTTTGACCTGTTGGGGGAGCTGAAACGTGCTGAAAACAAATCATCTAACTGCTGATAACCGTTTATCATTTGGTGATGCTTTCTTTTACCTTTGGAGACAAGAGTCGTTAGACTGAAACAAAATACATTTGTGGTGTTGTAACACCAAAACAATCCGCTAAAAGATGCTAAAATCTATGAAACTGAGGAGAGTTATTTCAAAAGGGTTTCTCACTATATGCAGACACATTTTACATCATATAGTTATTTGATTTGATTGCTAATATAAATCCATTGATTAGTGCAGCTTTAAAGTGTACAGGCGTACACTATGCATCAGCAGACTTAAGAACCATTAGGACTGCTGTCTGCAATGTATGCACTATCAACCATAACTGCTGCTACTGTACTAGGACGGATACTTTGTGCATTACTCCTGTTTACACTTGTCACTTTACTCTTCTTCTGAATCTTCAATTTTTATATATTTTAAATTGTGCAGTATGTTCTATTTATACAGTGCGTTCATATAAAGTGATACTGTATACTTGACCCTACCCTTTCACATTTATACAGTGTATAGCACACTTATACATAATTTATACAGTACACTTATATACATATTTGCATTCCATTTTGTTATATTTTATTTACATCACTCCATTTTTGTTTACTGTATTTTATTTCTTATTTGTCTAGCTATATTAGTGCTCTTAATGCTGAACTGACCAGTTTTTCTCATCCAGTGCAATCCATTATACTGTACTGACTCTGTGTTAACCGACTTATGACAAATAAAAGCAAAAACTAAAACAGGTAATGCCCTTCTAACATTGTTGAAGTTGACATGCTCGTTGTAGCGTTCTAAGTTTGATCTATTATTCTGACAGTGCACACCGTCTTTTTGTTCATAACACCAAATGTAGATATCATTTTTCTCACATGTGAGTGTCTTTTTTTTTTTAGAGTAGGATAATGAGTAAGATCTGTTGCAGCTCTTTTTTAAAAAACTGGGGTAATTCATTCAGTTTTCTATTTGCTTTCTCCAATTCAATTAATTATTTAGATCCATTTTTTTTGTTTGTTTGTACTTTCACACCAACTCTGTCGTTCCTTGCTTTGTCTTTCAGGTTTGCTATTGAGCAGACAATGTGGGCCTGACCGTGTGACTGTGCTACTCCTTTTCATCTGCCCTCATGATGTTTTCTGGGAATTTGCTGTGGCAACTTTACTTTGCAGAGTCATCAAAGGCGGTGTTCAAAGAAGAAAATCAGATTAAATGTAAAAAGCCTTCATACCATAACCGTGATATGTGAGTGAGATTCATGATTCACACATGTAGGTTTCAACCAAGAGGCCACGACTGCTTAATATGGCTGGAGAAAAAAAGCAGCAGACACTCATTTTCTTTAGCATAAATAGCAGTTTCCATCCTATAGAAGGAAATCTGATGTGAACAGCGTTGTAAAAGTGAGAGCTGATATCTTTTAATGTCAAGGCACAGGTATGTGTGTGTGAGCAGATAATAAAGCTGATTTCATTACACAGTTACTGGCAGGTAATTAGGTTTCAATTTTCAGATAACATATCTAAATAACACACTGTATTATCTCTGTGTTTGCATCAGCCTATAAAGAAACACAATTAGACCTGCGGGTGAAATGGTAAGATTTCCAATATAGAAACTCCCAGATGGCTTCATTATGGACAGCCCATGAGAGAATTTACATTTCAATGGAGTAGTAGTATCATGCTGTATACATGCACCCACATAAATTATATATTATCGCAACTATGGAAGAAACAGCCTCTGAATGATATAATTGCTCAAAAAAACCCCATGAAAATCTCACAGCTCAGCAGACACAGTGTGTCTGTAACGTGGATTTTATGTATGAATCAGTGCTTCTTGTTTGCATAAATGTCAATTATCAGAATGAATTGAGGATGATTATAATATCTGGTTGAGCCACTGAATTATAAGGAATCAAGCAAAAATCAAGCCCAGGAATTTCATTTTTTTTTTTAAGATGGAGCAAGGAAAAACAAAACAAAACAAAAAAAAAAACACCAAAGAATATTCACATGAACATGCAGCTAACCTCATGTCAACATAGCAGTTTCTGCAGTAATGGACATGAATCAAAATACACAGACGTTTACAGATGATTGCAACATCAGATGTGTTTTTCCTGCTGCCTTGCTGTGAATGTGAAGGTGTGTGTCTGCAGAAGAAGGCGTGCTGGTTAGGCCTGAGGCCTCGGGCCTTTTGTTAAGTAGAGGGGACAGTAATTAGGATGGACTTCGTCTGGGGCCAACGGTCTAATTCAGTGGTGCTGTTAACAGCCTCACTAAAGATCAAATGCAGTGCAAACAGATCAAAGCGAGCAGCGGACTGGTTTTTAAAAGGGAAGCTACAGCCTAAATTAATCAGGGCTTTTATTCTCCTCAGTCAGGTGGCTGAGAGGAGACAGGTATGCGAACAGCATGAAGGCAACACCTGGTCAATGTCCAGGGGGTGCAGACTCAATTAAGCTGTAACTGAGGAGTGAATGTGTGTGTCAGTGCTTGCTTGCACACTTGCCTATTCCCTTGAATCGAGACACCTGCACCAGCCCTTCACCTCCTTGGTATGCTTGAATGAAAGGTTAATTACATTTTCTTTACTTGGGTTTTTTTTTTTTATGACATCCACTATGGTAAATTCAGCACAGATAGTCCACATGTTAATGTTTTGACAAGACACCATCCTTTGCAGAGTGGCCCTGTGTAAAAAGAAAAGATGACAAACCAAGAGTGCAAATCAGTGATGGGACTGCTAAATTCACTGAGATAAACAGAGCCAGCTAACCATCTGCAGCCGTGACAGCTAAAGTAGCCAGCAATCATCTAAGTTCGTGTTTGTGCATGTTGTAATAACTTGATTAAAAATTAATTTGATTAATACCATATATCATGTAGTCACCATTACATCACACTCACGTAAGCTGCATACTGAACTAGCTGTGATGCCATTAGATGGAAAATTAGATCTAAAGTGTGTGCAGAGAGAGCATTTTACTGACAGCTGATGAATGTGAAACCAAACTCTGCACTGTGATGTAACAATAAGCAAACATCTTTCTGACTGGAGAGGACCTTTAAGAATTTAAAGTATTTAAGGAATGGAATCAACTTTTTTTTGTCATTAAATTTTCATCCAATTCAAACTTTGAAAACCTTGAACATTATTGATGGCAACAGTTGTTGTAGTTGCAGTTGGGTGATGCCCTGATTTTTCTGTTTTGCTTTTTTGTTTTGCCTGCTCCGTTTTGCGGGCAGAGTCCCATCAGCTGCACTGAAATGTCAACACAGTTCTGAATCTGTAATCGTTGTGTATCGCTGAAATTACAAACTGATTCCCCCTTTTTTAAGGTTGAAAGACTAAACACAGATCCCACCCTAAAACAAGGCACTGCTCTTGAACATTTCCCGCTGATGTCACACTTGATTGGTTCCCATAGATGATGTCAGTGTTTACTCTGTGTTTACTCGGCTCCCGCCTGAGAGATATCACACCAGGCTACCACGTGGACTTGGGCCTGATGAGTGGATTCCGCAGTCACCGAGCCAGGGCCTCATTTAAGGCTAATCTGTTTGGCCATGGAAAACAATGACGACGTCATCTGTAATTTGGCCCCTTGTGTGAAGTATGGCGAGAGGATCTGGCTTTCATCCTTGAATTCCATTCCCAAACCCTTGTCACCGCAAATCTTTGACTCGGTCTCTACAAAATTCCCAGAGATTCCCTCTTGGGATGACTGAAATTCTGTTACTGCTGCAAGAATTCCACAGTGTCCCCTCTCCTTGTTGAAAGCGCACTTCTTGTTTTCTCGAACGCTCCATGTTGCTGCAAGATGACAAACAACCTATATGAAGTGACTAATGGCTGCCATGCATTATGAAGGCCTATAAAGATTAAGCCCAGTGCTAAGTGGAATCAGAGGGCTGTTGGGAGGTAATTACATGCCAGCCTTATGAACACCACGTTTCCTTGGGATGCAGCCAAACATGCTTTAGTTTTCCTCTTTGAACCGACTTAACCCCTGGCTGTAACCTGAAGGGGATATACTGTATGTGATCCATGCTAATGTTAGGCCACAGGACTCTTTTTTTTTTTTAATATCTACGAGATTATCCTGGGGGATTCTGAATATGAATGAGTTTCTTGCTTCTCCTTTTATATCAGATGCCAGAACCAACAAGAAACATGACTCCTTGACCATGCATGGAGATAATAAGATCCAGTGGAGTTCTGCAACAAATACCACCCAGAACCTCCTGATCTCATGTCCTCTGTTTGTATCTAACCCCCCCCCCCCAGCCCTCCCTTCATGGGTGGGAAACCGTCGAACGCTGATCTGACATCAACCTCCTTCTGTCACTAACCTCAAGTGCTGCATGATGAATTATAAAGCCATCGTGGTGCATTCGAACTCTTTTGTGTGACTAACATCCGCACAGAGTCAGCTGGGTGTAGTGATAGATGACTGGGAGGAGATCGCTGACAGAAGGTGTGTATTTGTTGCCACCTCCAATCTGTCTGTATGAATTGTAATTAGACTGAAGGGTTTGGTGTAAATGCACAGATAAAGAGGGTACGTCTGCGCTACCTGCAGACACTTTGAGTACGCCACTCTGATAGCACTCCAAGATGTTTCCTAAACACTCCATGCATGTGCACAGGCTCAGCTTTTACGCGGCACTGCACTCGGTGGACAAACAGATTGGGCTGAATAAATTACACCATTCATTAACAGCTGCCCAGTCTGGGAACCTGATAAATGACGAGATAGAGCGAGTGGCGTACGAAGGAGCTGAGCTAATTAACAACTAATTAAGCATTCACATGCTGAATCAGAATGGGATCTGAGATGCGGTTGGTTGGAGGAGCGTGGACGGCTCACGGGTTGTAGCTCTGTGGCTCCTGCAGTCGGCAGCACACAGTTCAGGGCAGGAGCAGAAGGTTTGCGAGGGGCAGGATAATCATAGCTCCATAGCCCTGTGAACAACTTCAAAGTGGAGTGAGCAGCATGCAGGGTGCATATCAAGTGAACGGTGCAGAATGGGAGCTCCATGGGGGTGTTGTAGAGACCAGCTAAAAGCTCCCAGATAGTAGAAAGAGTTTGGTTGTTTCTGTTTTCTTGCAAGTGTACTTTAATAAGCAATTGGCCTGTTTTAGAGGAAGTGTTTGCCGCCATGCATAAATAGAGGTTGTTCTTGTTAAACTAGCTTGTACTGAAAGAAGGGTGATGATCTGCAGTGTGGGATGGCGTTTGTTTTCCCTCTCTATGCCTCCTCTTTCTACTCGTCCCTCTCTCCTTTCCTTCTGTTTCTGTTTAGGGCTTCTATTTCTCCATGCAAATGAGAGAAGCCACATTGATTTGGCCTCCAGTTTCATGTTACTATGGCAACAATATAAAAACTACAAAGTGCTTAAAGCGCAGCACTTTTATCCCTGTGTCCCTCTGATCATCACAGGAAATTAGCATACCGGGAAACAGGAGAGCTCACAGAGGAAAGCAATTGTGCATTTGGAAGGCCACGCTGGCTGCCTGAACAAAAATGGGGTTTTTTTTTTGGTGGGACTTGGCGAATGAGTGGGGAAAAAACACACAGAAAAAGGGAAATAATCATGAGGAGAATATAGAGAAGCAGAGGGAAAAAAATCACTGTTTTGTCAAGAGAAAGTTTTATCTCGTTCGCTGTCCTCACTGTCCTCACTACCATCAGTGTTATCCTGACAACATACGTGCATATAAACACAAACTACTCACATATTCCATCGTCACCTCTCCTTCCTTCATACAAAATAAAAAACAAACAAACAAACACAGATGCACATTCTTCCTCATTTCATCATCAGCACGGCGCTGCAGGAGAGCGAGGCAGCGTGTTTCCTACTGGCGATGTAAATGAGTATCTGCCTGCGTGTATGATGTCGACTGTGTGTGTGTGTGTGTGTGTAAGGAGTGTGTTTGTGTGCGAGAAAGAAGGAGGATAGAGGGCTGGACACCAGGGCCAGAGAACCAAAGGAGATTTGAAGGCCAACATCAAACGCCACATCAGCTCATTAATGCATGTAGGGGTGACCCCGACCCAGCACGGAACAACACAAACACATCAAAAACGCCTTCCAAAGCCCCCATCTTGACCGTCATCACACCAAGCCATAGGAAGGCTGTGAAATCCACCCACCAGCTCCATAGATTTGAATTGTTGCCTTGTTTATCATGTCTCACTGAGCCGCAGAGACGGACAAAGGCTACAGATTGAGTTTGGAAAGCATGGCATGGTGCTGACAAAATTTGATTCACACCAACAGCAGTGTGTAATGGGGGTACTTTTGCCATGCACGACAGTGAGCCCAGAGACTCCTTTTCTAAAAAAGAAAGAAGGCAAATATATATATATATATATAATATATATATATTGCCTTTTCTCACACTGGTATCTGAGCCATTACGTTGGTCATATATCAATATTGTTTTCCAATTTTGCCTTCTGCACGAGTTGGTTAGCCACAGATGAAAAACGTTACGCTTCAAACTGTCTCACTCACTGAATCTGTCTGCCTGAAGGCTACCCAGCATGCAATTCTGAAACAAAGAGGCCTCTTTTTGATTTCTACACAGCGTGACCTTTTTTGATTGGGTGAGATTGGTTGGCATGGAAATCAATACTGCGTTGTGCATTTGATGCAGCCTTATCTCTTCTCCACACTGTCTGCAGGTAGAGGCAAGGGAGGTTTGTGTACGTGTGTGTGTGTGTGTGTGTGTGTGTGTGTGTGTGTGCGGGTATATGTGCGCTTAGCGCTAACACTCTCTCACAGCGTTTAGAACATAACAATAGTTCCTCTTCATGAAGTAAATTACTTTTGTGTGCCAGACGAAAAACAAAGAAAAACTGTTTGAAATGATTCTGAGGGGACTCAAACAGAAAAAAAGTTGGGTTTGTGTTTCTGGAAACATGTTCATGTGTTTAGATATTACAATGAAATACAGTATTTTCTTTGTTATTACATCAGCTTCAGTAGACCTCCAAATCTGCACCAACATCTCAGATTTGTTCTGCAGATCAAATAGGTCTGATGTCGTCCCCATTTACAGCTGTTTCAGTGTTTCAAACAATCAACCAGTAAGAAGGCAGAGTTCAGAATGGGCACGTCATCTTTCTGCCATACATAAGCTAGCTAGTTTACTCCCTAAGAGATAATGCTAAAGACAGCGATAGACAAACCTGGATGAGAGCGACACAGTTGTAAGTTGATTTAAGTCCCCTTCAGTAAAAACAACCTTTGAATGGACATATTCTTTTAATGATGTGAAAAACACGAACTGCTGCTGCTGAAAATGATCTTGGTAGGATCGTGGATGTGTTGAAACTTCTGTTCGTTCTTATGGAAGCTGCTCAGTGGCCAAAAAAAGCCAAAAAAGGTTATGGGATATGAGCTAGCTGTATTTTCGGAACATGCTTCCACATTGTGCGGCTCATAAACCAAGTGCTCTAGTGACTTCCATTGGCTGAGCAACCTCCTTCCAGTTTAGCCATTTGCTAACTTGAATGGGGATAAAATGATTTAATTGTGCATAAGAATGGATCAAATTCTGATTGTGAAACAAGTCAGTTTTTGTGGATTGTGTCCAAGAATGTATCCACAGTTTTACAACAGGAGAAGTGAACATAATGATACTTGAGTGGACGACTCTTGAGTTGAGTTGATGTACATTACTGCAACTGCAATACGATACAATATACTGTGTATATGGATGATTAACATGATCTGCACTGGCTGGTGTAGTTTTATCACAAAGGTTAGCTTCAGTGAGTAACTGGCTGAAATAGCTGCTGCTCCATGTGTTTATCTGTCATGTCTGATGAAATGTGAAGGGCAAAATGAGAAATAGATAATTGAATAAATGTGTGCCAAGTCCAAATAAGGAAGTAAAATAAGACCTAGGGTTAAATAAACTAAAGGAAAAGAAATTAAAGGAATTACACATTTTTTTATTTTTTCAGTATTTTTAAACATATTTAGTTTTGACTTGTCTAATAACCTCTTATTGCATTTGTCTGTTTCTGGGCTCTATAGACATCTTCTGATGATTTGTTTTGTCCAACAAACCTAAAACAATGAATTTAAGATGATAAAAATAGATAAAAGCAGAATATCTCAACATTTAGTGAAGGAAAACACAGATGTGAGACTTTAAAGTCAAAAAACATATTCATGTATCATAATTTTTTAGAACAGCCACTCTGTCTGCAGACAATACAGTGAGCTCAAATCACAAGTGCGGACAACAAATCTGTTTTCTTTATCTTTGAACGTGAGCGTTCATACGTTCAGCCTTTCATCTGAAGACAAATATAGCTTCATAGTGTTGCATCTCTTCTTTGTGTTAGATGAACATTAAAGAATATCTTAGTACTGTAGGTAATAATAAGTTCAACCTCGCCTCTATGCTCAGTCAAGCCATCTCAGCTGGGAGCTGAAATTGACTGAGCTCCGTTGGCTGAGCTGAGCAGCATGTGATGGACAGCCTTCAAAGATGATCTGGGAGTCATGTCCTGGTTGGCGCCTCTCTCTGTGGCGGTATGCTTTCTTGCCTCCAAATCTCCCAGTTACATGCCCTGAGTCAGACCGATCACATCAGGTCAGTCCAACCACGGACAAAGCCAAAGGACCCGGAAGGAAATTGAACTTCACTCGTGCTCACCGCCACCTGAATCCTAAATCCCCCAAAAGACAAAAACTTCATAGGTTTCTTTCTTGTTATATATGCTCGTCAAGAAGGTTTAAAGTCAGCGACAAAGTTTTCTCCTGTTCAAACTGTGCCATAGAGTGCACTGGGAATATAAAATCCTACTAGGAGGCGTTTTATAGTGGCTATTATGTGATTTTTTCCCCCTTTGG
Source organism: Nibea albiflora (assembly GCA_014281875.1). NCBI lineage: Eukaryota > Metazoa > Chordata > Actinopteri > Sciaenidae > Nibea > Nibea albiflora. The sequence goes on from CM024789.1 coordinate 25,011,460, forward strand.
GATATCTACTAAAAACCCATTTAATCAAAAGCAATCTAAAGTCTTTCAGAAGATTTTTCAAAGAAATTTCTTGAAAGGAATTCTGCAGAAGATCGGCTGATGCTCATTGTTGCGGTTCAAAGCTTAACTGTAATTATCATATAGTAATTTGACAGCAGAATATGCATCAGTTCAGGGTGTTGGGTATAGCTTTATGAAAGCACTCCTGTAAATCGGTATCATGAATCTATCTATCATCATCTAAAAACATCTATCTACATAACAAAACATGATACATAAGGATAAGAGCCATGTTTTGGCAAGATCCTGCCCGAATCCAGCCTACGGGGCTACTTTAACAGCCTCAACACTCTTTTTGTGCATATCAATAGCCACAGCAACCAGCTGTTTCTCACTGTGCACCTCCAAAAGGCGCATCTGAAACCATTTAAATCAAAAGCAGTCACAGTTTCCACAGTGCATTATAGGCATTCCAGCATGGCCTTTCACTCCATGCTGCGTAGCCCCGCTCGGCAGGGGAGCGCGGTATAAAGTGGGCACACAGCAACACAAATATGCGGCCCACTGCGCGTTCCCCTCAGGAACACTAAAGGAGGGAGAAACAGAGAGAAACAGAGAGAGGGAAAGAGCTGAACAACCTCTGAGTTTCTTTGCTCTGGCTTCTCGGGTTAAAACCTTTTCCCCGCCTCAGATAAGAACCTTTCTTCTTCTTTGAATGCTTTGTCTTTTGGCTGGATCAGGGGGAAAAGGGAGAAGAAAGAGGAGAGCTGTCTTACTGGCACACCCCTGTGGTGGGTGCTCGTACAAAAGGAGACAGAGGAGACGACAATGGCTGATGCTAGCCTATGGAGGCAAGCTTCATTTACAACACCACCAGGCATTTAAACACATGTGTAAAGAGATTTTAAAGCTCTGTTAAAGGATATTTTTTATAGCAACACTGAATCAAATGACCCCCCGTAGAGTCAAGTGTTGCTCTTCCTTTCAAGTCCACTGAGAATCAACATACAAGCCTGCAGCAGCGTCAAACCAGGAGCAAACCACTAAACCAGAGCTAAATGGCGAGGAAATGTGAGGCTTATTATGGGACTATATATATATATATATATATATATAAAATCCATTTTGTAATCATTTTCATATATTTCTGAGTCTGCCAAATTCAGGACACATCAGAGTGCATTTGTGTTTAAACCATAGTGATTTAAAAAGAGAATGTGTCCAAATCGTCGTAGATTTGTAAAAGATTAGATAGATAGAGAGTTAACATGTTTCGTGTCAGACATTCAAAAACATGTATTTCCTGTAACAATGGTATAAATAGAGCATAATGTCCCATAATTCTTTTCGTGAGCTTCTAGTGAAATATCCGTTTCTGACTCTAGTCATTAGTCCTCGAGCTGGAGCTGGCAGGTTCAAACCATCATTGTATTCTTTTGATGAGGAGGACGAGCAGAAACTAATACAAAGAGCATGCACAGCGCGCACGCACGGCTTTGAAATTCATCACTTTCTTTGCACTTGCGCGCAGCAGATTTTATTTTCTATGGATATTTTGCAGCAGCCGTAGCTGTCAGCAGATCTGTCAGTGGAACCAATTCATAGCTGGATAAATGCTGTAGGATCCTCACTAAATCACTGAAATCAATAATCTCTTTTGAGTATTCATGAAATGATTTAAAAATATTATTGTGTGGCCTCTGAAGAGGCTAACAGACATACAACACCGCTGGTCCCACCAACACCATCTCATGGGTAGTAGGCTATTGGCAAATACACAAAAATGACTGCATGCACATCCAGACTAGCCTTTACATGATTATATGGCCTACTCATTATAAAACTGACAAGGAATGTCAAGTTTTTTGGCCTCGATTCTGACCCAAGTTGTATAATATTGAACATTTGCCAGTACTGAGTCAGATCCGATACTAACATTTACAGCCCATTCTTACCAGAGAGACTTTCACCCAGGAGACCGCTGCTCGTGTCCCATGTGAAACTAAATGTCAATGATGACTTATTTTGATTTACATAACATTATGTAACATACGTATTTAAATCAAAACCATGACCTTTTCTAAACCTAAGCCTAAAATTATATGACAAGGCTTCAGCTTTTTCTGGAAAAGTTGTATATTAACTTGTAACTTGTAACTTGGATGTAAAACAGGCTTAGCAGGCATTAATCTGGCACACATTAATTCATTTTCTTCCCTCACACACAATCCTTGACAGAGTGCGGACAAAGGATTGCACTTTAATTAGAGAAAGGGCACGTTTAATTTAGACCTGTTCTCATGTTGTCACATTGGCGACAGCTGGTCAAAACGATGGTCACCGACAGTTGTTGCACTGTGAGAGTTGCAGTGGATCTGTGAATTTTGCCAACCTCACTGTGATGCAGCGCTGTCGCATAAGCAAGCTGAGGTGGACAAAACCCAGTCGAATGCAGATCAGATTCTGTCACCTCACCTGTAGTTTTTGCTGATACTGATGCACTGAAGTATTCCCAGATTGACCCGATACTGATCTGTTGAATCAGCTATTTGCAAACCACCTCTGATTTAAGGACTTTTTTTTCATTTGGGATCTGTCTATCTATACATACTTATACCATAACCATATTATAGAAACTCTCAGCATGTTAAATCATTTCACACAGAACATGTATGAATTGAATTCAGTTCAGTTATAAAGCCATGAAAGCTCCCCTCAGTTTAAAGAAAACAAAGCTTTGTTCCTCCTCCAGCTGACTGATTCTCCCTTCTCTAATGAGAAGTTAATTTGTCAGTGAAAAAACAGTTTAACTAAACATGTTTTATAAAGACAGTAAAATAGGCTGTCTCTGGGAGAAGAGATCACAGCAGTAGATTTTTCATGGAGGAGCTGAAAGGATTGACCCAGACACTTTAAAACCTCCATGTCATCACCATGGGGGAATACTCTGATTCTGATACTACCATGATGTCATCGCATGAGCAGTGGATATCCTATCTGATACCTGAGCATTATGTTTTTAGCCGAGCACTGGAGACATAAGAGACATGTTCTCCGAGATATGGGACAGCCGTTGACACTAAATGAGGCCACAGACAGAGTGAAAGGTCATCCTTGTCTTTGCCCCCAAACAACTGTATTACCTCTCCAGGCCCTTTGGCCAAGTTTAGGCCACCAGATGACTCCAGTTGTTGCCTCCCCCATGGCAAAGGCATCCCGTCCTCACCCGGTGGTCTGCTGTCATCTCATCTTTCATAGAACACAAGAGGCAGGAAGTATCCACAGGGATCAACAGATGCAGAGGAAAGCCACAAAATGGCTTCCTCCTGAGCTGGCCATGTGGCTTCTGCGATCGTAAACCTTTGAGCCCCAAAACATACAACACACAGCACAATACTATGTTCTGTGGCACTTTGAGGTTATGCCTCAGTGAAATTTACTTTCTTGAGGAATGTCTTGGTGAAAATCAGTGACAGGTGACGTGGACACGGTTACAATACAACAACGTGATCGAGGGAGATCTGTTAACGCCGCAACTCCAAAGTCCAAGCGAACGAATCAGTCTCAGTGGTTTTGATAGCGCGTGTAGAAAAGTTAGATTGCTTATTCAGACAGAGAAAACTTTTTTTCTGTAAAGCAGCACAGCCGCAGAAATTATTTTGGAGTGTGGACGGCGGCGTGAGAGAAACCTGCTGAATGCCAGAGTAAATAAATAAAGTAAATAAATCGGTGGATAATGTGAGGCAATTGTAGGGGTGTGCATAATCAGGGATTTGGAGGCTGCTCACTCTGCTGCTCATCTTCTGACTACAAAACCAGGCCCGGCCACCCATAACCCCCCCCCTCTTTCTCTCGCTCTCTCTCTCCAGCCGGTGATAATCTGTTCCAGTACACTTGCCATGAAATGAGCGATGCAGGACTCGTAATGCACTGGACAGGCAAAGCCTAACAGATAACATAAGCCCCCTTCCCTGCACCCCCCCTCTCCCAAAACCACCCGTCTAACCCCCCCCCTCGCCATTACCGGCCCTCATCCCCTTGCACTGGCATATCAAGGCCCTTCAGCTGTAAACAAGAGGAAGAAGACTTGCTTCATTACAAGGGGAGTTGTTTTCGCTCCCCGACTCTTCATCTGATATATAATATCTGTGGCGAGCTGTCTCGTCGCTTTATGCTTGCGTCATATTTCATCTTGACTCTCATGACCTTCGCCGTCAGGCGTACAATGAGAGGCGGTTGTTGTGGGTTTTTGTTCTCCTCTCCTGTTTATAGTTGTGATTGTCATTTGGCTAATGTATGCGTGCATACATACATGTGGGCCTTGAAGCGAAAGCCTTGCAGAGCTGACAGTGGTAGTCTGTAGTCTCACGGGGTAGAAGAAAAGGCCTGTTTTGATGGCGATGAATGTATAATTTTTGTATTATTTTTCCGCTCTTCTTCTTTTCTCAGCACTGTAGCTGTCTGCCTTTTGGTCCTCTCTCTCCTTTACTTCCTTTGATCTGGCTTTGGTTTGAATGTCATACCATCTGGATGAGTTCACTCTGGATGAAATCTCTCTCCACAAACGCTCAAATAAATATTATACAAGGAATATAATCCCATATGTTCACGTGCTTTACTTTAAACCACATACATTTCACTCCCACTTACTCACGATGATGAGCAGTGCAAACATATCTCTCTAAGAGGAAAAACTGGCTCTAACAAAGAGGAAGCGAGGCACTTTCATTTCTACACAGTGGCCTAACGTGTTAGAATAGTTAAAATGAAAGTACAGTTTTAACGCTACGCAGAACAATTCATAGTGACACTATAATATGTAGCAAGAAACGCTAGTAATGACAAGATCTCTGCATTGCCTGTTGGATTTATAGTGAGATTTAAACTGTCGCCGTTATTCAAAAGCACACGCTCCTCCAAAGCAAACAATCCAAGCCCTACAGCATCTCATTTGGAATCTGTGTAAATGTGGATCAAAAAACTTTATGAGGGCGAGCGGCGTATTCATCTCTGTGAGCAACAATTACATTCGACTGTTGATGGGGACCTCCCTGGCAGCATGTTTGACAGCAAACAGCAAACAGCCCCGGCTGTGATCGATAGACTCCCGGCCCCTGTCTTCCCAAGTGCCTTGTGGTTATGGAGGTTCGGAAAATCCGCCACGAAGCGGGGCCCTCCCATCTCGTCTGAACCAAACATTGTCCGGGTGGCTCCTGCTCCCATGCTCCTCGTTCCCTGGAATGCCGGCACGCTGAGGATAACAGGGTTTCCTAAGATCCGACCGGGACCTCTCTAATTTGGGCATCCACTCCTGCCACTTCCCCTGACCAGAAACCATTTTAAATTGGTGGCCACGTAGGAGCTGGCATTCCCCTTTTCCTCCTTTTTTAATGGTTTGTTCACTTCTGTGGTTCTTTCTCGGTTGCTCTTTTATTTCTATCTGTCTCCTTCCACCTCTGTCTTGGCTGAAACTAGAAAGTGAATTTATTTCCGCTCTGTATTATTGTCCATCACATTAAATTGTGGGCTTCATGTACAAACACAAAACCCCACCGCTGCCACCGTCAATGCCACTCCACACACACAGACGCTATCAGTGACAGGCACAGCACAGCGGCAGCGATGTGTTAGCGCTGTCCCGGCTGTGTGCGTGTACGAGCAGGTTCTTCCTGCCAGTGAGCGCTGAGAGAGTGACAGACCACCCACCTGCTCTGGCTCTTCCTATTGATGTCAGTTTGGCGTCAGTGGGAGGGCAGCTAATGGGATTTCACTATCAGCACCTCAGTGTAGCCACCATGTCAGCTCTCCCTCCTCCGTAGCGCTACGTGCAGTCAAGCAGGGTAAAACTGCTTGGCTTGGATTGCTAAAGACTGACTGTGAAAGGCATAAGACGTTCAACATAACATAATGCAGTTTTCAAAAACAGACACTGTAAAGCAAATAGTGACTCACAGGCAATCGAGGTACTGCGGGCCCAGAAATAAACCAATCTGTAAGTGAGCTGTCAAGGTCACCTTATCATATCACAATATACCCATCCAGCTGTGCTGGTTATTTTATAGCAGTTGTTTAGTCATTGAAGCAATTCCTTTAAATAACAGGTCATGTGAGATACTATCATTTAAATTCCAGTAATTACATTACAGAGCTGACGGTTTGTTCAGAGGACAGACTGCTGCAGGAAGCATTCGCTTGACAGAGGGCAAACCCTCTGTCAAGCGAATGCTTCCTCCTTGAATGAAGTGGCAACCTCCGTGGCTCTGAAGTGAAGCCAATGTGGAAGTGTCAAAAACTGCAGTTCCTCGAATGCCCACTTGAGGCTGGCTACAGAATGACTACATAGGCCCCCATGTTAAAATGTCAAACTTCTAGACATGTTTACAGCCTGGTACAAGTAAATAGCTATTTTCCCTGTTCGTGATTTTTTTATTTGAAGCTTAAAGCAGAGTTTCAGGAGCCGGACCACACCTCAACTGCACCACTTCCAACAGTTCTAAGTACCCTCCTATCCCTCTGCTTCCCTTTGCGCTCATATTCCACACAGCCCATTTATTTCACCTTTTTCCCCTCTCTTTCCTACTGTCTATAGGGTTCTGAAGGGGGTCCGTCATGCCCAGGTGCTACAGCAGATTCCCTACGAAAGCTTCCCCACACCGCAGCATCAGACCGAAGAAGTACACAAGATCACGCTCCAGCTCTCCATCCTTCATTTTGTCAATAAATCATTTAAACACATCTTGTTGATGGTGTGGCCCATGCTAGTGAAATAACTCAGTCATTCATATTATATTTAATAAATAATGCGTTCATAAATTAATAGTTAAAGACTTAAAGTTATGTGTAATTAAGAGGTTGGCCGTTTCGATTGACAGGTGGCTTCTTTTAGCCCTCAGGCATCATTTGGTCCTCCTCTGGTCTTTACCCATTATCGGGAGGTGGCGGAGGCAGACTTCCAAGATGGTGGTGGCCAGAGCCACCACATCACAACGGTGGCTCTTCAAACATCTATGGGTGTCACAGATTCAACATCTATGTTTACTGTCTATGGTTTGGAAGTGTGGAGGTCAAGTTATGTCCTCTTAGCTGCTGGCTAGCTGCTAGTATGTTTGTTTGGACACTGGACTCCTCTGCAAGCAGTCAGTAACTATAGCTGAGTTAACATTAGCTGTTTATTGGCTGTCTGGTTGTTAAATCACATGTCTTCTTGTCTATTTCTACTCTAGTTTTTTTTTTTTTTAAAGTGTGGGGTAGCAGAGTAATTGGAATTGTTTAAAGGCGCCTTCGACAGATCTGGTTTGAGTAATGAAAGTAAAGTAGCAAGTAAATACATTTGCCGCCGGGTAATTAGTAAAGTACAGTCCGCATTCACAAGTAAATACACATTTAAAGAGGCTCTCTTGCACATTATAATCACCTCTGTTCACGCTGTCTTTCCTGTCAAAATGTGGTTAGTTGGATGTCCTGGAAACTTGCAGTCTATAGTAACAGACTTTGAGCAGACAAGGTTGGCATTATCGTGTGTAGCAATATATCAGCGTAAAGCCGCCACAGTCTTTTGGTGTATCACTGCCACATCCACACAATCCACTGGCTGAAGTTTTGTGAATGGTGACTAATCAGTTCAAGGTGTTAAGAAGAATGTCAGAGCTGAGCGAGCCTGGAAGAAATGAGTACCTCATTACTGCATCTAGTCACTATTCCGTCACCTGGCACTGTCATAACAACACTGCACTTTTAAAGCCTTGTCTCACCTTCTCCTTCGCTGTGTCTCACTTTGAGCTTTTCATTCCTCAGCCTTCTATGACACTCTCTTTCTCTGTCTTTCAAAGTTTACAGCTATTGTCTGAAAGTTCACACTTTTAGTTTGGTGGCAGCGTCGCATATTTTTTTTTCCCCCCTTCTCCCTTTTTCTTTTCTATTCCTTTCTTCCTTGTGTGTTGCTCCACATCAGAGATCCAGAGAGGGGCCTTTTGTGTCTGACTTTGCCCCAAAGGCAGTCGTCTTGCAAGGCAGATTAATAATTACAGAGTACACAACATCGGGGAAAACAATTTCAACATCTTTGATGTCAAACATGAGAGAAACCAAAATTACAAAGAAAAAAAAAGGATGACGAGGAAAGGTCTTGAAAGATGGTCTTTCTTTCTGTCTCCCTCTCTCTTGGCAGTATTTCCTGTTATTGTTGCTTTCTACTGTTTTGCAGTGCATTACAAACATTAAGGAGGACTTAAAAGAGAGAGGCGTCTGCCCCTGGAGGGCCACATTTGAGAAGTGGCATGGCAACTATTCTTTGTGACAATGTCACTGAAGATGAGAAGGAGCTATATATAATGTTTCAGAGGATTTGGTCCATCTGTTTACATGTTTGGGCACATCAATGAGCTCATGAGATGTTGTTTGTTTAGTGTAGCATTAGGATAAATAGAAACCATGGCCAAATATAGGAGGACAGAGCTGTCGTGGCCCTGAGTTATGATTATGGGCTGTAATTGAAAGGTTGAGGGTGCTCTTTCCTTTGCTTCACTATGAAACTCCCTATAACTGAAAACGCCATGGATCATTGGAATGAGAATTTACAGTCTCTTCTGTCTTGTACTTTACGAAACCAATACTTTTTTTGTCTTGTGTAATACAGAATGATTGGTCTAGGGCTGCCATCCAAACACAGATGATTACTATCCCCTTTTAATAATATTGAATGAATATCAACAAATCACAAACAAAGCGACCACAACCACAACTGAAATTCAAACATATTTCCTGTGAGATCCTGAAAATCCCTCCTGACAAAAAACGGTCCTTAATTTTGGGTGTATTGAGGTTGTGCTTCTATCTATATCTCTGTCATCCTCATGTAGCTGGAGATGGTTTTGGGATCATCAGCACCAGCATCAGTGTCTAGTTTTAATCTGCTTACAACAACAACAAATATATATAAATTAATGGTATGTATGTCTGAAGAGCAGTGTCGTGAAGCCACTGTAGACGCCACTCTTCTATGGCAGTAGTTCATCTACAATAACAAGCTAGCAAGCAAACTGCAAGCTATTCAGATTTATTGTGCTGTATTATATTTTTGTGGTGTAACCCATAACACCAGAGTTAACACTAATGATTACTATTAGTATAATATTATTTATATCCATCCATCCGTTTTCTGTAACCATTCATTCTTCACAGGATCGCATGGGGGTTGGAGCCAATGACACATAGAGACAAACAACAATTCACACTCAAATTCTCTCCGACGGGTAATTTAGACGCAGACACTCATAGAGGAAAGGATTCAGGACTCTTGCTGCGATGCAAGAGCATTAACCACAGCTGTCTAATATTATTTTTCATTTATATTTTTATTTACAATTAAATATTAAATTGCATTGGGTGCATGTAGCTAAGACTAATGCAGCATGAAGGTAGGATTTATTGCCGGACTGTTGCATAAGACTGTATATAAGGCATAAACTGGCATCTTAGTACACACTGGGGTGGTGGGGTGATTTTAATATTAAATGTTCTGGTCAGAGATGATGATACTGTCCAGAGTCAAATCTGTGTGATTTTCCCCTGCCTACACTGAAAATAATACAATAATCTTTAAGACACTCCCCCTCTGGCAGGAGGCTGCGGTCCATCAGGACCAGAACCTCACACCACGCGTGACACACAGGTTTTTCTCGTCTGCTGCTCTTTCACTCTCACACTCCACCTCTGCCTCTACATGTCACATTGACATCGCATCCACTCTTTGCATTACATTCAGCTTGGACTTGTTTTGGACTTGGACTTGTTTTGTAATATACTATACTTGCCTATTTATAATACTACTGTGAACATTTGTTCATTCATGAACACTTGACTGGTACTTACCATCACTGCACAGCTGTACTGCTTTTAAAATATACTTTGTATACATATTTATATTGCTATATTTTAAATGTATTTTATTTTAATAGTTTATATTTAAAGAAGAATATTTGTCATGCACCAACCACAAAAAAACGTCAAATCGCGCGATTTGATTTGAATGTGAGAGGAAGAGCAGGTGAGGAGAGCCGTGTAAAGATTCACATCTCAGGTGTGAAAAGTTTCCACGTTTTTTTTTGTATTCTTTGTGCTGTTCTGACTCTGCTAATGATGACACATGGCATTTTCTAATGCATGTTACACCAATATACTGTATAGAATCCACAATGTCTGTCGTATATTTCAAGACAGTTCATAATCGCAGCAGTGGAAACATTACATGGGAGTTTTTAAGGTGAGAGAAAAGGCAGTGTTGGTATTATGAGCGTTAGACCTGCTCTACTCAAAGCTCACAGCGGTGAATTTGACAGGTGTCAGTATGGAAAGACTTATGTTTTGCTCGGTAGTGTTACACCGCGCGCTTTAACCATGACAAGAGGAACTGAGGCGTCAAAGCTAAAACGACACAGAGGGAGAGCCACATTGTACTTGAATCGTGACAGCGAGGCCCCTTTTTGACGGATGTTGGCGCGTCATCGCAGATGTACGATGCTGAAAACACAACAGTCATCTGGAGGAGCTCTGACATTTGTGTGTCCTCTGTTTATTTACTGTATCTGTATTTGGGAAAACAGCAATATAAATATATTGGAAACATCCTGTCATATGGAGTCCATCTGACTGTAGTCTGTGACAGGTGAATGGGTTCATCACAGGCTTGTTGAAATTTAGAAATAAAGGTTCTCAATTTGTCGGGTTAAACATGAGTCAATCCACGGGTTCACTGTGCAGGCTCAAAAGTTTTTTAAAAGTCTAAAAAATTAGCTTCAGAAAACAGAAGTGATATTTTTGATATTTTCAAGCAATTTAGGACAGTATATTATTAACCTCCTTTTTGATCAGCACTTTACCTTCTCTAGAGTTTGTACCAGTTGAGGATAACTGATTAAATCTTTGCGCAGAAGCATTAGCAGACGGTGTTTTGCCTTTGTTTCATTTTTTTTCCACCAGAGTTTCTAAATAACAAAGACAATGAGGTGACAACTGACCCCAGTCAGAAGCCAGTGCTAAATTTGTTAAATGTTCACAAAATAGTTTCAGTTTAAGTGAGTTCCTTTACCACAAATACAATTAGGATCCAATTGCACAGATTAGACATGACATTTTCATCTGTTCTACATATGAAAACATTACAGGTATTAAGTTTAGTTAAAGGCTCAGTGTGTCAGATTTAGGAGGTTCTGTTTAAAAATATAGGAGAAAATATAATAAAATAATATAAAATAAAATAATATAATATAATATAATATCCCTATCCCTATCCCTATAAGACCAGGGAAGTGATTATAATGTGTTTAATTTAATTATTTCACCTGGAAATAAGATAAGATAAAATTGTTAGATTGTTGCACTTGTTATAGTGACTCAAGGTGGATAAGAAAAAAATACTTCATAAATAAATGAATAGCCCCCCTATCAATTATTTTAAAGTATTTTTCTTATCCTCGTGGTGGCTTATCTGTAGAGTGAGCTCCTCACATACAAAAGGTGTCCTTCCTGCAGTGAATTGGTTCTCACTTCGGCCTGTTGTCCATTTCTGCTGTGCGTCACCCCCCCCCCCCCCCCCCCCCACACACGTTTTCGTGTCTGTCTTCAGCTGCCCGTTCCCTTTTGCTTTCCCGTCCACACTCACAAGTTGAAAGCTGAAATGAATTAATTCTGCCACGTCTCTGTGAAGCACATCCTGCTACACATTCTCATACTCCCTCTGTAGCCTGGCTAGCACCATTAGCGCCTCCATCTCATTGGGGAGAGATCTTATGTTCCCCATGGACCGTCCTTTCCGGTCTTGATACTCAGATCCAGCTCTGCCCCCGTCTCCCTATCCTCACTGGTCACTGGTCTTTCCACAGAGAGTATGGTAGCACTGCTTTACGCTAACAGCAGTTCTCGAGCGTAAACAAGAGACCCTTGGCTTTTTTTTGAATGAGTCACCTGTATCATGAAGTAGTCCGAAGAAGTAGTGTAACTGAAAAAAGGCAAATCACTAATCGCAATAGTTCCAAATCCTTCTTTTCATTGGTGTAGAAAGAAATGCAAAAAAAGTCCTAAAAATACTAAAAACACAGAGAAGTAGTCAGAGCTACTGTACTGTTTACCATGTTTCAGATCATTTTTTAGGTTCCCTCTGACCGCTCTTATCTACCTTGTTTTCACCATCAGCAGGAAGCAGTTTTTAGCAAAATTGCCATAGTAGTAGAAGAGCTGAAGGAATGGGTGTACACCCATATAACACCGTAACCACAACACTCTTCGATGCAGTAAGCACCTGCAGGTCTGGTCTCTGCAGGTCTTTTTTTTCCTTGCAGTGTTCAATTTGATCAACCCACAAAAAGTGCTAAAATATCCAAATCTACCCTTTTACTGGACCAGGAGGTTAAATGGGTCGCTACCTTGGTGTTAAAGGCAACAGTTGCATCACAATTAAAGTCTTCCAGTGGTTCACTGAAGGAAACAGCTGCAGGAAGTGGTCAAACTGAATGAACTGTATTTATCGAAATAAAACCCCTTATTACTGTTCTGATAGGTTGGCTTAGGACTCATTATACGTTGGCTGTTGATGAAAACAGGAAGCTTCAGAACATTCCGAATACTGATCTTCTAAAAATGAGACCTTCTCTCCATTTTCCTGTCATGGTAGCTTAGATGACGTTAGGGACTATCATGACAACATTGTGGGTCAGTGTGGATGCTTTGCAAACAGAAGAGAGCACTGCCAAGCTCAGCCAACACAGACCAAGATCCACATTTTCACGCAGTATTGATGTAGTCATTTGACGCTTTTAAGCAGTCCTGTGCCAACTCAACTGACTCAACCCCACAAATAAAAGCTCAAATGAATCACTCCAGACATGCCTGGTGTGATGGCACCCGTAGTCACAGGGCTGACGTTAGGTAGCAGCGTTGATGGGAAGTAACTGGTCTGCAGAAAGTGTGGGCAGCTGTTCACTCAGCAGGTAGGAGCAGCAGTGAAACCACATGGAGCAGGTGTGTGTGCCGGGCGGTGAGCTGACGAGCAGCAGCAGGTGGGAAAGAAGAAGTTCCAGGCCTTAACTGTGAGGGCGCAGACAGACACAGAGAGGTCGACTTTAACATCACGACCTCGCACACCCTCACGACTTCTGTCCTTTCATGGACTAATGACAAATCAAGGTTCAAAGCTAAGATATATTTATCCTCAATATCCTGCTGGTAGTCTCAGGTCAGTCTATTCATGGAGACAAAGAACTCTGACTGTTTATGATACACTTTGATGTGAAAACCTTGTGTGACACTATCATTTACACACTTTAATTATGAATTTAAGGCACAATGTGACACCATGCACTCATTCAGACTTCTTCTGGTGTTTACTGGAGGGGAAAATACATTTTACACACCTTTCTATAATACTGGGGACAATTTGATAGTATTTATGTGTTTGTTTGGGCTGACTAGCTAAAATGTCAAGAAATGTTGAACATTAAAACTGACAACATATAAACTTTGAATTCAATTCTCTTCTTGGGATACTTAAACATTTTTAATTTCTTCTTGAGACATGCCCAGACTCCTAGACATGACATGTTATAAGGTCTTTAAAAAAACTGTAATTTTGTGTCTGAAATTCTCAAAAAAGCATGTACTCCCACCCAAAGGGGCACAATAGCTCAGTCTGTAGAGGGTGGCTGGTTCCCCCAAGTGTGGACTTCACCTCCTGGTCACTGCCAAGATGCCCATGAGCAAAGCGTCTAAGTTTGTGTGTGTGGCTGTATTTCAAGCTTATATGTGTAAAAAAAAAAAAAAGACAAGCCAAAAACAAACTAAAAAAATAATCTACAGTAGAAGTAATTCTTAATCTTCACTAAGAAGTCATGCTGTCATGATTGTCACATTTTCACAACAGTCGTGTGTAAACTAGTTTTGATGTCACAGAAATCTCTGCTGCACAGTGACAGTCAAACATGTAAGTGGATTAACAATAAGCTTTGAGGAGGGGTCCTTTAAAAATGCAAGGTAGTTTGAAAATACACTTGACAAAAGTGGAAGTGTCTTCTTTGCATTTTTTCTCGATGACGCTCTTCAACCATCGTCTCTTTTCCTGCTTTAAAAAAAGAACATTAAAAGGATACATAGATATGGAAAGAATTCCACTAGTGAAAGAGGACATAAACAAGTCGACTTCCTGCGGTTTGGTTGAGATATAACGGCGGCAACGAGGAAATGTGTCAGCAACATTAGTCACACTCTGAAGTTGCCTCAGACTGCAGCAAAGATCAAACTGAGGCACCACTGATTGACTGCAAGCCTGACATCCTCTTCCAAAGAACCGGGTTGTGATTGCGAAATTTCTGGTTTTCCGTGCAATGACTGAGGAAGACATTATGGAAAAATCCCACACGGGGGGTAAGGCAGATGATGCCATCCAATCGGACGCATTTAATTGGATTTACTGTATATGCCTTGACTTCAGCCCAGGATCATGATGGTAAGGGCTAAAAAAAAAAGTCTTAATTCTTTTTCCTGAAGAAAAAAAAGTGTGAAAAAGCAGAAAAGAAGACAAGAAAAAAAGACCCATAATACTGAAACAAACAACAGGGATGCAGCTGCATTCAATTTCCTGTGGCATGCTGTTTCTATCACAAGGTCTTTTCAGATGCACCAATTGAGTCGAGGTTGGGAATGGCCATGAATCTAAACCAGTCTTTCCCTCTACACTTGGCTTAATGAGGGCTACATGTAGGAATGTCGGTTCTCACTCCACACCTTTCCCCTGTGGGCTTTTTCAGGACGACGAGGAGGAAACAATTCTTTAAATCATATTCCATCCACTATTGCCAAAAAAACTGAGATACATCCTCAACTCTCTATCTCAATCTTTAGCAAAATCATAAACACTTTTAATATTTTCCTCAAGAGCTGATGATCTGGCGTGGAACCTCTCTGCTGTAAAAAAAGGAACTCCAACTGACATCTCAAGCTTCCCAAATCAGTTCCTGATCATGTACGCTGATCTTCCACGCTTTTATTGCAATGATAATTCCAAAAAGAGAGAGAGAGAGAGAAAGAAAGAAAGTGGGACAGTGAATTTTCCATCTTTAAGCTTTCTGAAATGATATGTTCCATCTGGTGGCAAAGACGGTTTGTTTTTGAATGGCCAGATGAAATTGCAAACATCCCTGCATAATTATTTCAAAAAGCATCCTGTTTTGAATAACATTGTGCTATGAAGGAAACTGCACGCTGGTAAACAACAACATATTCCTCACATGGCCCTGCTTTTCATATTAGAGGTCTTTATTTCAAGTCCAGAACCTGTTTTTCATAAGATCATTAAGGAGATGTCATTTTACTCTTGATGGTGAAATATTAGCAGTACAGTGCGAAGCTGTTAGCGGGTCTGTTCAGAGCATTTGTGTGTATCGAATGTCCCTGGACCTCATTAGCTTGTGTCCTTATTAAGAGTCTCCTTGCTATCCCCTGGAGTAGCCTGGTGAGAGTCTTCCCATGTCACCCCCCCCTCATCTCTTGCTCGTTCCCTCTATTTCTCTCTTCCTCGACATGCCCTTTGAACTTCCCTCAGTCTCCAGTCTCACATCAAAGCTTTGATAGAGGCTTCCTCTTTCCTCTTCTCAAGGTGAAGAGCTGGCTTCATGTGTGTGTAGATAAGATTGAGATGGCCAAAACAATTAAGGTACTCACTGCCGATCATTCATCATTGTTTCCTCCATAATTGTGATGCAGGTGTTTGGTCGTCTAATTGTCCATAGAGTCTAATATTCCAAAAACATTTTCTGTAAAAGAAAAAATGTTGTCTTTTGTCATTTGTCTTTGTCCTTGGTTTGTGATAACTGCTTTAACGTGGCCCCAATTGGAGAAAACACAGGAACAATGGATGTTCATGTGCTCTATAATCTCATAAACAGATATCTGCATATGAATGCAGAATCTGTAGGCGAGGGACCAAGATTCTGGCACGCGAAGCGTTCTGGTTTTTGTTTGTAGTCCGAGTAGTATTGACCAGTCCAGTTTGGGTGGGCTTTGGTTGCATCAGTCCATATAGAGAGCAAACAAGGTGGAAAGCATTGACCGAAATGCAATCTGAGAACCACCACAGCTTAGCTTTTTTCAAAAAAGTTATCTGTTCAACAGATAAATAGATCAGTTTTATATCTCATAATGCAGCACTAACGCCTGGGTTAGTCTATATGACTTGCAGTTTGTTCAAAACAGGTCATGAAACATTTACTTATTTCATCTAACAACAATGCTTTATGTACATTCTGACATTTCAGCTGTGCAGTAAGTGCAGCTTTTGACAAATTAAAGAGTTACAAAGTCAATACTTTACTACATACTTGGGTTTTTAATAAGGTCAAAAGTCCGTTTTGTAACTATTATTAGTTACACACACAGCAGTAGAGTCACTGAGACCCTCAAGACAGCACAAGGAGTTTGTGTGTAAAACAAAGTGCTGAAACCTGTTTTGAAATATTTTAATAAGATGATATATCATCTTTTATGTATGAATTAGCTTTTTTTTCTGAAGAGCTGTTTTGAAGCTCAAAATCTGTGGCGCCAGCTGCCACCATGTTGGCTATCCTGCTTCTTCCACCTCCCGGTTAATCTAAAAAAGATGTGAAACATCAGCAGACCTGAGACAGGCCGAATGATGCCTGGGCGCTCAAACCAGCCATCTGTAATAGCACCTACCAGCCATTCAAAGCGGCCACACTGTTATTTATGCATAACTTTATACTTAATATAATTTGAACAGGTGAGTTAATAGGAATTCACTCTCAGTACAGTTGCAATGGGGAAATTAGCTATAGACACCAAAACTGTTTTTGTACCAGGCTGTAAACATGTACATTTATGCTTTGAAGTTGGACATGGAGCCTCATGGAGACTGACTCATTCTGTAGCCTGCCTCAAGTTGCCATTTGAGGAACTGCAGTTTTTGGCACTTCTGACTCCTTCCACCTTTTGGTCCTCAACTGACATTGTATGTTCTCTTTTAATTCAGAACTTTTCTCCTGAATTGTGAAAATAGGAAACAATAGGGAACAGTATTTAAAATAACAAACATTTCAGGATTGGTGAGAGTTTGAGAAGCTGGCCTCTTGAAGTGACATTCATACTCACAGGACCTTTAATGAATGTTATGAACTGTTATGCGTGTATTTCATGTTCTGTAGTCTATTCTGTTCCATTGACTGTTATTTTCTATTGATTATGACTACTGACATTAGCTTTTTCAACATGTGGAAAACAAGTGCCTCATGCAACTGTGCGCCCGTGTCTGCAGTTATACTTGTGAGGCTTAAATGCCAACCTCGTGTCAGTGCTGCAGAAATAGGTCAGGCTTAACACACACACACACACACACACGCTCACATGCACACAGATAGATGAATTACTCATTCTCTTTCATGGCCTTTGTAGATGGAGGAAACGGATGCCGATGCAAAAAGATCAAAACCCTTCTGCGCGAGGAACAAGTGTCCTCCTCCCAGCAGCTGAGCAGGAGGGAGGAAGAGTCGCTCAACAGGTTCGCGTCATTCCTCTAACTCTTTTCGCTGCGTGTCCTTGGCTGCTCTGTCCTGCCAGGTATCTGTTTTTGGATCCTTTCTTTGTGGAAACGTCTGTGCTATCAGCGCATCATTGTGAAGCTGCTTTTTCCTCTTCCTGCGTCTGTGGAAAACACAATCAAAGAGAAAAATCAATGTATCCTCAAGCAAAAAAAAAAAAAATCAATAGCTTTCATAGAATCTATATTTAGTGTGGAGTGATGTAGAGATTCTCAGTTCTGCCCGCGGCTGCAATTTGGGGGATAGATACATTTTTCCACATTCATTTATTTATCATTCATTATTTCCGATAACTCTTGCTTTATGAATCATAACTCTGTAGATGTATTTTTTTTCCATCTAACGCGGGCATGTATATGCATAGATCTGGGTGTGTGGTGGACGTGGTGCTGCTGATGCTAATGTGACAGTATCAATTTTCTTTGCAGATTGAGCGCTTGTACCACTTATTATTATGAATTTACCCAGGTTCATTCCTACTTTCATTATATGAGCTATATTACATCCTGGACTTATCTAATATTAGTATCACCTAATCTTGATTAATAATCTTACCTCATTTCTCTCTGTGATTGAAATGTATCATGCAGATGACTCTGAGTAATATATGCTATTGTTTGGGGGTAAATGGTTTCTTTTGAAGGAAGAACTCTCTATTAAAATCCTATCCGGAGCATTATCTCAGTGTCTGTGTGCTTCCACATGTATACAATGCAGCTGCCCCATCTGCACCAGATAAAATGAATTAACCAATCACCATCAGAGCCCTGCAGCAGGAGGGAGTCCCTAGCAACAGCTGGATACCTGTTGGCCAAATAGTGCTGCTGGCATCTATTCCAAGCTGCAGATTCATTCCTAACCATCGAACCCAGCACGTCTGACAAAATATTACTTTTCTCTCACTGCACCAGAAGTCTGCTGCAGCCGCTCAGACCGGCTGAAAAAAAAGAGAGAGGGTAAAATCATTTAGAAAGTTTTAAATGAAGAAATTCCTTTGATGGGAAGAGGTCCAGGGAGGGTACTCTCTTTCCAAATTATACTTCAGATCTGAAGCCAGTTTATAATTTCTTAGTAATAAGTGTGTCAAATACTTGATTGAATTTCAGCCAAGTCAAGTTCAGGGTCATGTAAAGCTGTGGAGCTTTTTGGGCCACATGCACACACACACACACACACACACACACACACACACACACACACACACATACACACACACACACACACACAGCAACAGAATCAATTATATAATAATAGAAAAGAAAGACAGAAACATGACAAAACACGCATTTGTAATGCCTGTAATTGTTCAGTAGTGACTACTGTGAATCGCATCACTGGTTTGATGAGGTTAGGGGAGAATTCTGGTGATGGAAAACAAACCACGGTTACAGTTTGGCATCTAAAACTGATGGCTAAAGTTAGGGAAAGATCATGGTAAGGGCTATAAAGCAATTAGAGCTCATATCAGGCACTCACATGCTCTCACATATCTCTCATGCCCAGCCACCATCTTGAGCACCACACCCTTACTGAACAATCCACCATGACACACTCTAAGCTATGCGCTGGTGCTGAACAACAATACTAGTGACATGATGTAGGCACAAGTATTCTTCAGATAGTTCACATGTGAAATAAAAGAAATGACATGTGAAGAAAACAATTTCTCATCTTGTGTCTCAATAACACGTGGAAGAGCATTTCACATGTGCTGTATTTATGTACAGGCACATGTGGGTCTTAGACATCTCATGTTCACAGGTGAGAACACAAATGTCACACTGGCTCTTTTCTGTCACAGTGAGACTTTGTAGTTTCATGTTTGTTACAGTATTATAAGTGTTGAATTGAATTAACAAAGAAAGATTTCTGTTTATAGCCATTTGTATGGAATCCATGCAGATTCAAAATCTCATAATCAGGCTAATGGTTTAAGATAAAACATTATAACAAACGGAAACTTGACATGTCATATTTTGTTTACAGTTTTTTTGGGAGTCCTACTGCATGTGATAAAAAACCTTTTGTGGCTCCCCAGAGGGAGCTGTATGACATACAATAACTGTCCTCACGTAATGTAACTTCAGTCAGCATCAACTGGAACTGAAGACTGCAAATTTAAAAATGTAAAAAAGTCTCTCAGTGTGGAATTATGAAGACGTGAACACCCTGTGAAAGTAAGCAGTGAAATCTTGAAGCTAGCACTTCTATGCTATATATTATTTTAAAGAAAAACTCTCTATCTGTCTAATAGTCTGATAAATGGAAAATATTAGTGGAGTAGTCTTTTAAGTTTTGTCCATAAGATAAAAGAGTCTAATTTCTCCTGTATTGGAGACTCTGGAGGCTCTATAAAATATAATAAAGAAGAATTTGATTTTTTTTTTATTTGTGCCGCTGAATAACAGAATAAAAAATTTCAGACTGTGCAATCTACAAACGTAGCTGCCAACAGGTTTTACAGGAACTACTTCATGTTAAGTGCCACAAATAAAATTGTATTGGTATATTGGCAGAACTTTTACAGATATCTCAAAAACCTGGATCCATGAAACCAGAACTATCTGCACAGCGGGATACCACCCGTGGTAAGTGAAAAAATATGTTTTGTGTGAGCTGACCCTTTCACCTATGTTTTTTTATTACAGACACTACTCTTACGTAGCATGTTTTGAGGTCAGAACTCCATGAATAAGTTGAATGTACAGACTATCCCACCCGTCACTGCTTCATCTTAATATAGTTCCAAGCTGCAGTCATTTGTGGTCCTTCTTTGCTAATAGCATCCCCTTAAATGAGCTCCCATTTCCTCATCTCATCTGAGCCCAGCATGACCCACAGATAGGCCCTTGTAAATTCTCCCCCCATCTGGCTCCTTTTAAGTCTATGTCAGACTGTCCATAATCGCTCTGTCAAAATGGCATCCCGTCACCACCGCTTGTTATGAGGTAGCGCAGGGTTGGAGTCTGAGACATACCAGAGTCAGAGCAGTCGAGCAAGCCTGCCAGCCCCCTTCATGTAACATGAGGAAATGAGTTTGTGTCAGGACTATTTTGGAGTTGCTTTGAAGTCTTATTTTGCCCCCTTTGCCTCGAGGGGGACAGCACAGAAAGCAACGGGGGAGGGGGAGATGGGTGGTACAATGTGGGGTAATCTGCCGAAATGCCCTGATAACCCAAAAGGCAGTGCTCTCCTGATCTCATGCCTGGGTGGTCAAGGCACATAGAAACACATCACCATTCAGATCTGATATGTATGTCACTGTGTCACATACTGCACAGCCTGTTTGGGTGGTATTATTTGTCTTTTTATGCCATCTAAGGATGCATAAACACATCCTTAGGAGAGAGTTTCTAACCTGAAGCCTTGATCGCTCATTTTATTGATGCATTTTTTTTTTTACATATAGCACTCATAACTGCTAAATTGAATGCAATTCTTTTATAGCCTTAAGCCTGGTGGAGTGATGTATTCATATATACAGTATGTAGCAGCAAGAGAGAAACTGCAGCATGCAAAAATAACTCAAGTTCTCAGAACAAAGCCGCCATTTAGACGCTTTCTCTGTTGTATTAGACTTCTGCTGCACAAGCCTTTTAAAACAGACACACACAAGAGGTGAAAAAAATTAAACAGACACATCACAATCCAACTACTGAAAAAGACATATTGTTATTATCATATTGTACAAATTCATAGATCAATAGTCAGCAGAGGGTCTGTCGATATGAGCCGGGAGCTACGGACTCCTCAGCGGAGAGAAGGGGGAGGGGAATATTCCTTAGGCAGACCAAACAATGATTTTTATTCACTCTCAGGCAAACACAAATGTGTACACACACTTGGGACCACCTTAAAATTGCTTCACACACTGAGGCGTAATACATTAAAAAGTAATAAGCCCATAAGTGGCCAGTCAGCAGCACCTTGACCTTGAATACAAGCTTTCAGGGGCAGTAAAGGGGCCCAACCTGTGTCTAACCCCCTACTTGTTTCTATAGCATCATTGGTAACAACAGTGAGTAACTGCAGAAAAATAATGTCAGCACAACGTGAATTCACACATGCGCACATGCACACACACACACACACACACAGCCACATGTATACACAGACACTTTGGTGAAAATGGTGGATGCTTCCCACCCCCTGTTGCGTTCGGAGCGATGTTCCTGGAGTGGGGACAGCGAGAGGGCATCCCGCAGTGCTGTGTGAGCGTCCTTGCCAGCGCCAGACAACTTCACTATCCCTGCCCTAGCAGGGGGCGATAATCACATCAAGCTCCCCTGACAAGAGGCATTGAATTCAGCTCCGGTCCCCTTAAGAGTCTGGCATCCAGCAGTCTCTCCTGAACATGCTGCTGACGTTACAATGAGAAGGTTTGTGTTTTCATTTTTCCACTCCGTGGCATCGCTCGTATTTTTTTCCCCCTCTTTTTTTTTTTTCATCGCTGCCTCCGAAACGTATTTGGGAACGATCTGGGATCTCAATGGGGTGAAAATCTGAATTGGCAGAATCGAGTGTTACCGCCATTTCCCTGTGAGAAGTGTCATTGTATTGGCTCCTTGTGTTTGTCATGGTGAATTCCATACAATAGTCTGTCTGTCCTGGGGAATATTTTTGAAAAGTTTTCATGGGAAATCGCTTTTCTATGTTTGTCATTTGGAATATTCATAGATTATATCCTACGATAGCCAACAATCGAAATGGTCAAAGCACTTTACACACAGAATAAAAGGCGAAGGACTTGCACACTATCAATACATTGACACAGGTTTACACACAGCTCAGACCCATGCTGGGCGGTGGTCAGGATAAAAAGGATGCTATCGCTTTAAGAGGTCCATGTCCTCTCCCAAACCACGCTCGATCAGTGTTTGTCGGCTCCTGTGGTTAGCAGCAGTATTATTATTGTTTTATTCAAACATCAGCTTTTGTGTTTCCGTTTTTGTACTTCCCTGTTATAGTTTTTTACGTTAATCTGTTGACGGGTATTCCGTATCACACTCCCTTTCAACGGTTGTCTGAGACCCAATACTTTTTAATATGACTATTTTTGGAAAATGCTGTTCACTCATCAAGACTTAAAATACCAAGGACTAAGCGGGGGCATCCCTTTTTTCTTCTGAAATCCTCCAAAACAGATGAGAACCACACTGGACTGTTTTAAGCAGCTTTGTGGGCCCGCAGAGCTCCTCTGCTACCCAGGGAGCCTGGCTTCCAGCAGCTATACCCCATTCATCACCTGCTTTCAATGGCCACCACCAAGCCGCCTCCAGCTAGAAGGCCAGGTAGGGTGCCGGGTGGTGCACAATGTTTGGGGGATTAACAATCAAAGGAGTGCGGAGGCTAGGACCCTCCGTCCCGTCCCGCCATTCACTCCTAGCAGGGGAGGAGAGCTCCAGCAGTGGCCAAGGTCAACGTCTCCAGCTCGGCGGGAGGTAACTGGGAAAGAACCATGGGAACCAGCCGTCTGCTCTGTGCTAATCACGGGCTAGCAGGCTAGCAGCACAGCAGGTGTCTCACCCACCAAACATTCATGGTGATAGCATGGTTGACAACGAGATAATGCCTTGCTTTTACTTTCCTCTCACTTTCCCCCTCTTTTTTCTCTTATTTCCATCCTTTGTTGATCTCTTTTTGCTCTGTTCCAGCCTGGTTCTGTGGGATTTAGTTTTCTTTCTTTGAACTAAACTGTATGTTGAGTTAGCAGAACGTAAACCGGAACAATAGCCTTTTTAGTCTGGCATAGGTTGTTCCCAGATTTGGAGGGTTGTGGGTGAGAAGCGTTGTGGTGAAATGACAAAGGCCATTCGAGGATAGAAAGTGAAATGTCTCTTTCAAAAGTTTTTCTTAAGTTACCATGGTTTCAAACAAACCTGGCCAAACTGCAGGGTTTTTTTTGTGTGTGTGGATAGAAAATGATAATACACAGAATTGACTTAAGACTTTTGAAGACCAAACTTTTCTGTTGGAGTTAGATGTCCCTCTTTATTTACTATCGCCATCTTGAATCTTGTGTGACGGAATAGTGATTATGTTCATCGTTTTAAGCTGATTTGGTATCCTGTGGTGCGAGACATTGGGCTGAGAAACCCTGATGGGACAGCTGGTTGTAGACTCGCAGATTGTTGCAGAGTGGCCCGTCCATTCTCCGAGATCGCAAACTGGATAGATTAGTTTAGCCGCTCTAGGACTGACAAGGGGGAAGCAAGCAGTGAGGTAACGATGATGTAAAATGAATCGTTGTCGTGTTCCAGTCGGAAGCTAGAATGCAACCACGCTCCGCCATCCCACCCTCCCACAAACACACCCCTGTTGGGATATTGGCAAGTTGTCATGACGACAGGGATGTTCTCCTGATGAAGTCTCGCTAAGCGCTGTCCAATCAGATCGTGGAGCTACAACCGCAGCGTGAACAGGGGAGGACGCACCTATTCCAGTTGCACAATGCTGAGAAAGGACTGGCGAAACCCTGGACCACCAACGGGAAATTGGCAATCCGGGGGAGGCTGTCAATGGGCTGCCATGGTTCGACAATACCCAAACAGCGGGGGTCGTGGATACAGGGGATACCAGGTAGGGGGTCTCCATGATGTCGGATGCTGTTAGAGCCGCAATTCTTCGCTGCTACCAATACAAAGTATTAATGCATTATGTATTTTTGGTGTTGGCATGCAGTTATTTAACGCTGATATTAATTTGTCTTATGTGATGTTTTGGGATGTTGTTCGTAGCTATCGGGTAGCTTCAGGTGCACTTGCCAAATTGGCAAACCACTCCTGCAGGTGGTTTTTACAAATGTACCTCAGTCAGAAGAACTACAACACAAATAAAGGGGAATTCTATGAAAGGAGAGCAAATGTCATGTAGTATTAACTTAAATGTAATTTAGTATTCATTTCACTGCGGGATGTGGACCAGTAGTAGAAGAGGCTAATACACAGAAACTGCAGGTAGCAGAGTGAACGAAAAACTCTCCTGGTGTTAGTTTGATTCAGGCCTTTCATTTCAAACCCAGGGGAGGATTTTTCTTTTCATTTTGCTGCTGGCTGACCAAAGGAGAAGCCGGGGCTGTTTGTAGCTCTATGAAAGATGGAGGGCTTGGTGGGGGCGCGCTCTGTTTTTTTTTTTTTTTCCAAGCACTGCAGGTAGCCATTATGGTCATCGTCCGCTTAAGCTTATTATTTCAACCTATCGAATTATAGCTGTCTACAATTAATATTCCTTTTTTTTTCAAATGCTGGCCTGTTCATAAGATGATTATGATTTGCATTTATTTCTTTTAGCAGTTCATTTGAGCACAAAACCTCTTCTACCCTATTCTAACCCCTCCCTCGCTCAGCTCCAGTCCTTCTATCATGGGGTCTCTGTGGGATGCCATTCGACAGACTGACCCCCAATCGTGGCTGTGTTTGACTCTTCAAACTTGAGAATTAAATGTAGGTTGTCAGCATGGCAAAACCACTTTTATTAGGTCCTGGCTGGATACCAGCATGTTTTTCTTTTTGAAATGTTCTTTTTAGCTGAACATTTTTGCAAATGTCAGATGACCAGACCAGCGGGATGGTTTTGGGGTCATTGTATTGTTCAAAGACTGATGAAACAATAGTTAATGTCATTTTAATGACCAGTTCCATTTGATAATGGAAAAACTATATTACTTCCTGGGAGAACTTTTGCATATCTGTTAAATATTGCCCATGTTGTTGGATCATACCAATTTATTTGTTACAGACTATTGGTTTCACACAATGCAGTAACATTCAAATCTGTGAGTGTGGGCCTCAATGACAATGAACACAGCTGACAAAACATTTTGTGCAATGTTGGTTATTCTGTTGTGGATATTTCACCCACTAACAATGGGATAAAGCATGAGATACATAACAAGTCTGAAGTATTTTATGGAATATTAGCAGTCAGTCAGTTCAGTTTTTTTTTTTTTTTAGCATGGAGTCTGAAAACTGGCTCAGGTAGTGGCAGTGATACAAGATTTAAAGTAAGACACAGACAGGCTGTCACTTTTTCCAAGAACTCATGACTTCTAATACAACCCAACCGAATCAACCTACATGAAAGAACTGTATATGAGGCCTGGTCAGCCAGTTTGATGTGAGATATTGAAACCATTTAGTGTAGGTACTTTAGATACTGATACTGTATGTCTCAGCTTAATAATGGGAAACTGGATTTAGGCAAAGATGCCAAAAGCAGCTCATCACTGCAAGCTGATTGCTGGACTATTATGTAATTTGCAATGGCAATCAGCACTGCTCAGGGCACAGGGAAAAACATGCTTTACTTGTTTAACCTTCATACAACCCCAAGTCAACAACAATCCAGGCTAATTGCAGGCTAGATGGAAATTGTGGAATCAACTGCTGATCTAACTGGAGAATGATCTCACACTAAGACTCAAAATAGAGTTCTATACAGACACAGACTTGACAGTGTTGTTGTTGTTGCTGCTGTTTTAATGGACTTTATATAAAGTCTATATGTGTTCAGGGCTATTAGAAAATACATATTTTCATCCAGGCTTAACATTTCCCATAACAAGCCTCACTTATAGATTAAAGCATCTCAATGGGTGTGGATCTTCATCTTTAGTCATTTACATGGAAACCAGCTAAGCCAGTAAAAAGTTGCTTATTCACAGTCACTTCCAAGTCAGAGGGAAGGGGTTTTCCCATTTCTTTGAAAGTGCACACCACAAATGTTCTGGAGAGTCTGTGGACAATGATGTCAGATTGTTGCAGGGTGAGAGGGTTTGTAGCAGGAAAACCACTGAAGTGAGATGATTGCTGTTCTTGTGATGCAGATTAGTAACATTTTGGTGACTGGGGTCAGATGTGGTGAGCTCTGCACCGTCCTGTTTACTTTCTGACCTTGAGGCACGGGAGGATGTAAAGAGCTTTGTGCTCACTGTGAATGGCGTAGTCTGAACATGAATGATGTGTTGTAAGGAAAGAATTAAAGATGTGTTTACATGGAGGATAATTCCCTTCTTACAAATGTCTTGAATTATTATTAGATTCTTGTTTTTGTCTTCACAAGTTCCTTCACAAGATCCAAAATGCCAAAAAAGAAAAGCTGGCTTGATGAAGATGTCAAAGAAGCCACAAAAGCCCTTGGGAAACCCAACGCAACCTGCATGGAATTCATGTCTGGCATCATGTAATCAACTGCTGCTGCTGTCCAGATAAATCACAATTTGAAACAGCCGAAGAAAGAGTCATAATAAGCTGATGTTTCATTGGCTGAAATCAATCGCCGGAGACACATGTGTCACTAAATGTCATCTTGAGGTTGATTGGACCACCCAGAGGTTACCCATTAAAAGCCATGCGGTTTTCATTGAAGAAGTTCCAGGGTTGCACCCCAAAGGCCGTTCCCCCTGCCCACCAACCCCACAGATTCAGATCCTGTGATCTATGACAGGGGTCCCCTTCCGCAAATTACTGCATTTTGAAAAGAACCCAAGCATGGATGTAAAAGAAACAAGGCCCCCAGACTGCTCCAGAGAAAATGTCATTCCTAACAGTTAGGCCCGCATTCCTCCCATGAAGGAATCAAACTAGAATAAACCATGTGATGACAGTCATACAGCAGATACTTCACCGTTCAGACACCGGGATGGAAATGTCTATTTGACCATGTGAAGATGTGGGGGAGTGGTTGGTGCAAATTAATTGCCCATCAGTTGTCAGTGGAGTGCAGAAAAACTAGCACTGTGCAACTGTCTTTCTGAGAAGCTGTCAGCCAAGGACAATGAATGCATCCCATTTTCTCCCCACCTTTCTACATCTGATTTAATAGAGAGAGACGTGGACCACAGACAGAGCTGTGAGAGCGCGTACAGCAGCAATGTGGTCAGGTTGTAAACACACAGACATGAAGAGGAAGAGCGGGATTACAAACAGGTTTGATCTCCCCCGGGCTGTCCAGACTGGCTGACAGGGGAGGAGGGGAAAGGGGAGGAGGCGGGAGAGTGGTGATTTGGGCTCCTTTTATTCACTCCTCTCCCGTCAACTACCTCTCTCTTGCCGGCAGCGTTGTCATTTGGGCTGTCCGGATACAACTGAAAGTCCAGCATTGAAAGAAGCACTACAATGAAGCAGGAGACAGACAAACAGGCAGACAAATGCACCTGGAGGCAGACGTCTCGGAAAGCAGCTGAGACCCACCAATTTGTTAACAGCACAATTTTCAATAGAATAACGTTAGCCCCCTCCCAATCTCAATCTCTCTCTGTTTCTCTTTCTCCATTGTTCATTATTTTGAAGGCACAGAAAGAGACTTTCATTTCTTCATCCAGAATGGTCAAAGGAGGACAAACTTTAATGCCAAACAAATCAAATTGAATTCCTTATTACCGTCTCTTTTTCCACATGAATCAAAAGCTTGTTTTAATTCCAGTGAAATTGACTTCCATTTATCTTTATCCAGCTGTAATATTATGCTCTTTGTTCATATCCTATTGGTCTAGAAAGGCCTAGGAATAGGCAGATCATGAGATAATAATTGTGGGCCTTTCTTCCAGTGATGAGGCCCAATGTGAGGATGACACGGTCTAAAGATGAAGAACTGTCCTCCCCTAGCCAATTTAGACAGGAGAATTAAAGGTCTAGCATAGCTCGAGAGTGAATCACGTCCTTCAAGTTAATGTGTGACATCTAATATCATTTGTGGCTGAAAGGCAGAGGTCCCTTAAAAAAAATGAGTAATATAAGGAGAAATATGATCTATCAGTCAAATCTAAAGAATTAAAGAATTAGTATGTGAAACAGGGGATCTGGTGCAGTGTGATTTAAATCCATCTTTATCATTGTCTGCAGCGAATCTGTGAAACAGATTTAGTTTTCAGCTCTCCACATTGTATAAATCGCTGTAGAATGGTGTAAGTGCTCTTTAATTATTATAAGTGTTTGAATATTTAATGATTTCAATTCATGGATTCCCAAAACACATGTGAGGTTGAATGCACTGACAGGCTAATGTTCACATGATAAAAGCGTTAACTCCAAACTACTGCACAGTTTAATCCCGCTGAATGTCAACCTGTAATGTAGTAGAGCATGTCTTACTCGACCAGTGCTGTACCGTGTGGCTGCATGTGTTGCACATGCAGCCACTGTAGTAAAAGCAAGTCTGGTTCTCATGAAAACTGGAGCCTATGATGGGTTTATGTATGTAAGCGGCCATGATGGATCTCCAAAGAAAGAGTAGAAGGAAATGACAAATGATAATGTCCTGCCAGTCAGTGCAGACACACAGACTCATGGAAATACACACACATACAAACACACACACACACACACACACACACAGGCATGCACATGCACACATCAAATAGAGCTGGAACATCTGTCAGACACCGGACCAGTGGTTTAGTTAAAAGATGAGGAGGGGTCTGGTGTACGCTCTGCTATTCATTTATCTCGCATTGCTGCCCATTGGTTTTAATTATGGTTGGCTCTTTCAAGTTTGAAATAGGCATGCTTCAAAAACAGAGCTGTCCTTTTTGTGTTTTACCATTGTTTCTGTGGGACTACGCATGTGGGCAAGGGGGCATATGTGTGTGTCTGTGAGTGCGTGAGATCTCTGTCTGTCTGCATTTCCTTCAGTCTGCCTCCCTGTTCATCCATCTGTCTATTTGCATACATACACACATTATTATTTTTTTTTCTTTTTTGTAATTGATGAGCATTTCTTTGTGTGTGTTAGCGTGTGCATCACCATGTATGTGGAGAATCGGCCTGCCTTATTTTCCCGACACAGCTGCAATTGGAATGGATTGATGTGTAACCCAAGCCGGCACTTTAAAGGGCGAGAGGCCTGGACAGACGTGGTCTTGCTAGTATACCAGATGGGGCTTTATGATGAAAAGAGCATAATCCCCATCCAGGCATCACTTCCATCGCTTGTGCACTACAAAGCCATTCACAGCTTTTTTTATTGCAAGAAATAATCTCTTTTTTTTTTTCCTACAGTCTCAAACAGAGTGCATTTTCTTCAGATTTTCCTCCTCCTCTTGCTTTCTCTCTATTTTATCTTCATCTTCCCCTTCTCACATCCCTCTGTTTCTCCATCCCTCCATATCTCCCTCATCTCTCTCTTTGCTCCCCACTCACCCACTCTCCCTTTGCTCTTGAAGACTTGCAAATGTGGCATTAGCTAATATTCAGAGAGCCAGGCAAGCGATCCCTTTTTATCCGCCAGGGCCCTACTGATTGAGCTACAGTGTGTGCATTGGAAATGAGTGCTGCACCCGGGCTGGCAAGCCCCATGCCTCTGATTGGTATTCAATATACATGTCACTGCAGGACATGCTAATTTGGGGCTACGGGTTTACTCTTTCTCGCTCTCATACACTGTGTCTCCCTCTCTCATCCTTTCCTAATTCCACTCACAGAAAATGCCTTTCTTAGCCACTGTCACTTACAAAGAAGACAGCAAATTGGACACAGGGGCAATTAATAGGCTTGGCCTGACTTGTACTGTAAATGTGGTTGACATATTTTTCCATTTTTTTCGTATTAAGTAGCATAGCTTTGAGACCATCCACTACATTTGGATGTATTTCCTCCGCTCGCTGCTTGGTAAAGGGCTACAGTATGTTTTATAGATGACTTTATAGAAAACAGACACAGACGCTCTATATGGAAGCTTAATTATTGCACACTATATTGCAGAATTTAGGTCTCTCTCTGATTAAGCACCTCCCCCCTGTCTATTTAATGCATATCTCTCTTTCTCTCATGGTTTCAGTTGTAAATATAACCTTTAAACATACTAATTGTTATTCACATGGCACACTTTCGCACATTATCTTTCCATATGGTAGTTTGCCTGCAGTCTATAAATGTAGATCTTTTTCCTACTCTGTCAAGTCCACTCCTCCTTTTACACTAAGTGCATCATTCTTTTTTTTCATCATAAAGCACATACAGCAGGTCCTCCCTCATTCCTTTGGTTGCCTGTTTTCCTCGTTCTTAGAGCTTCACTGTGAGCACCAGGGGAACAGAGGATTTCTTTCTGTCTTAGACTTACATCACGCTTGCACAATATGTCAGGGATTGGACTTGCATTTACATGAGGTGAGGCGTGCATGAAAACTGACATGGCAGAAGTGGTGTGTGTGGCTTAAGAATATTTTAGCAATGATATTCCCGCTGGGATCCGGGCAGTGACGTATGCTGGAGCACCTGTGCATCAGTGCAGGGAACATTAATCACATTCAGAGAGAGTGAAGCGAGGAAAATAACCATCATACACAAATACAAAACATGCATTTTCTATTTAAGGCATCCAAATAAACGAAAAGTCGTCATGAATGAAGCATCCACATGTTTAGTTGCTGTGGAGAAAACGGTTCATGGGACAACTTAATGTGAGGAGATATTTATGTGATGTCAGAACACTCCTGTTTTGCAGGCCAGCATGTATTTTTCCAGTCCAGATTTCCTCTTCTATTCTTCCTTTAGGAGTGAGAAAAAGTGTAGGGTGGTGTTGTTGGTTGTAGCGAGTCAATATTCCAAGAAACCATCACTCCACTCCTGCTTAAATCTAAGGGCCTATCTGCTGGTTCTTTCTTGTGGGCCTTGTTCCAGGTTTGACTTGGCGCTTTTCCAGGTGTGGGAAGTGAAGTGTAAACAGTTTACAGATCTGCTGTGGCTGGGGAGGGCCAAAGGCTTTAGCTGGGAGGAATGTAACCTGAACACCACTTCACAGGGCGGCTGCGCTGCGAGATGGAGCATTCATGCATATTGTGTCAGGGCCTAACAGGAAACTGACCCAGCAGTTCAAGGGAGAGCCGACTAGTGAGAATGCCTGCTGACATCAGTGATCATGTGGGGGCGGGGGGGTTTCTGGCAGAGGCAAGAGGGCCGCTTGGCTTTTGCCCCATAAGCTATCACTCCTGATATTTTACAGTTGATTGTGGCAGGTCTAACACTGGTTTTATATCAGACAGGTAAGTATGGATGAGTTGCCCAATGTAGTGTGTAGAATGAAGCACTGTGCATGAAGCATGCCCATCCTACAATGCAGCTAACTGCAACGGATTATACTGGAATGTGAACAATGACAAGTGATTTTTTTTTTTAATGGCATGTTTTCTTTCATCTTCTCACATATTTTTTGCCAGTCGCGAGAGTTTTTATGAAGAGTTGGGTTACGTAACTCTGCAAATTCAAAGAGGCACAAAAATAACCTGTCTATTTGTCTCTTGAGTGAAATTAGCACCATCATAACTCTAACCTTTCTCGTTGGATGTGCATGTTCATGATGACGGCAGCATGTTTGAAATCACTGTTCATTATAGCTTAAATGTATATACACTGTCAAGCACAGTAATGCCGTTATTATTGCTTTTTTAGTTATTGTTAAGTATTGCACTCACATTAATTCGATTATAAAAAATGAACGGTCCAAAATATAACAGCACTTCTGCTCTGCTCCCCTGGACTATGTTTTCAATCAGGACAAAAGCTCTAGTAGCAGTTGCTAGGAGCGGCTATCGTCATTGACAAAGATTGGAAAATATATTGAATTAAGAGTTATTATGTCTGTAAGATGAATTACAACTCTCTATACAACTGTGAAAGAAAGTCACAATTTGGTCGCCATTTTTGTAGCAATTTTTTTTTTTTTTTTTTTGCTCTTTTAAATAGATGCTAGGCAGTTAGCTGTGAAGCTGTGACATGTCTAGTCTTAATCCTGCATCCAAAGCTCGGACTGGTTGTCTGATTCTACAACTAGCTGCAAAGCCAGAGATCTATGCACTGCTAAACAAATCCGAGATATGGGTGGCAGTTCAAAAGTGAATAGAGAATGAGTCCAGGTTAGTTCAGGCATTAGCGAAAGCTAAAGCAATAGCTATAGGACCAGAAATATAATATAAACTGCATTTTTCATTCAAATGAGAGTCTGTACTCTCATTCAGTCCTGAGATGCTCTTGTCACCTGTATTCATGAGCTGCATGGTCTTGCATTGTGCACACACACAAACACACACACACACACACTCACACACGTATTCATCATGCATGTTTAAAATCACCTGATGTCACATGGTGTGGATGCATTGTCTCTGTTTCTGAGAGTGAATGCAGCCGAGCCTGCTGTTGCTGGTGCACTAAAACTCAGTGGAGGAAAATGAGGTGCTGGCAACAAAGAGCTTTGAGGAAGTAGACACGTATCTCCAAGGACACATACCACCCAGCAGATCAAAGGACCTAGAGGACGTGTTTGATGGGGAAACCACACTGGTTTTCAAAGCATTGTAGTCCTGCATCTCACTAGCCCACCAAGGCCCATGATAGAAATTCTAATACATCCGCCTGTCAGTTAATTGAAGCCCCTTTCTGTCCCTTGGGGGACAGCAGGCTGGCCTTCTGAGAGCATCTTTGTCCTGCTGCACGCTCATCATTAATTATCATTCCTCAATCACCTCCTCAATAACACCGTTTATTGTTTGAGTGTGATTCTATGTCTTGTCACCATCTCTTGTCTTGGGAGAAGACACTGATGTTTGACAGAGAAAGAGATCACAGCTATCCACATATTCACTCCTATCATATCCGCCTACCTTTGGGGATGTTGTGTGTTCACTGTGGAGATGTTTGCTTGTCAGTGTTGTTGCATTTGATCATGGGGGGTGGGATTCGGAGTCTGTACCTTTGCTAGTCTGCATAACAACAGAATATATGGTAGAGGACAGGAGGAGGACATGAGAAGAGATTCAGCTCAATGTTTAAAGGTGATTGTATTTTGCGAGGCAAAATCATTGTTCATTTCACTGTAGATACATAAATGCACATACCCTCACGCACACACACACACACACAAACACACACATACCGTACACACAGCGCTCCTGTCATTCCAGATTCATGTCCCCTTCCCCCTGAGACAAGCAATCTTCCAGACAGACAGGAAGTCAGCCTTGTCTGTGTGTGAAGTTCGCAGAGAGGAGGAAGTGATGAGCGATGGCAGTCGATCTGAGCTCAGCCATGATTCTACATATGGCAGATGCGGCTTGCAATGTAAAGCATACACTTGATCTTTGTGTAAATATGCACAACTCAGTGTATCATGTATGTATCGGAGTTATCTTGTCAGGAATCGTATTTGACATGCACAAAACCATATATGTTTTTCCAGTTGAACGTGTCTGTTTAGCCAGTGATGGGGATGACGCTGCATTCTGCTGACAGTCCTGACAGATTGTGTCTTAAAACCCCTGACGAATGGTATTCAGTTGCAGTGATGATATCATAGCTCAAATGCAGCTATGTCAGACTGCCGCACTCGCCGGTTGCTCTGTGGATGTATACGATGCTCCAGTAATAGACGCTGCTTCTTGTTTTGGGGTCCAGAGAGCAGTCCAAACTCTTGAAAAGATCACCTCCCTCGCCGTGGTTCATTGCCATAGCGCACAGCATTTCTATAGTTTCCCACTCTGTCTCTATGACCTCCTATCTCCAGACCAAATGACCGGTTAGGACTTTGAAAGGGAAATTGCGTGCATTCCTCCATAATCGTAAGAGGTATTTAAATATGCTCTCTAAATAATTATGTGGTCCAGCCGGGAGCATCCAATGAATTTTTCACAAAAGCACTTTCTGCTATTTACATTCCTAAAATGTAATGTGGTTTACTTATGCAGCTGGACGGCCCGAATCAAAGCATTCATTCCCGGGGACCAAGTGCAGGGAGAAAGAGAGGGAGAAAGAGAGAGACAGGAGGGGGGCTGAAGAGAAAAAGTTCAAAGCATGTGAGGTCAAGCTTGAGGGTCACTCTCTCAGTGCCTTTTCACTGCCTGCGTGAATACATAACCGGCAATTGACTTTCTAATCGGGAGGGGCCTCATAAAATATGCAGTTTAATAATAACGGTTATCATGGGTCCTTTTTTGTTTCCACCCTGTGTTTTAGTCTAGAAGCATCTAAAGCAAGCTGTGTATTAAATAATGATGGGGCTGCTGCCTGCCTGCCTTCCTTTGGCTCCATGTTTTGCCTCTGAAATACAAAATGACAGCCAACCATTTCCCTCAACCCCTCACTCATAAAAGCCCTTCCCCGCTGGATTTTCCTCTGATTGGATCAAAGCTTTGACCTGTGTTGCCAGGTGACCTTTTCTGATCCCACTGGTGCCTCTAGAGTAGGGACCCTTGCCGGGGCACCTGGGAATTACCTCGACAGTGGCGTAGTCGGCGGCTGTCACCGAGCCCTTGTCTTTTTGATGTCACCTCTGACACCGGCCTCTGTAGCGATCGCCAGGGAGATCTGACGGCCTTGCTGGGCTGTGAATAATAGAATATATATCTACCTGTCTTCGACCACCGTTCTCACCTGTGCTCCCTATGATGAAATGTTCCCAGTGCTTATCTTCAGGGGTGATGTGTTCTTCCTGTCTGTTCCAGGGTACAAAGCGAGGCGTCGGTGGCCATCCATGGGAAAGAGCTGTCGACAAGGTGGCTCAGCTGGCAGTGCCCAAGGCTCCCATGGGACCTGAGAGCTGCCTGAAGTGGAGAGTCAAGGACGTTGAAGGATGACAAGGGACAGCTGGAGAAACGGAGGACTCTTCACTCCCTGAGCAGACCCTGTGGACAGCAGTCAACAGTGAGAGACACTGTGTGATGTTCAGTCTCTTGTCCATTCCCATTTGCTCAATCACCGAGTCCCCACAGGACTCATTGAAAATTTTGGTTTGTTTTGATGTATGCCACGTTTTATTTTCTTTCATCCCACCTGCTCACACTTTCCTGTAAATGTCCATGTTTTCATTCCGTAGCGATTTGGAATATTGATTCCGCAAAATTCCCCTCTTCGTGAACCTCTTGCTTTCAATTAGTGTGATCAGTCTTATCAATGAAGGCTCCCCCCCGTCTTAACGTCATGCCAGTGGTTGCTGACAGATCTCTGGCCTGTCAGGATTACTTCATGAATCCTTGGAAAGAGATTTCACTGCTACTCATAGCTGTGTAGGAGGTCAACACTTTAATACGTCGATCCCAGCGAGTGAGATCTTGAGGATTTGGCAATCGTCAATGGATGGATGGATGGACGGATGCTGTGGAGTTTTTAAAGGGCGAGGGACTGTGTTAGGAGCTATGGAAAGGCGAGAGCTGTGGTTTGGACTCGACATGTTGCTGTTTCTGTTGCTGCTGTGACTCCCCGTGTTAACTGCCCAGAAGGTATATCCTTCCCAGTTGGCTTGTGATATGACGTTTTATTTTTCTTAAAACCAAACTAGGTGCATTCACATGGTTTTAAGGTACTTTAAAAAAAAAAAAAAAAAAGGTTCACTCTCAGCCCATGATATCAGTAATTAGGAATACATCACAGATGCATGTACAGTAAATCAGTGTGCAGGAAATAATGATCATGGCTGTGTGGCCGTGATGGTTTCCATCAAAGCCACTGTCCTCATGGAGCACATGTGTGAGTCAGGCATCATCTGCTGTGGATTATTGTGGTCTGGGAATGTCTGTGGGTTGATCCGGCCCCCACCATTTTGTCACCATATGTCACCCCTTATAGCCTTTTGAATAATTGTGATATATTCTGTATGAAGAGCCTAACACATCAAATGTGGTTTCCCACAAACTCTTTGTATCTGCAGAGCGTTCTGAAACAAAATGAGGATTTTTTTTGATGGAACTCCCCGTAATTTATGACAAATAATATAACCTGCCAGCCGAAATGCTTGCACTGAATCCACATTGAACAGGTTTGTGCGCTTCTCTACACCATTGTCTAGAAATAGGATTCAGTAGTCTGCTGTTATCCTGGTATTGACATCAGGGGAGTCCTCGACTGTTACTAGGGCAGAGCTGCACTGATGATGAAGCTGCCTGACTTTGAGTCTTCCCTGTTCCTCTTGTTTATCTCTTCCTCATTTCTTCATCTCTTCCACATTATATCCTTTTTAATTTATACTTTTTTAGTTCTCCCCCCTATCCTTTCTACCTAGCTCTCCGCTCCCTGCCTTTTTCAGCCTCTTTTTAAGCCGGTTGGAGATGCATTCCTCATTCCTTGAATGCACACAGAAATGCTCAGTGCTCTGGCGTCAGCACTTCTTAAAATGGGCTGTTGCCACTACTGCTCCGGCTTGAGCTTCAGCACTTTTCTCCCCCTCTCCCCAGAAGAAAAAGAAAATCCTGGAGAGAGAAGGAGAGATGAGAGTGGGAGGAAAATCCGCTAAATCCGCCAAACTCAGGAATGTATTTTCATTAAAACAAGTTTGTTTGAAGGGATTGGGAAGGTGGAAGAGAGAGAGGCAGTATCAGAAGTGATCAGACCTAGTAGCCCATTGGCTGCACAGTGCTACAAGTATTAGAGAAGCAGAGAATGAGGATGCATTACATCTGCTGTGGACATATACACGCAGACTGGAGACTGTATTTGGCTGCAGGACTTGCTAACAGGAGTTTATCTCATAGCTAAGAAAGAAAGCTCCTGTCTTAAATCCCTGTTTCACTGCTACTCGCTAGATTGAGGAATAGTGTTTCTGTGTGTGTGTGTGTGTGTGTGTGTGTGTGTGTGTGTGTGTGTGTGTGTGTGTGTGTGTGTGTGTGTGTGTGTGTGTGTGTGTGTGTCACCTCTATCACCAGCTAAAGACATCATCCCTCTAGATCTCCCATTATCCAGTCCACACACGTCTAGATTTATTTCTCGCCCTGGTCAGTCTCCAGGAGAGGTAATTACTAACCAAGGAAACACAGGACTTCCTGGAAGAAGCTTATCAGAATACACACACCATCCACTGTCTTAAATGTGACTGGCAAGCTGGGACTGACAGCACAGAGCTACATTATCGTCCTCTTCTCCTCGACAGTTGGGCACCTGTTTTTTTTCTCTTCATATACACAAAAAGGCATGGCCATAGTTCTGGTTTCTCACCTTGCCTGCCTTTCTCTTAAAGTTACAGTAGTCAGTATTTTTTATGGCAAAAGTGATGAAATAACTGTTTATTATGAAACAGTTCCTATCAGCATTGCTAAGAATTTTATCCCTCTTTGAGCTCATTGTTTTGGTTTTAAGATCACATTTTTTTTTCCTGCTCTTATCAACTTTGTTCGAGCAACAGTAGGCAACTGTTTTCAGTATAAAACCCTGATAGACCCTTTGTATGCTAACCCGACCAACGCTTCAGGTGGTCAGACCCACAAGTTAGGAACTAGCTGATGGTTCACACCTTGAAACATTTAGCAGTTCTAACAGTTGTGCTCACTAACTAAATTGGACAATACATAAATTAGAGTTTCAAAATATAATTCCAGTTTACTACAGCTTATTTTCACGCTTTTGACCATCACTCTTAATAGTATTAAAATCCGAGTCACCAACTTAATTACTGAGATCTGTGCCATTGTTCAGTAAGGGGAACACAAACAGTCATGCAGATTTTATTCAAACCCCCAGGCTAGAAAACAAACTGAAGGGGGGGCGAGAGAAACTGTTCACTGTAAACATTTATCACAGTTAAAATGTCAAGCTGACTTCCAAATAAAGATGATTTAACGTGTTTTGCCCCAAATACACTGACTCAGATCTCAGCAATTACTGTTGGAAGCACAGTTGTTAGAATGACTGACAGAAACTTTGGCCAGAACTTCAGAAAATGAGACCCAAGTTGTAACAAAAATAATTATCATTTAACACCTAAGCCAGGTGTCTATGTAAAGCAGTAACCGCAGGGCAGTAACATCAGATCCTGTATTTTAGTGGATGCCTCCTTCTTTCTCTCTCTCTGTTTCAGCACTTTGTTGTGTGTCTCAAATAACTCCCCGAGGGTGTATATTATCATCTAACAGACTGAAACCAGGAAGAAATGTATCAATCAATATCATTCTGTGGTTTCAGTAATCCCTGCCTAAGTGTAATAGGCTGCTGAGATCCACTTTTCTTACAAGCTGACTCAGTCAGATGAACAGACCCACCAGGCCTTTTTTGGCTGCGCCTCCCTTGCTGCTCTGCCCTTGATCAGCCCAGGGTGGTGGATGCACATGGGGACCACCCCAGCATTAAAAGAGCCTATTGCTCCCTTGATCAGCGGGAATGAATTCTTGCGTGGCTTTAAACATAGACAAACACACCGAGAACTGCATATGCGCATGATTACATGTACACAAAACGGGAGGGAACATCATGATAATATGAATCTAATTTGATGACACACAAGAATACACACAAATTGAAATATCTATCCATAACGAAATGTGTGTACACATTTACTGAGGCATGTGTGCAAACACGATGCCAAATAGTTACACATGCACATATTTCAAGGACGGGCTGCATCGAAACATAAAACATGAATCCATGTTCATCACAAGAACACCAGCACGCAAATGAACACAGAAACAGCCCAAAAAAATTCAAGTGGGAATGTGAGACAGAAACACACACATCCGGAGGGGTACCCCTCATTAAAAAACAGTTCTACGGTATGGTGTGTGTTGGTTTCTCAGGCCACTGGTGGCGTTGAAGTGTAAGGCAACATAGCGATGCTGTGATGCTGCTCTCGTCAGCGGGCTGCAATGTGCGGGCCAGATGAGGCCGGCCATTCGCTCAGTATCCCTGCCACCAGTACAACTCCCATGAGACCTTCTGAGACATCGCCTGTCAATCTCCCTCTCTCTCTCTCCTCTCTCTCTCCTCTCTCTCCTCCTCACTCCCTCTCTTGGTTGTTGCCATGGGGTGCAGGGGGGCGATGGAGGATGTTTGAAGGCTGGCGCAGAGAGGGAGGGGCTGGATGGAAGGGCAGCAGAGAAAGAGAGAATAAGAATGGGCCAGTGGAGAAAAGATAGGGATGAAGAAGAGTGAGGAGGTCCAGAAAAAAAAAAGATGGAGGATGAGAAAGATGAGAAGAAGAGGGAAAAAAGGGGGAAGAAAAACCAAAGAAAGGGGATGGTGGGTGTTTCTCCTTTTATTGTTGTTTCCTCAGAACATAGCTTTAGAATCTGTGCTTGGCTGATAGCACTGCTACTGGCACACGAACACACATTATACATGCATACACACACAGACGCAGGCACACACATGCTCATTTTGCTTGCTCTACATGGCAATCACCATGGTAACAAAATGTACAGAACACAATCGAGGTGGGATATTTTTGAGTTTCAAAGGCAGGGAAACAACAATAGGGACGACAAAGGGAGGAAGAGACAAGAACTGGGGAGAGAGAGAGAACGAGAGTTACGGCAGTCTAAGTGCAAGCAGATGGACGCGCGCGTTGGTGTGTGTAGGTGTGTGTGTTTGTGTGTGTGTGTGTTTGTCCAAGGTCACAGCCCAGAATCATCTGTATGGTGAAAGGGAAGAATGAGAGATGTAGCTTAAAACACATTAAAGGCTCATTTTAGAAAAGAAAAAAAAAAGGATTTCTGGTATCTATCTGTTCAGATAGCTTTGGATTTACTTGTCCAGGTCTTGAGATGTCCCATTGAGATTTCCACCTTATAATAATGTGGATAAATGCAATTTAGTTTGCATTTTGTGGAAAAACAAGCTGCTGGTGAACATTTTCAGTGCTGTCAGAGCCACAGACGAAAACACCATTCATTCTTTGTATTGGATGTATAAATCTCAGCAACAGATGTCTTCAAATAAAACCAGAACTGTCTGCACGGCTAAACTGTTCTGGAGTTTTTGTAATTTGGTAAAGTAACCTTTAAAAGGCAGTGAAATTTTATTTTCTCACTCAGGATCATATATAAAAATCACAATACAAACGATGGACATCGTATTCATGACATCACCCAGAGGTTTCTGATGAGTTGTTGTGAAGCTCAAACTGTGGAAGCTCTTTAAAGCCACCATATTGGCTGTCCTGCCTCTGTCGCCTGTCCGTTGATCTTCAAATGTACAAAGGCATCGATCATAGGTGGACCTGAGGCATGCTGAATAAAGCCTTGTTGCTACAACAGCCACCTGCAATGGCATCCACCTGTCAAGCAAAGCAGGCCATGCTCTTAATTCTGCATAACCTCAAACCTCAATATAATTTGAATGAATGAGTTACATAATTCACCCTCAGTAAAGTTGTCATGGATATTAGATATAGACAGTTTTTGTACCAGGCTGTAAACATATGTATTTGTGCTGTGAAGTTGGAGCTTATGGAGACTGACTTGTTCTGTAGCCAACCTCAAGTGGTCGCTTGAGGAACTTCAGTTTCTAGGGCTTCTGCATTGACTTCACTTCACAGTCGCGGCGGATGCTGATGAAAACATAATTTTCTGCCAAAATTGAAAAAGCTTTGGTTACCTCACATGACAGATTTCTGTGTTTTTGTTGTATATTGTCTACGCTTTTCTCAACGGAGGTGTCTGGAGCTCATGCGGAAAAATGTGTTATCAAAAAGTTCTGTGCATCATACAGAATCAGAATGAGTTGACGTGGCACATCAAGTCCGATCAAACCACATTCATACAGTTCTGAAGTTTTTAATTGTTAAAGTCTTAATGAAAATGACTGAGAATGTAGAATTCCAAAGTTTTACTTTGTTTCATGATGAATATTTTAATGTGATAGATAAATATAGTTTACAATGCAAAAGTAAAATGATTTCTTGGCCTCTCCTGTTCTCTTCCTCTCCCATTAAGCCCTTTTCCACCTTTGTGAACCTCCATGTGTTGCATTCACATGTTTGGTTGACTGGGCACACACACAAACACACACCTGTACATGTGTGTTGCCGCGGCCTAAATACAAGCATGTGTGTCTGCGTGTGTTTGTGGGTATGTTTGTATGTGTGTGTGTGTGTGTTCTCCCCACTAACAGCTCATCCCTCCTGTCTGGGTGTAGATTTAGCAAGGACAGCTGAGTTCATTTTAGATGTTGAAGTAGGTCGGAGGTCAGACACTGATGTAGGTGGCCTCTTGTACTCAGACCACCATCTAGCAGTTGCCAAATAAATCAGAGTCATGCTGAGTGGTTTGGCGAGCATGACATACCTCCCTCCCTCCCTCGCACTCTCTCTTTCTGCTTTCCATCCCTCTCTCTCTCTGTCTGTCTGTCTGTCTGCTTCACCCTCTTCAATCTCTTTCACACGTATCCAAGCCAACAGCAACCCATAAAGCCACATCTGGCTCACTTCTCCCCACTGGACATGAACAACACTGCCACCTTGAAAATCCTTTCCTTTATCTGTGGTGTTTTGATAGTGGAGTAAGTTTTGTGTCAAGCTTCAGATTATTTTTTTCTTTTTTTCTTTTTTACAAATGTTTCAATGATTAGGTAAAGTTTGGCATATCATAAGTTTATTTATTTGTGTGTCTTCTGTACATGTCAGACTGCAAAATCAAATCCAGATGTTGTGACTTGTGCAGGAGGCATTCATGAAACACACACAGTAGCTTAACTACACACACACACACACACACACACACACACACACACACACACACACACACCACACGCATAGGTATAGATTGCCCATGTAATTAAGTAAGCATGTATGCAAATGAGCCAACACGTACCGTCCAGAACCGAGTTGGACTGTTCTCCCTCCGTGTAACCACGCTGCTCTGCTTTCACACTTGTTTACTGTTGTTCCGATTTGTGGTACATTTACGTAATGCTTTCCCCATCAAAGTGCAGCTGTTTACCCCTGTTGCCAGGAAACGATGTTGGCCTACGCAGGGAAAATGGAGAACAATGTAAGGGTGGCCGGGGCCAAATGAGCATGACTGATGTGAGAGCATACATCCGGATGGCCGGGAAAGATCGTCTACTGTCCAAGCGAAAAGTGTGACAAGTCAGGCTTGGAAGCTGTTTTCTGCTAATCATCTACAAGAGCGTCACTAATGATGCTGTACTGAGAGAAATTAGAGTTCTTCCAGTGGGAGTATGGATGCAAACAGACTGTAGCTGTACTGGAACTGATCTCAGACCACCTTCAGGTTCATATCTGTGTTTAGAAAAAACATTCATATTATAAAATATGTAAACAAACTACTTCAGGATGTAGTACTCTGTTAAAGCACTTGACTACTAACTAGACAGTAAGATGACACAGTTAATTCATGATTACGTGTTTGTCACTCTCACTCCTGTCTGATGACTGACTGCTAACCTGATTCCGCTGATCACAGCTGCAACACATTCAGGCTAGTAAACAATGCAACGCGTATTCT
The DNA here is from genome assembly GCA_014281875.1 of Nibea albiflora. Lineage (NCBI taxonomy): Eukaryota > Metazoa > Chordata > Actinopteri > Sciaenidae > Nibea > Nibea albiflora. The sequence continues at coordinate 25,054,210 of CM024789.1, forward strand.
CCACAGCGCTGTGGAGAATATGCGCACAATGACGTTGAGAATCCAGTCAATTTTCAGAATAAAACGCCCTGTACGGCTTGTTAAAAGACAGACAAAGAGGAACCAGTTTAGATGTTTGACTAATGGTAGAAGCACATACTGTAAATCAAGGAATCAGGGACCAAGTTAGGAAAATCTGGTGAGCGAAATGCTCCTGGTGGAGCGTGAAGCTGATTAGAAAACAGACCAAAACAGCATGCCTGATGGAATCAAGGTGTAACTGTCTCTATTGTGGACAGTTTATAATTTGTGTGAGCTCTATGGAAAGTTTGCAAAATAGTCATGAGTTCACCAAAAACGCAGACGCTCAGTGCATATTTACATCACCGTCAGGAGTAAATCTTCTGATTGCAGTGAAATAAACACATCGCAAAAACAAGTTCCTTTCAAGCATACGCCTACATTTAGACTGAAATCTGAGTGAAAGTGCCCTTTAAACACATACCTATGCACCCGTGCACGTGTTTGCATACCTATGAAGCATAAATAACATATTCATACAGAAGTGAACATTCACACTCAGTCATGAGGCCATGATGTTGAGCTCAAAGTCTGGAGCAGAAGCCCTCCTTGTGTAGATCTGGACTGACCTGACAGGGACAAGGTGCAGAGGTCTCCAGCTCGTCCGTAACACGGAGCCTGCGACTTCCACCATTCTAATTTTTTGGAGTAATGATCCAAACAACAGACCAGCGTGGTGTGCAGCTGCAGATAGGGCAGGTTGAGCTCGGCATGCGTGCGACTTTTACCATGACGATATGCCTCAAAAGATAATTTTATGATCTGTGTGTTTTGCTGCCAGGTTAGCCCACCACCTCCACCATCTCCTCCCAGCCCCTCCTCCTCCAGTTCCTTCATTGCCACGGCAACTTATTAATTTTTGTCAGCTGGTTTTTCCTGCCATTTAGAGATACTACCAAATCACATTATGTCTGTCATGGATTACGTGTACAGGCAATGCATCTCCTTGAAGAAGAAAGGGGAAAAAGATCAAACACGTTCTTACAATCACCTTTAAGTGAATATGGGAGTTGGACGTGTTTGGGAGTATATGAGTGTGTGTGTGTGTGTGTGTGTGTTTGCATCCCACATATGTTTCATGGGGAATGCAGATAGCCAAATAAAAATGCATTATACTCAATTTCCTCCCAATATTATATAATTATCAGGATTAATAATCATCAAATACTTTTTTGGATTCTGCTGAGTCCACTATGGAAAATATCATCAATACTGTCACGTTAGCTGTTGATAGCTCAGAATACGAAAGGCTCCAGAGCCATATTCCCATATTTACCCATATTTGGCTGCATGTGTGTGTGTATGCGTGAGTATATGTGTGTGTGTGTGTGTGTGTGGTGTGTGTGTGGTGTGTGTGTGTGGCAGAGGATTTGAAGCTGTCACTTTGTAATTACCTCAGCAAATACAGGCTTGGAGAGAGTTGACTGAAGTCTTCCAGTTGGACAGCCCTGGGAGAAAATGAGAAGTGACAGACCACATAACACAGCGTGGGACGTAAATAACTTTTACCCCTCTCTCTCTCTCTCTCTCTCTCTCTCTCTCTCTCTCTCTCTCTCTCTCTCTCTCTCTCTCTCTCTCTCACTCTCTCTCCCCTCTCTCTCTTTGTCATAGAAACATGGATGATACTTCAAGGATTTTGAAAGAGAGAGAGGGAGAGATGAGCCTGAAATGAGAGAATATCCCTCACTTTCATCTTTAGAAAAAATCTCTGACATCCTCTCTCACTTGCTTTGATGAAAGTCTTTGGTTTTTTGGTGTTTTATCCTCTTACACGAGGTGTATGTATTACAGCTGTGTGTGTATGTGTGCGTGCGTACTGTATGTGTGTGCTGCACACGCGCACACTCACACGTGTTGTGATGAACACTGGCACGCGGTGATATCATTTTCTCAGCAGAATGTGTGTAGGTGGCATGAGGAATTTTGCTCTGTGTGTATTTGAGGGACTTCTTCTCAGCCCTGGTTGGCGTTGGAGGGCCTGAATTTTTCATTCGCCGTCCTCACTAAGTACAAAACGTCCGGGGGTTTGTGCTCTACCCACCGGCCGCTCGTCTTCATTTTGCTGTCCAGAATTTACTTCACTGTCCTGTGCTGCTTGAGCTCCGGGCAGGTTGTTACTGAGATACTAGTAGTGTGTGTGTAAGCGATCACTGAAAAAACACTTCCACATTGGTGGGTAGTGATGGTTTGTCTTCGAGTGGTGGGAGTATTCAGATCTTTTACTGGGGTAAAACTGGCAAATATGAAAAAAGCAATGTCACACAAGAGGGTGTGCCACAGTACTGAATATCAGCATGGCTGTGATTGAGTTATTACTCAGCTTGTATCTGATCCGCCAACATCACACCGTTCATTTTTAAATGGATTGTCTCATTATTAAAGTCATCTCACACTAAAATAACGCTGGTAGCAAGTGAGTTGTTGAGGCAACGAAATCTAAAATGTAAAGTTAGCACAGAAATACAGTTTATCTTCATGGATTGTATTGATGCTGAATTGACAAGTAGACTTTTACAACTTATTCCTACTTTTTTATTACTTTATTCACTTACAGTAATAACAGGAACTTGATACTTAATCAATAATAGTCATTGTTTCATTTTAATAATATAAATATGCAAAGTAGTACCAATTAGTACCAAATGCCGTCAAGTCAATGTAGTGGAGTAGAAGTATACGCCTGAAATGCAAAGTGAAGTACAAGTAGCTCAAAATTGTAATGAACTACAGTATTTGAGTAAAAGTACTGAGTTACATTCCAGCACTGACCTCAACCCTCATATATGTACATATATACACACTCACATATATAGCACATCCTTTCAAGCTGTATCATCCTGCCTCTGGCTCTATACCACCAGTGTCTTTCTCCTTTTCTCTCTCTTCTCCCGCCCTCGTTGCACCTCCACGGCTCTGCCTGGCTCCGGTCCAGCTATAGATTGTTAATTATGGTTTGTACGTGATGCACGGTCTTGCCTCCAAATACTACAGCAGCGTTCTTTGGCAGACATCAAAGTGTCGGTGTTTCATTCCATGGGGATTAGTGATGGTAGTGTGTGATAATGCCCCTGCTGCTCGCTGAATTAAACGCCCATGGCAGGGCACAGGTACAGCGAGTGGAATGAACACACAATCACACAGGCGTTCATACACAGCGCATACACTCAAAATATGAAACAAGCAGACATACAGAAATATACTACAAACAGAGCTCACAGCCTAATTACAGAAAAAATAATATTCATCCATCATGATTAAACTGTGGACTAAACATGCAAGCAAACTCTCATCCCTTTCATCTGCCTGCTGTATGTTGGTCAGCGTCCACAGAGATCCGCAGTACATTGACTGTCCTTCACTCATCTCTCATCTTACACCCCCGTGGCAAATTGGATTTTTAAACGGCTCGTTTTTGATCATTGCCCCGTCTTCATAATTGACTGTGGTTTTCTCTCTCACTGTCTGTTTAACTCTCCCTGTTTCCCTCTGTCTCTCCAGCAAACTTAATGAAACAAGAACTGGTGAAAAGACAAAAAAACAGGGGGAGGGGGGGGCAGTCTCTATAGCAACTCTCGCCATGATTTGAACAAAGGACAAATGACAAGTGTTTAAAGGGCTGCGGGGCGTTTTAATGTTCAGTTTGTGCTTTCTCTCGTCCACTGAGAAGGTCTCAAGAGACAGCAGGAAAAACAGCCATGAAAGGAAAATTACAGAGAGAGACAGTGGAAGAGGGAGAGGCCGAGGGAGAGAGAGCGATAGAAACTCGTCCTTGGTGATCAATGCGTCTACTATTGTCTGCTCTGTTTCTTTGCAGAGACTCTGATTATAATAAAACAATAAAATGCACTGGACTTTAAACTGTTTATAACTTTGTGTCATCTGTGGTCAAGCCTAAAGGGGTTAAAAAGTTGTGATGCGCTCATCTCTTGTAGCAGAAAATGCACTTAACAAGTCTTTTAAACCTGTTATTTGAGCCTGTATAGCCAGTAGTAAAATACTATAGTTATACTGAGAAAATGTGCTTTGACTTGTGATGTGAAGTAGATTTTTTTTCCACAAAAAAAACGTGTACATAGAGCCAAGCTCCTGTCTGAATAAGAAAAAGAAGGAATAAAAGACAGAGCCTTGAGCCTGTTAGGCCAAGTAAGAGTTGCTGTGGAAGTGTAACCTGCATCATTTATGTGATTATTTCTGCTCTTCACGGGCTTTAAAATGTGTCTTGCTTACTGACAACACTGTAATCCTTTCTCGCTGTTTGTTGTCATGACATCCTCATCATTTGTCTGACATGCTCCTCCAGTATACAGGCTGTCATTCACGGTCGCTTCCTGCTTTGTTGACATGGTTAATGTGTGTGTGTGTGTGTGTGTGTGTGTGTGTGTGTGTGTGTGTGTGTGTGTGTGTGTGTGTGTGTGTGTGTGTGTGTGTGTGTGTGTTTGTGGAGAGGGTTCAAGACTAAAGAGAGAAAGGTGCAGACAGACAGATGAACAGCGACAGAAACACCTCAACAGAGACAAAGGAATGACCTTTATTTGTCCTTGTGAACTGGTTTAACAGCGGTGTTAACGGAAAGAAGGGCTGATAAGGATGGCAACAACAGGAGGAAGAGAGGTAGTCTGAGAGACATAAAGATTAAAAAAAAGGGCATACAGGAAAAAAAAAAAAGAAAACAGGAAAAAAAAGTCTTAGCAGCCTGACAAATACCTCTCTCCACCTGTAATCACCTCCTGCAGGTCAGCTTCTGCCTCGCCTCGCCTCGCCTCGCCTTGCCTCGCCACAATCCTCCAACTAACACAGAGCCAAGCCTTCAAACGGCTATCTCTTCTTCTACCTCCCCTTCCCTCTTTTCTCTTCTTTCTCTTTACACAGACAGAAAAGACCTTGATGTTTTTCCAATAATTGGCAGCAGAGGTTGACTTTTTTTTCTCCACCCCCCACCCTCCATCTTTTTTCTGTTTATCTCTCTCTCTCCCTCTCTCTCTCTCGCTCCCTCTCTCTCTCTCTCTCTCTCTCTCTCTCTCTCTCTCTCCCTTTTTTTTGTGCTCTTCCTCTTCCTTTAGAGATGAATACTTGGCCCAGGATCAAAGGCAGACCCCAACCGGCCACTCTGGCCACCACAAAGGGGCGTTGGGCCCTGGCGTGGGTCCAGGTGCTGCACATGGCCACATAGCCAGGGACAAGCCATGCAGATGGGGCCTGCAGAGCCCTTTGTCGCCTCCTCCCCCACGCCTGTGTATGAGAGGTCAGTGGCTAAAGTATCAGAGTGTGCGCTTCCTGTAAGATGATCTAGTCTTGTGCAACGGACTCCCTTTTGTTTCCATCTGTTTTTTCCTTACCCTTGTGTTTCCCTCGGTTGGTTTGTTTATTTCCTGCAACTACCCCGTCTTTGTTTCTTTCCACACCTATCACACACTCTTCTCCAACTTTCCATGTTCGTCTCTGCTGTTCCAGAGTGCAGATCCAAGAAAAAAACAGTGGCCTGTGCAGCGGGAAAAGAACCAGCTGAGGTAAACATCTTGCCCCCACAGACAGAACCATGTTTAAATGTTTGAGAAGACCCGACTCGAGTTTAGTCGAACACTTCCCTCTACCCTCAACAGCCCTTGTTTAAATATATAAGCACTACAGCCAAGTCCGATGTCTCCGAAGCCAGTACAAATAAATTGAGGTGGAGGACACAAAAAGTGGGATAGATAAAACAAATGAACAAGCCCTCGTAGTCCAAATATATATGCAACACCCAGCTTGCTTTTCAACTCCTTCAACTGACACGTTTGCAGAATTTCTTTGAGGACGGCCAAGATGATGTTTCTGAGTCAGAATACGATTGTTGGACTGTTGAATTACAGACTGATTGTGATTCACTTCATTAAACTGTAACAAGTGATGTGAAAAGACCATAGTGAGAACCTTTTCTCACTGTGCACATAAAAAAACATCCACTCTGTCAGAACCTTAGCTCATACATTTCCAATACAGCTCTCATCTGTATTATATTTGGGAAGTTTGAATATAGACATATGAACACACAGTATACGCCCATACAGCCTTGTGAGTCCTTGGACATATCGGTCTTTCCCTTTGCCATGCCTTGCAAGGTCAATCATTTTGTTGCTTTCTGTAACAAACTCCTGTGTTCCTGTTTCATTCGTTCTGTGACATAAAATGATAAATACATTAAAGTTTATGTATCATGATGTCCAAATGTCTGAACACAGCAAAAAAAACATCCAAGACGCAAAGGGGCAGACGTAAAATTTTGGGAGAGAAAAAAAGACAACAGCAGTATTTTTCCACACTCTGCATGCTGTCATGCATGAATCCCCGACTTCAGCCATATGTTTAAGATTAGATGTACTTTTTTGTTAGCCGAGAACACAGTCAACAAAGTTCTGCTGCTTCCCCGCTGGTCATGAATCAACTGGGCTCTGTCCACACCCTCTCTTTGTGGTCTTAATTCTATTAAATACTGTGATAACAGCCATCATATGTGTGAAGAATAACACAACAGCATGAATTGTGGTATGAATCATATTTTTCGTAATATTAACTGACATACAGTATGTCTTTAGTTCATTTCTAGTATGTGTTTAATCTGTGGTTAACCTGAAAAGAACAGGATGAGGCTCATTTAATGGCTAATATGTGTCATGCAAATGTCTGAGTCTCCCTCTGTCTCTCTCTTTGTTAACCTCTTCCTCTGCCCGTGGTTCTCAAACTTTTCCTGGCATTCCCCACAACAGAAGCCGAAAAAGGTTCACGCCCCACCACAGCCACACATTTTATGAATCATTAATGATCAGAGAAGCAGATTCAAGTTGAATTTTAGTTAAATAAAGGTTTATTTCGCTGATAGAAGTAATATTCATTCAGCTTAGTGTCATGCCATATTTTCCCCCTGGTCATCCATGCCCCATCTGCAGCGGCTCTATGGCCTACCAGAGGGCTCGCCCCACAGTTTGAGGACCACTGCATTACACCAAAGTAGCATAATTCTAGCTGACAAACGGCTGTGAGGTTTTCCTTTAGTATGAAGCCTCTGTGAATGATAATTCTAAATGATTTTGGTGACATTGAATCCAAACGTTAATCTGCATTAATTGATTTTTGACCACTAGGGGGCAGCGGACTGAGCTTGAAACACATTTTGTCATATGATTTTACAAAGCTGTGTAAACACAATTATTTGCATGTTACAGCATGCATGTTAACATGTTAGCCTTTACATGTTAACATGCATAACATGCAAACAATTGGCTGTTTACACACCCAACAGCCATAGAGCAACGTTAGCGACAGTAGCATTCACCTGAAGCCATGTTTTCTCTGCACAGGACAAATCAAACTTTCACTATCGTCTTAGCTCTGTTTGTTCTCCCACATCTTATATGAACAACAAAATAGTCACTACTATGTACACCAACTAGTGGCTAACTGCTGGTGGGTGATGGAGTGATAGTATTCAGTCAGAACCTTGTTCACTGAAGTCAGCTGCCTGCTGGTACTGAGCATGTGTCCAAAAATGGACCATAGAGTTGAACAGGAGTTCAACCTTTTGGAATCTTTATGAGCAACCCATTTATTTATTAATGTACCACATTTGATCACTTGATCCATTGTTCGTATTAAAATTTGATTTGTGTATACTCTTGCTTCAGAACTGTCTTTAAAGTATCAAATACCCACCCTCTGACATGTGGCTATAGAATGTGTAGCTTGCTCCATCTTAGTAAAGACAGCAGTCAGCTTATGTTACTTAGAATATTGAGAAGTTTTCAGAGGAGAAATATATATATATAAAAAAATTACCCCAGCAGCAAAATCCACTTCTCTGCTGTTATTATTACTTTTTTATATTTAGCCACATTTCCAAAACGTGGAAACGCTGCTACAGCCTCAATCCACAGCACCTCGTTCAACTCACAATGTGGCTCTAGGGAAGCCAATGTTGGTTCATGGCATTCCCATCAGCCTCAGCTGTAAACTAAGTGTAACGTTAGCATGCACACTAAACTAAGACAGTGAACATGTAATCATTTTTTTTTATTTCATTCATTTCATTTTATTTCAAACGTGATTAAAATCATCACAAACATGAATGAAAGCTGATGGCAGTTTCTATGCTCCATAAAGTAGTGCTCTACGTACTTATTACGGCCACCTTTTCAAGCTGATAATGGAACGCTGGTATTGGAAGAAGTATCGCTTGGAACTGACTTGTGACGCAGCCAAAGTACAATATAACCTTTGTTGTGCTTCGTTTTACATAACCTGATTGTTTCTAGGTTACATAACAGTAACAAATACACCTAATATCATAAAGTAAACGTGAAAGACCAAGAAACACTCAGCTATACTGCTACCGTGATCACAGTGTTAGGGAGAGGTGAAGATGTGATGTTCCTGGTCCTTTATTAGGCTCAAATTAAGGACCTGATTTCTAGATGCTCTCCAAAGACTTAATTCAAAGCATCACTGTGTTAAAACATAGGCCTCTGTGAGTCGGTCCACTGTAGGCTATATAGTTCAGGTAATGCTAACCCCCTGTCGTGAAGAGGTAAATAAAGCCAACTAAATAAAACGACATGACAGACTTAATGTGACCATTATGGAAAAAAACACTTACTTCCAGCTCAGATAATGGCCCACTTAACACAGAAAGCTTACTAATTAAAAGAGCAGGAAAAAAATGATAATGCAGTTACCTAAATAGGGTCAACTGGTTGGTTGTTTAGCTTCAGTGGTAACTTCTTGGCTGTTAGAAAATTATGAGCAAAGAAGTCTGATGTTGTTTTTCTGTAATAATGGGCATTATTTTCACTTTTATGTGTTCCTCCTACAGAGAAAATAGGCCTGATCTCTCCCTTTGTGGTTGCTCCAACTGCTCACTTCCACCACCCACACAACACATTTTCCCAGGCAACAATGTTCCTCCAAAGTTTACACACAATAAATAACGATATGCCCAAAGCAGTTAGCAGTGGCCCCGCTCTCCGTTTCCTGGCTGGAGTTGAAATGAAATGGTAATTTTGACTTGAGGAGGATTTCAAAGGGATGGCCTCTACTTTTCATCTTGGTGCATACCACGAGCTCGCCGACACATTCACGCTGGGATTTGAGAAAAAAAAAAAAAAAAAGGAGAGGAGAGAAAAAAAAAGCAGAATTTTAAGTTTTTCTATGAACTTCCTTCTTTCCTTTTTCTGCCATCTCCCCACAGAAAAAAGAGATGTAACGTTGCTGAGATCTCTCCCCCAGATGGACAGCATTTATATAAACAACCATCCCCGGTTCAGGGAGCATTTGATTGATGTGTCATTGTCTAAAGATTGTTTCCAGGCATTTGAATAGATAATTCAGAGTATCTGATGTAGACATTTTTCTTCAAAGGTCAGTTGTGGGGGTAGAGCAGGGGTGTCCTCTATCTTCCATGCTATTTTTGCATTGAAGGCTCCAACCAGCCTGCCTGCTTTTCACAGGGGAGATTGACTGACACTTGAATCGTCCTTCTGCTCAAGATTACAAGGTGCTTTCCAAAACTCCATCTGAGATCTGCTCGCCAGCTCTGTTATGCAAAGTACCTTTGTCTCGAACAAAAGACCATAACACTGTGTGGATGTGTCCTGTGCTTATTTGTTGTCTAGGTCGGCCTATAGTCTTGCGGTGAGATTGGAGCGAGACCAAAGATGCAGCAGAAGGATTGGCCAGGAACTCCATTATCTCAGCAAGAAGGAGCGAGAAATGGAATTAAAACACCCCAAACAAGGTCTGTCACTCATCAGCAGCACTGACTCCTATCCTCCCATGTATATAACATCTTATGCTACACAAAATCCACTCTGGAAATCAAAACAGCCTTCCACTTTGTACAGGTATCTTATTTCCTACATCACAGCCTTGCTCGCGCTGACCTGGCAGCCACAGCAATATCGAGGGTCCACTTTCCCCGAGTCGGCCAAATCCATTGCATTGTCAGTCAGCCATGAGGGAAATGTCCGGGTGACAAAAGCAGTGTGTGAAAAAAAAATAAAAATACGCTGTGGTGTCTTCATTATCTCCCAGCACTGTGGCCCGTGAACGAGGCCAGGGTTAATTGCTGTTGATTAGACGTCAGTACGCATGGCTGACTGAGCCTACAGATCTCACTGAGGGGGCCACAGAGGGAGAAGAGGAAAGGATGAGGTCGCTCTCAGACAATGATGTGAAATCAGTGTCAAGTGTTTCTCCTTGGTGGGCTGTGCTGGTTGGGAAACAGATAAGGACTGTAGATGGGGCCACATGTAGATGCGTTTCATCTGCACAATTGAGGAATTGTGCTGAAAATCGAGTTAAAAAACATATCATGCCATGTGGGAAAGAAGGTAACCATGGTGATAAAAACTACTCAAACATTCTGGTTTATTTTTGCTGTATGATGTGCCTCAATTAATCATTTATTTATAGATGAATAGCTTTTTGGGTTTATGTTTTAGTCTGCTGGTCAGTCCGACTCTTTGGTCCAGACTGAAATATCTCAGCAATATTAAATACACTGCAGATCTCAGATCTCCATGGTGCCTAGAAGGGTGAATGCTAATGAGTTTGCTGACTTCCCCTAGCCCCATCACCAGGTCGATTGTGAAATATCTCAACATGTATGAAATGGACTGGCACAAAATGTAGTTGAGGGATAGGTTTCATTTAAACACAAGGTTTAAATGTTGGAACACAGGATGTTGAACACGCTTAACATCCATATTGTCATTGTTAGCATGTTAGAATGCTGATTCGGTTAGCATTCGGTTAAAAGCACTGCTGCGTGTGTAACTTTGCCGTGACCTCAAACACTGGTTTGTGTACAGCCGATCTGAAGCCGCGAGTTTGGCATTATGATTGTTGTCATTCAGTTTTTTGTTGTTGTTGTTTGTTTTTGGGTTTTTTTGGAGCCAGAAGTGACCATATTTGGACAACAATGTGAAGCTAGTGGATGACTTACTGTGAGTTAGGCTGCACTTTGTTTTGACTGTTTTCAAGCAGGAAACAATGGTGACCAGGTCACAGACAACAGTACAGTTTCTGAAATCATTTGAGGCAAGACATAGGTATTGCATTAATGCCTTTTTTCATATTCAATTAACATAATTATATACTGTCAGTAACCTAAATGTAAATAATACATGGCTGTACGTTAGTCTTATTAAATGGCTGTGTTGCAAGCAGGTGTAAGTGAGTAATTAATTTTACCCACGCCAAGAATATAAATAACAATGTTATCGACAGTGAACTGATGCTTTGATGTGCAGAAATTCACACTGACTCACAGACCCAAAACTTCCTACTCCAGTGCGATGTAAACCACAGATTGTTGCTGGTATGTCGCCAAAATGATGTCTGTCTCCATTTGTGTGTAATACACAAACAAGCCGCCTGGTCAACCCTGGGTCGTATTTGTCTTTAATGCATGGTTTTTATCGCTCTGTCGCTTTTGTAGCCAAAATAATAACGACAATAGAGGTGGTTCAGGCGGGAGTAGGAATGACAGGCAGACGAGGGAGGGCAGGACAGTGTAACCTTCACGCCCACCGCAGAGTGAGGCTCACTTTGTTTAAATCTCCTAGATCAAAGGGTGCAATGCAAATTCCTGCAGCTTCCACGCCACCATTTGATGTTGCGGCTAGGCGAATTATTGTGGTGATTACAGTAGCTGTAAGTAACCGGTGGAGCAGGCCAAACATGGGTCCTTGTTGTGACTCTCAATTAGTGGTGTGACATCTCAGCTACCCAACGTCTGAGAGGCATCCCACAATAAGAGAGGCTGTTTGGGCTGATAAAGTGATTTGGCTTGGTGGGGTCCTTTCATCTGCACCGACAGTGGGGTATTTGAGGCTTCTGGGTATTCTCTGTGCACATCCTCACACCTCCCCTTATTGTGACAATAGTGTCACTGTGTTCAGCGTTTCAAAGAGGCTACAGGCCGGCTGCACTGTGAACAACTTTAGCTCAGGTTGTCACTTTATGAGGTGAAATTAACAATACAGGCATGTAGGGGTGCTGGAAAGTAAAATATACAGCCGTGTACATCATTTGATATCATCTTATAGTCTGTTTCTCTTTTTACTTGGCAGCATTACTCAGAGCAGATATTAGATATCACACCATTAGCATCGTCTAAATATTCAAACACTCAGTCATCTCTGAAGTTGGCGAGGCAGGCGTTATTTAATTATTTATTTTTTTTGTTTGTGTGTTATTGAAAGCCACGGTGAGTTAAAAGCATAACTTTGCCTGTGGGAAGGACAGGGCACCAGAGGATCCGGTTCAGCTGTATTTCTGATAGCGCTTTACATTCTGCAGGCACCAGTGACAGCTCTGATGCTTAATGTTTGATTGTCTCTTTCATGTTTCCCTCCCGCCTTCAGTATAAGCAGCAAGCAAGGCCCGGTGCAGAGGTGAACTGATGGCGAGCGGACTACCTCAGCGGAGAGAGATTGAGATGTGCTGCGTTTCTGCCAAGGTGATGGACAGGGGCACTGAAGGGATGTTGGTTTTCAGACACTCCAGGCTGTCTCTTATTTGTAACAGAGAGTTGTGAGAGGCCCTGGCAGTGAAACTACGTCAAGTGCAATTAGCATCACGATAGGAATCCTTCGGTGTGGAGTGATACTGGATGTGCTAGAAAACAGCTGCTTCACTCTGAGGGTAGTTTTTTAAACCCATCAACCCATTAGAGGAAGGTAGTTTCACATTTTCATGGTGTTTCAGACATCATGTTACTGCTGAAAACCTTGAATAATCAGATTACTTCAAAACTGAAGGCTGGTAACATATTGTTCTTATTGTCAATGAATCCCATGAAAAACCAAAACCAACAACGAATTGATCCTAATAAGAAATATTGTACGTGCAGCCAAAACCCGATACAGTACATCTTATTCCTCTCTGACATAAAGCTCCATTGTTGCTCAGAAACAATTAAAAACATATAAACGAGACACACCGCTACATGAGTCTCTTGCACATCAATCTCATACTGTACTGCCTTAAATACTTGTTAGAGCACTAAATCTGCAGCTGGAAGTAGTCCCCAAGAAATGCTCTATTTCCTCCAGTTTTTTTTAAATGAAATTTTATATTTGTGACCTATTTCAAAAGATTTAAGCCTTCAGTATGAATGAACAGACATGGGGGAAATCGCCGGGGAAATATGATATAATGAGATTTATGGACAGAAACCGAACATAAAATATATTTATCTGCATGTAGATGAAGTTCAAGTTCTTCGAGGTCAATATTATCATGTGCATCTCACTCATTGAGGCCTCCAGCGGGTTTTAAAACCTGTTATGTTCCTTTCCTCTAGCTTTATTCCTCTCCTTGCAGCGCATTGTGGTGACCTGGAAACAGCCATTCACTGCTGTGAGAAAGAGGCCCCTGAAACGCTCCTTCTCACCAAGAGAAACATATAACAGTATTAGATCTAGTTTAATTACACAGGGGCTTGCGGATGGGCCCCTCTTTTCTCTCGGCGGTGAAAATGCTTAGCGTTTGTTGTCGGTTCAAGGCTCTCTAAAGGATGTGCTGGCATGTGTAAGGTTCTGGCAGAGAGGAAACTTGCGGTGGGGTGGTGGTGGTGTCGGTGGTGGTGGTGGTGGTGGGGGGGGTGAACTGTTATTGTTTGAAAAGCGTGTAAGCGGCCTTCACAACACCGCATCCACGGAAATGAAGCAAAGACATAGAGAGAGAGAGAGAGAGGGAGAGAAAGAGGCAGAGAGAGAGAGAGTAAGAAAGAGGAGAAAGAAAAAAAAAACTCTTGCACAGCTTTGACTGACGACTTAACAGGCGAAACCGAATTTGTCTTTTGCCGGGAGATGTCAGATGCCTTGCCAGTGAGAGAGAGAGAGAGAGAGAGAGATGGAAAGAGGGAGAGAAAAAGCACACCACAGAATCTCTCCTGCGTCTTTTTCACCCTCTCTTTTCTCCTCCGGTTTAAGACGGCTCGGTGAATGCAACAACATCAAAGGCCTAGCACTCAGAATGTACATTGTTGTTCCAGTAACCACATGAAACAGAAAGGGGGAGATGGAGAAAGGCTGTGAGAGATGGAGCAAGTTTTTTTTCTCTCTCTCTCTCTTTCTTTCCTTGTACATAAATAGGGAGCTATGGAGGGAATCGGTTTAGAGACGGTAGAAGATTAACTCTTTTATCTCTTCATTTCAAACCTCCTCCATATGCACATCCTCCACATGCTAACCGCTGTCAGGATCTTCATGCCTGACCAGCACCACTACAAAGCAGAGGTGTCTCCTGTATTAGGACACATGCAACCTCCTCCACAAACCCGAGCTGATGAGAGTAGAAATAGAGCTGAGGAGGAGGTTTATACAGCGTCAGTCCTGACTCATTGTCATTAAGCAAGCTCTCTGTAATCGGAGCTAAACTTAGAAAGGAACAAGCGTACTCTGCCACAGACATTCCACATGGGTATAGAAGAGGAACATAACGAAACAGTCCCAAAGTTGTGCCTCAACGTAACCAACGGGCTTTAGTCCTGCCTGCCCTTATCTTTACACCGAGACCACCCAGGAGCAACAAGTCAGCTCTCACCTTTAGTCTGAGAGAGTGTGTGTGTGTACGTGCAAGCTTTGTACTTTATAAGCAAGTGTACGCCTGTGTCTGTATACAGTCCTGTGTGTGTGTGTGTGTGTGTGTGTGTGTGTGTGCGCGCGTGTGCGTCTGTGAATGAATGTGTTTTCTGTGTATGTGTGTGCTTCTACCTCCCACCATCTGGGCCCTGTTTGGAGAGATTTTCTGTAAAAATCACAGTCACGCCGTGGCAGGATTACCACTGTGAAAAGCAGCACCTGGAAGAAACTCAGTGCTCCTGCTCTTTTCCCTCAGATGCTCAAAGAAGTTTCTGGCTTCCCAGCTTGAGGCGCAGGATTTGTTTTTGACCTACATGGGCGTCCTAGGCCTCATGTTCCTTTCCAAAAAGCAAAAAAAAAAAAAAAAAAGCAAAAGAACACATCTCAAATTCACACTAAGCTACATCCAGCAAGGTTACAGTATCACCACATTACAGCAGATAAACAAGTGCATGCGTGTGTGTGTGTGTGTGTGCATGTGGGGTGCAAACCAGCGTGTGTTTACACCATATATATCATATTTCCATGTTTTTTTTAATGGCAAGCCAAGACACTAAAGGCTGATTATCCACACTGAGATATAAGCCTGTGAATGAAAGAGATCAATAATCCCGCATGGAATGGAGTCAGAGCTTTTCGGCTGAAGATTTCCCATTAGAAATAATCTTAGTCCAGGATTAGTCACAATTAAAACTGTTTTGATGTTCTCACAAATACACACAAGTAATGCCTCCAGAGCTGAAATACCTTACACAGCATCGCCGCATGTCTGCTTTTCTTTGTATGCGGCTTCTTCAGCCGCAAACTTGAATTGCTCTGTTTCAATCTCATTATATTCACATTAATGTTAATTTAATGTTATTTTTAATTATTTAGCTGTTCTGTTTGTCTGTCCTTGCTGCTATAACACCTGCCAACCCACCCCGGAGCAATCAATGAAGGATTATCTTATCAAAGGGCTTTCATGATGGTTCATAAAAGTGTCATGGTTTCAGGTCAGCAGCTCCACTTCCTCAAAGTACAGCTAAATGCCACTAGGGGGCCAGCATCTGAATCCTTAATAGACTAATTTAAAATGCTTTTTTGTGGTGGTTTTATCTGATGCTTTCATTTTACCCCACTGTGCTCTTGTTTGGAACTATGAAATTAAACCCTGAGATAAACCGGGGAAAGGAAAAATACAGTTTGAACTCCTCCTGCCTCCCGGAGTATTTAATAAAAGCCATGATAGAATTATCAGTATACTGTATGTTGACTGTTGACTCAGATATCAAACACTGGTGTAGAATAGTGAATATTACTTGTGTCTCCTCATTGGAACTGTCTGGCTGTACATTGAGTTAACACCGATCCTTTATTGGATGGCATCAATACTCTGCAGCGGTTCAAAAGCTCGCTCTTGTTTCTATGCACGACTGTATATATTTTGCTTAGAGTGTGCATTTCTTTCAGCTGTACAATGAAGACACACACACATACAGACACACCCTCCATTCATGCGCCCCAGCCCCTCGACCCCGCAGCCCCATGTCGCTGTTGCCATTTTGCCGTCCGCCCTCGCTCTTGACCCGCTTGAACCTCTGCTTGGTGTCTGGCGGTGTCAGGGGTCTGGTGTTGGTGACATCATCCTTCACAATGAGTCCACTGCCACCTCCAGCTCTACTGTCCATTGTCTGCCTTGACAGTGAGCGGCCTTGTCCTGGCGGAGGACAGCGCTGGCGCGGCACGCTCCCTCTGTAAATGATGAAAGAGAGCAAGAGAGTTGTGCTGAAAGCACGGGCCTTGTTTGGCCCGAGCGCACTGGCCGCTGAGCTGATCGGAAGGCGCCTTTCTCCCCTGACAGTAACTTCTGTGATCTGTGGAGATAAAAAAGAAGAAAGAATGTGTTTGATGTCTAGATTTGAATAAATACCCCGATGTTAATCGTTTTACAGCGTTAATCACATTTGGTGATAACATAGCTCCTTGTGTGCGTGTGTGTGTACGTGCGCCAACATGAGCATGAATCTATTCAGTGTGTGTGAATTTAAGTCAAACGTTGTATTCAAGCTTGTGAGGATTTATTGTCCTAACACTGAGTTTGAAGGAGTGTTCATGACTCTGACATTCACAAGACTCGATCTCCTCTGCAGCCTTTAAATTTTTTATGACGCTCCCATGTTTGTTTTGTCTTAATGATGTGGGTCTCTTTTGGTTAACACAGAGGCGCATGATTAAATCGTCACATGTAGTGGCTTAACAACATGCAATTAAGACCCCCATACAGAGCAGAGCCCAGAAATACTTTGATAAATCCACATGTAAGAGATGAAAGAGAGGAGTGAGGAGTGGCGTGCCTTTGCCATCACTCGCCGGTGATTGAATTCCCGTCTCAGTCCTCTTAACCTGTTGTTTTTTACACATATGAGACATGAACAGATCGGTGGAGATAGTGTGTGTGTTTCCTGGAATTCCACAGGGATCCACATCTGGAATGGATTTTTTTACTGCCTTATGAAAGCTCCGGCTGCTGAGCTGAAAGCTAAAATGAACAGCAGCAGCTCAGATGTTGTGGTTTTTACCCCAAACTCTGTGCGTCAGGTAGCCTGGAGAGCAGCTTCACGGTGGTAAACTTGTAAGTGTCTGGCTACGATATTACTAAGCTTCTAAACAACTGTGATAAACTGACGTGAAAGAATATTTTTAGCCTCGACCGAGTGTCTTTTAGAGCCCATGTCTTGTCCATCTTTCACTATCTGTTCTATTAGATATTGATGCTTGATATATCTGATCTGATGTGTCTGTTTGATCATCTGTTACACCTTTAGTTGCTCAGACAGTTCAGGCTCTTTTGTGATGTAAATTCAACATCCTATGGCTCGTGTTCTTTGAAGGATGGAAGAGGCTCAGACAGACCCAGACAGAGAATGTTCTCAGGAATTCACCGTAGGTGTCACAGAGACAAAGCTTGCCCCCCCCTCCCTTGTCAAAGATCTTGCTTGCTGCCACAGCATATGGAGAATTGTCCCAATTTCTCTTCCTTTATATCAAATGCAATGTGTTTCAAGTCAAACCTTTTGTAGCATATACCACATGCGATTTTGGGCTCTTGTGTGGCGACGCAAACTTTGTGACTTTTTGATATCTCGGTGAGTGCTGCCTGACAAGTTTCTGTCACTCACGCGTTTCTTTTTTCTCTCTCCAGCAGCAAGCATATTTTCTACCCCATCGATTGATTAGCATACATCAAGCCCTGTCGTCATGGCAAAACTTAATTTGAATCTTCAGTACTTTCCCCGTGTCTTTCAACCAGCAGCTGTCAGCCACATCAACACCAGACACGCTCTGCGCCAGACGGAGTTAAATTGAAGCACACTCTAACACTATATATAGATAAAATGTCGCTTCTTTCAAGAGACAAGGCACCTTCGAAGTCGTCAATACGGAGCGCTTTATCACGGGCAAAATAACTTTGAAACTGGAGAAAAGAGTAAAGATGAAACGATTATTCTCTCTTCCCACTTTGTGCTTGAAAGAGGGAAAAGGCGAGATTATTCTAAAGTGGGTAGAAGCGTTTAAGGGGCTTGCTTTTTGATCTGCCTGTCCGTCAACGAAAACGAAGAGCACCTCCTGATGCTTCTGATCGTTAGGTGTCCTCAAAGTGTCTCGAAGTCTCTTTGTTATCGCTGAGTGCGTCGATTAAAGGGAGGAATATCATTTATTCATTTTGCCATTGAGCGAAAGAAAGAAAGGATTCAAGAGCTTAGCGTTCATTTTCGTCAAACTCTCGAGGTGCGGTGATGAAGTCAGCTTTCTTTTGAGAGACAAGCGAAAAAAGGTGTGGAGTGAAAGTTTCTGCTCGGCAAATTTTGAAAGGCCCCACTGATCTCTGAGATAAAATAAATGGTGATCAAACTTTATTAAACTTTTCTTTTAACAGCACGTTGCAGGACGACAGTTCTGAGGAGAATTCTGTCTAACAAGGTGTTACTGATAATACATAAACATATGCACATCACCACACACACATACACACAATATACTGTATCTATTTCTGTTATATCAATTAATGTATGTCTCATACACCCATACACACTCACACTTTAGACCGAGAACATATGGAAGGTTTCAGTATGTGTTTATTGAGATGTGTCAGTTTGATTTCGGAGATGCTGGAACACAAAGCAATCCTGAATCAACACACTCTGCATGTACCTGGTTCCTCTTTTCACCAGAGGACAATGCCATATTCATCTTCGCTCCGTTTTCCAAATGCGGTGTCTAATTCTTTAACATGCCTCTCCGTCTGGAAGTCCCTTCCATTCCTTCTGTTTCAGGTTTTTTTCTTTTCTTTTTTTGTCAAATACTCAGGCCTGTTGCGAGGTGTCTCTTAGAAGTTGAAAAGTTCTTTTCAAGCCCAAAGTTTTTGCCGTCTTCACTTTTCAACTGGCAAGATGAATATCGGCGGGACAAAGCATAGAAGGGAAAGGCTTCTGACAAGACTTCTGAAGGCCCAGGAGCTCGTCCTGTCTCTCCCTTTTGCAGTTCTCCCATAACTGGCTTTCTCGCGTGGCTGCTAAAAAGACACCATATCAAATGCAAACTGAGAAGTCACAGTCTTTCATGATACATCAGTGGAGCCCTTGTGGAGATGCTGCTCTGCTTAGGTTTTTCAAAACTTTTGAAAAATGAGAAATTGGTGCATTCTCTCTTGTGTTATCAGAGCTGCTGACAGTAAGTTCATGTTCCGTATGTGCGGAAAGACGATGTCAGGAATATATGACCCAGAGCAAAGTCGAGTTTTACGGTGCCAAAGTCTGACTTGTCAGACTTTATCTTTCGCAGAATGTGATTTACCATTTGTCATCTCTTTTATGAGAAACAATATTGCTGTCGTGAAACCACAGAAGTGGTGTTTACCTTTATATATAATGCAGACTGCTCTCATTCATAAAAATCAGAAATGTGTGAAAAGCTGTTAGAGGAATGGACGACAGCATTTTTAGTATAAAACAACATAAATGGTCAAATAGTTTATTTTATTTTCATGCAGGCGTGAGTTGCTCTCTGTAGTCTGTGTTGTCTGGACAATCTATGTTGGATATTTGAAGTCTAAACAGTCAGTGTTTTGTGTTCACCAAGGCTGGGGGCCCCGTGGTTTAACACTTTCAAGAATGACTTTGTGGGGCGGCATCGTGGGGCAACCTCAGAAAAACCTGAAATAGCTGAAACTAGACCTCTGTGCAAATAATCACCCTGGGCCTCTGTAAACCATCATGTTTATGCATTGTAAATTGTGAAAAGGAATGCTTTAACATTGTGTGGCATATGTATTTCAAGGCTTTGAACATTGGATGGTATCCGAATTTCACCCACACAACCACAGGCTTTTGCTCTCGCCTTTTGACTGAAATATCATTCAGATTCCAAAGGGACTAAAAAAAGGCTGCCTAAAGAATGTGTCTGAAACCATTCCCAAGCTGCTTCCATGCATTTAGCTATCACTGCTACAGGGTCAAAACCCTTCCACCAACCTCTCACTATTCTAAGTTTTGCTTTGGTGACCATGCATTTTTGAAATTACACAACAGGCTCTCGAAAGGTTTGTCTTTGAGCCTTGACTTCAAAAACGTTCTAAATCCATAGAAGACGTATTATAATCCTTCAATCCTCTACTAAAACTGGACATACAAGGTAACAACAGAGCTGCTTATATAAACACACAGTAGAGCATATTTAGATGTTGCGTCAACCGCTCTTCCACCTTTGAAGGAGTTTATAAGAAAGGTTTTTGGCAGGAGTGCAGTCGCCACACCGGTTATCTCCTTCCTACTCTGTAATTCGCCTCATTTGTAACACACCTTCTCCTTTGATCTATGGTTTTGAAATCTTGTCTCACAACTTGTTTACCCACTGAGTCCTGGAATTCACTGGGAACAGACTCGGTGATGTCATGACAGAAACCGACAAAGATGCACCCACTTCTTCTTATCCTTGACAGGTTATATTACCTCAAGTATGTCACAGGCTCAAACACAAATCTGTTGGCTTTAACTTAATTAATTCTCTCACTGAGCGTACTAGTTCATCCAAGTTCAAGTTCAGCTCAGGTATGTCCCAGTGCTCAAACAGGCACAGGTTAAATGTTCCAATTGACAGACTTCAAAATGGCCCATGTGTCATCTGCAAATGTAGAATACGTTTACAGGGTATTAGTTCAGATAGGTAGATTAAGGTTTAGGCTACAGTCTATTAAATTAGAGTTGAACTGAGTTCTCACTTTGTGTGTAAGGTCAGAAAAAATATGACCCTGTGGATATTGAGCATATTTGTGCCTTTTTCAAAAGAAAGCATAAAAGTTTTTGTCATTTGTGGAAATAGTTTTTAAGCGATGTTGGAATGGTGCGCTACAAGCGCGCCATAGCCGTCTTTTGCCTGAGAACATTGAAACAAGATGTTCTTTCCTTTTTTCATTGTGCCCACATAGCGTTGTTTATGTACCATTAGTTGTCTGACCCGTATGGAGGACCCATCATGCTGTCTGTATTATAGAAAATTCTTTCATGGGTGCACTTGTGGTGATGGCAAATGACCAAACTGTCAAAAGGCAGGCAGGCCAGTAACTTCAGTGTGTGGAGAGTACTCAAAACAGAGATGGGGCTATGTATTGGTATTAACAGCACCATAGCTGGTTGATTGGCCATAGGAATTTAATGAACTATTTTTATTGTGCACCCACAGACAAATAAAATTACCTGTACTGGCAGTGCCAGTTGGTACCAAAAGTTCACACCCTGTGCAACGGTTCAGAAAACTCATTATATGTTTCAGGTGTTTCTCCTCAACTTCAGTTTCTTGCTATTTCAAGAGTTCACCAATTTAAAAAGTCAGCATTTAGCACTGTTTTTTGTACTTGACCAAAAAGATCATTGTGATAAATGAACATGCAATAAATGTCAAACACACAAATGTTTAAATGATATTCTTAGAACAAAGGGCAGTCCAAACAAGGCTCCCAGTCAAAAACTGCCAGCATGACAGGTACAACAGTCATGATAAGATCTTAAAACTCTGCAGACATGACTCTCCTGTTGCCTTGATCATGCCGCCTCAGCACATGCGCACACACATATGCACATTCATACACTCCCACATTCAAACACCCATGCACTCACACACACCAAGGTGAAATCTTTTCTCCTTTGTGAAGCCGAGAGGTGATTTATATCGGGCAGAAAAGCGAGTAAGGTGACATTTTGGAGCTCTGGAGCTTGGAGGGAGTTTTGAAAGGAAATATATTCAGTTATGTCTGTGGAATGTCTTGGCAAGAGTGTGCAAAGATTTTGAGCTTTCACCTCATCTGTGTAGCTGCTGAACTCTGGTTGCAGTACCTTGTGCATTCCTGTTCATTTGACAACATGCAGCTAGTATTTTTTTAACCACCCAAGTCCGTGCCATATCACAGATTATCCCACAGCTCGCTGGGTTTCAGGGCCAGCAACAAATGAGCCGGAGTGTGGGAACCTGTGCTGGCACAAGTAGATGATACAACTTGCTACAAGTTATAAAACATGAGTGGATTTGTGATTTGTAGTTTGTTTATGTGAAAAATAACCAAGGTTTGTGCTTGTTTCTTACAGGTGGTGGCTCATAGGAAGCATCATGAGAGTAGATGCAAGAACTTTCATGCAGCACTGGGTAAGATGCATGTTCATGACTTCAAAGTGCACTGAGATGATGAAACTGAAAATGTGGGTCTTGGGTCTGAGTTTGCATTTACTTGATTGGAATATGTCAGTACATCTTTAAGACAATTCATCTGCATCATCATGTCTTTGAAATGCTTGCTTATGGTGTATAAATGATCACGAATATTATATTTATGAAGTCCGTTTTCTTTCTTACTTGCATTGAAGTGAGAAACCCTTGATTTCAAGTTTGGACATAGAGTCATTCTTTTTGTGTCAAGTATTTTCTTCTATTTTCTTATTAGAGAGCGTACAGTAGAGAAATGACGTTGGGTTAAGGAGAGAGGGATGGTTGGATGACATTCAACAAAGGTACTCAGCCAAATTAGAATCTGGGACACTGCAATTAGTCATATTTGATGTCCCCATTAGTGTCATAGTCAAGCTGCTTTTATACGTCTCATGGAATATCAGGTCTTGTAAATGATATGCTATGATAAAGAGTACAGGCTAGACCATCTCATAATTAAAAGTATCCTGAGATAAATTCTGTTAATATATATATATATATATATATATATATGAGATATATGAATTAAATGTAATTGAATTAAATCATAATTTCAGTTCATTTCAATGTGGTTCTTATTTTCATAGTTCTGTTCATCATTTATAGTTCATAACATCACTGTATTGTCCAAGTTCGTTGCTGAGATTCTATTAAACGTAATAATATGGTGAAGCAACAATCACAAACTGTCAGATGATCACACATGATTACTGCACTGCACTGTGAACATCTGTATGAAATGATTATTGGATCAGTTTTGGTCAGCTGCTGAAGAAGAATTATGGTCAAAACTACAAATATAAGACACAAGTTGTAAACCAACATGATCATTTAAAGTATGGATTTGGATTTTGGAGATGGTAAATATGCAGCAACCCTGATTAAAAGGGTTCAACACACATGCACGCACACACACACACACACACCATTAGTCCCCAGAGCTCCAGCTGCCCAGGGCTCTAAAGTCATGTTGTCCCAGTGTGATTGAAGGTCCAGCTGGTAGACCAGCCCTTTTGATCCCTTTCCCTTTTATGAGAAAGACAAACAGCTCCTCGTCGTCACCCACACTGGAGTGATTGATACACACACACACACACACACACACACACACACACATACACACACATACCCAGTCACACACACAGTGATCACAGTAAGGCACACACATGCATGCACGTATTCACATGGTGATCACAGACATGCTCATGTGCACA
This sequence comes from Nibea albiflora, assembly GCA_014281875.1. NCBI lineage: Eukaryota > Metazoa > Chordata > Actinopteri > Sciaenidae > Nibea > Nibea albiflora. Next base: position 25,077,839 of record CM024789.1, read on the forward strand.
TGCACACACACACACCCACGTTTTCTTAATGGATGCCCTCTCTCCCACTGTAATCACTCTGCTAATGACCTGCTTGAACTCTGAATGAAACCCAGAGGGCGAGAACAAAAGGTGGAGAGAGAGAGAGTGAGAGAGAGAAACAGTTGAAGCCATACAGTGTGTGAAGTGTGCAAAGATTCATTTCAACCAGCTGTTATTAAATAATACTCTTTACTCCCTTTAGCTGGTCAAGCAGTTGCGTCTCTTCTCATTTCCTAGTTTCATTCAGCATGTTGCACATCTGCCTCCAAGTTGTGTCGCAGTTGTTGTGTCTGACTGGTGAATTGCTTGTTCTTGTTGTGTCTCTTTCACTTCCTGGTATTATTTATTTTGCATGTTACTGATGTGTTTTGTCTCAGAAAACTGAGCTTTGTTTTGTATTTGAACGTTAAAGGAATTTGTCTGCATGGGAGCAATAAACCATTCTTTCAACAAACAAACCTCCATCTAACAACTCATTCCATCTATTGCTATTAAAATACTACTTATGTTTTGACTGTGACTGAGTCCTAAAGAAAAAACGGAATCTTACTAAACCTGTTTCCAGCACTCGTGGGGATTCTTTCCTGTTATCCATGATATGGACACTGTGTGGAAAATGTCTAGAATTAGCAAATCTGCACTGACATTCATACAGTATAAAAGAATGTAGTGTGTTTTCAATGTATTCATGCCAGTTGAACATTATTGATCCCTATTTTTTCAAGTTTTACACATATAGGCCTAAAATACAACAACACACACACATAGACATGGAAATGTGGAGAGGTGGTGCTTACATAGCAGTTTGCTACCTTGCTCAAAGGCACCTCTGCATTGTCCAGGAGGTGAAATGGTGTCTCCCCAGCTACCAGTCCATACTCCATACTGGTCCGTATTTGACTTGAACAACTGCCTTGAAGTGATCCTCAAGACTATAGTACGTAGAGACTGAGCTACTGCCCTTAACTAACCTAGTCAGGTGTTTTTGACAGTGCTAACTACTACTACTAACTAAATACAAAATGATGTATCTATGCTCATAAATGGAAAAACTGGCATAACAAGCCATTAGACAGATTCATTGTTGAAAATTAAGCAGTAAATTAAAGTGAATAAAAGGGGCATCAGCATGAGCCACTTTGACAACAACAAACTTTTTCCCTCGTTTAAGAAATCCTGCTGAAATCATTTTCAGCAAACTGCTACAAGTGGAACATTTATATGGATCTGCAGGAGTTGGTCTTCATATAAACAGTTTTAGTTTTCACATACGAGGAATTTGTCTTGGTAAGTAAAGTAAATGAAGATAAAAATCAAGCACTAGTATTCAGCAGGTAGTGTGCAAAAGTTCACAGTATGCAGAATATTGAACTGTTTATCTTATAAGGCCTGAATGACTCCGCTGGATGCCAAACAGGAACAAATCATGCTCTGATTTTCAGGCTCATATCCGACCTGAATGTTTGAAGTGGGGTTTTCCAGTGATTGGCTCCCACCCCCTTTGGCAAACTATCGGAACAATAGAAGGGCAATGGTGAAGAGACAGGAGGGGCAGAAGGGAATGTGCAGCCGGATCCAAATTTCCTGGGTCCCCTCTGCCCCAGAGGCATTTCAGGGCCTCCTTACATGGGAGCCATACGTGGGACTTGCATGAAACCAACTTTGATGGGATCTCCCTGCAGCTAAAGTGCTGGGACACAACGTATTCACAACTGGGCGCCAATGTGGTAGATGAGAAAGAGCTTCTGTTCAGAAACAGGGTGTTACCTTTCTCCTCTTGTGCCTTCTTGTTTTTTTGGACATCCAGTTCATAATGACACAGCAAAGATGAGTCTCCTACATATGACTACGTGCTGTAAAGTGGTGGAGTGGAGTTAGAGAAAGAGCACAAGGCAAGGGTAGACATGATGAAGGACAAATGTAGACAGAAACAGACTACAATTAAAGATGGAAAATGATAAAGAGTTGGAAATCCACTCAGGCAGACAGACAGAGAAACAAAAGAAAGTCCCCACAGAGATATGGGAGAGAGGAGAAGGACATAGAAGTAAAAAAAAAAAAAAAAAAGTTGTAGATAGAAACAGAAAGATGAAATTAATGAATGAAGATACTGTGAGTCCTAGGGGTCAGCTATTTTGTTTTTTTCTCTTTCCCCTCCTCTACCTCTTTCTCTTACGGTAATCCCTCCAGTAGCAGTGAGCTGCTAGGCTCCTCCATAAATCAGCGTTTGTATGAAATACCAGCGGGAGCCAAAGGTCAAAGGAGAAAATTAGCAGCTGTCTTTTCCTCTCCTTTCATGTTAGCCGCGGGGCTAATCGCCAAGTGCGCCATCAGCCTCATTTCCACTTTAAAACAAACTCCCCCGACAAGCTGGGGAGGAGCTGTTTGCCCGCTCTTACATTTTATGGCACCGGATTTTATTCTGAGAGGGGGGAGGAGGAAGAGGAGGAGGAGGAGAAGGTGGGGTGGGAGGGAGGTGGGGGGGGGGCTCCTCCTGCTTACTGTCACCCCTCTCCCTTTTTCTTTGCTTCCACCCATCCTGTCATGTTCAGGTGTGGGAGGGCAAACAGTGGAGCATGCTCCTCTCACTCTGCTTCGTTGACACATTTCAGCAGCGCTGGAGGAGCGGTGATGATTGGCGGCCTCTCCCTCTGCTTCCACTCCGAGGTGGTGCTACTCATTAATACAAGGCCTGGTGAACTCTGTTGACCTTTCCACTCCCGCAGCCTCTGTTATTCTCCTGGCCTACTGTTAGGACTTCCCAATTGTTGAAATACTCGCATTTTTGGACCTGGTGTTGCATTATTGGCTGATAGTAGTAGGAGGAAGGTTTTTAGTAGCTTTTCAAAATGTGCTGAACACGGTTAACATTTAATTTATTACTTCTACTCAGAATTTATTTTAGTTTTTCAAGAACTGGAACCTGAGAGGGATTCCCTGTTTGTTATTTTTCCCTGCCGTTCCTCTGTTCGGTCATTTTGGGGGTTTCTTTGCCTTGGAGGACAAAATAATGGAAAGAGCAGTACCCTACATAATAACTGACTTACTCTGCAAATGCAGATACAAAGAGGCAGAACGTCTCTCATAAATGTACAGATACATTCAAGGCCAAGTTTTCAGTCTGACCAAACATTGAGGAGGTGCAAAAAGAGAGCAACATGAGCCTTACAGGATCCCAATAAAAGCCTTCCACATGGGGCATCCTGGCAGCTCAGCTGGTAGAGCCTGCGTTCCATGTACAAAGGCTCGGTCCTTGCCGCAGTGGCCTGGGGTTCGATTTTAACCCATGGCCCATCATCTCCACATTCATACAGTCAAAATGGGATTCAGTGTTAAACTATTCATAACAATAGTAGTATTACAATATTAAAGAGTGCTAAATCACCAAAAACTAAACATACAGGCTTCACAAATGTAGTGCCTGTTGCACAGCTGTTGTACCTGATGACAATAGATTGTACACGTTTCCGTTATTGTTTCACAACCACATCTTTGTGTTTATGCCTGTATTCTTCTGCGGTTTTCTTCGTGTGACACCTCAAATTTGACTTGTTTCTAGCATAACATGTAAATCGTGTTGTCAAAGCATATAGAGAAGAAATAGATGTGCTTCACTCTTCCTCATGCATCTTGCTTGTCTGTCTTCCTCTCTCTCCTTTGACCGTCTTCACCTCTCTTCTCTTTCTGTTTTTCACTTTACATCTCTCTTCTCTTTCTTTACACCCTCTCGCCGTCATTTTTTTTTTTTTTTTTTTGCCTCTGTGGGAATGTTTTTCCTGTCGGTTGTCAGAGCAGTCAGCGAGGTGCATAGCAGCAGTGCTTTGTTGATGTTCCTCTTTGCCTATCTGCTGTGCAGTGTGTTTTTGAAACTCACCCTCCCTCTGCACACCTGCTGAGTAGCTGCATGACACTGGGAAACATCCCACAATAGGGTCAAAACACTTTTATCTTAGTTTTAGTTATGGATTTAGAAACTCTCTCAGGAATAAACGAACAATATGCAGCTGGCCAGAGGCCTGAGGTCCTGGATAGTTGCTCTCTTTTGCTGTATATCCGGGACTTCCTTTATTCACCGTGGGTGGGTTTAACTCTTCAACTGGTGAAAATATCAGAACCTTACAGAACAAATGCAAGAGCACATACATTTCGAAACTCATAAAAGCAAACAGAAGTAAGTGATATCTATGAGTGGATGTAATGTACTGCATGTGTTGTATACACTAAGTGTACATTACTCAGTAAAATATGTATGTAGACTTCTTACACTTGTTTTTTTAACCTCGTGGCCATTATCATATACAGTTTGTAAAGCCCCGCAGACTGGTGACATTATTTTCTTATCATTTTAATTGTTAATTGTTAATTAACTGCTCATTGTTAAAGGAGCAGTGTGTTGGATTTAGTTTTATTTAGACCTGTGACATCTATAGACAAAAGAAAGCTCATTCTAAGGTAACAACAACATAACAATTCTTATTTTCAGGTGACTATACACTACTGAAAACACAGTTATCTGCCATATTCTGTAAATAGAAATCTGACACACTGGACCTTTAACCTTCATGTTTGAGTGTGTTATCAGAAAAAGTAAGCTGCTGCTTTTCAGCCACTGTTTTTCTCTTTCTTAATTTTATTAAGCGGAACAAGTCTTGATTTGATTTGAGTCCTACACCATGTGCAAATTTTAGAAATATGATTCCCAGCCTCTTGCTACGCGCTTCAAACTGTAGTGTTTTGTTTTTTGCTGAAAAAAAAAAGAATGAAAATCACAATTTTCGTTTACTTTTAGGCTGTTTTGGATTGTAATTGCAGTTTCTAATTTAGTATGAGATACATTTGGGGACTGTCAGAGTGTGAGGCACGACGTATGACTCACACCAAAACCATGAGAGTCCGCACAAGTACTAGTTAACTTCCTTCCAAAATTTAAGCAATCTTGTTGCTGTTGTGTTCCTTGATTTTGAATTTGATGTTTGGTCTGTACAGACTTACTACGAACTATACATTAGTAAAACACCACAAGAACACGCCAACATTTAGACTTCTGTCATGCATATTAGTCTACACATATATAGGAAAAAATGAGTGTATGTGTAATGTGTATGGATAATCATGTTTATGTGAATGAGCCATGTTTCAAATAATCAATAGGAGAGCCGTCCTCAAATCGAATCAATTATGAGCTGGTGGAGCGGAGCGAGACATACACATATTGTAACATTTAAGATAAATAAACACAAACCACCGTCACCACACTGGTGATTGGCAGGTAATCATCTCATATTCCAAAACATCCAGTTGACAGCTACAATTATGATGTTTTTTATGTCAAGCATATTCGTTCCATTGAGTTCAATTTGCATCTGTGTGCATGAAAATCTGAGACTTATGTTTCAACATTTCCGAGCTCTGAAACACCAGACAAAAAAATTCTTAGATTTTATTTTTTCATCCAGAGTTTGCTGAACACAAAAACAAAAAGAAACAAAAAGACAATTTTGCACAGTGACACACAAAGTGGGATTTGTCAAGTGAAACTACAAACTTATTACTCCTTCCTCTGTTTCCTGTTTTATGACATTACCCTGAAAACAGGTGTAGGAAACATGACTTACAACTTTGGAAAGGTTTTCAGCAGGTATGAATACATATTGGACAACTCTGCACCTCGTAACTTATGTCTAAATGCCACATTTTGTGCCAATTCAGGAAGCAGCGTGTCCTTTGTGTAACAAGGTGGAAAGTAAGACTGATCAGATTTGATTAGTGGACAGCATGCGGAAAACCAGAGTTCATGATCTGTCACAAAACTGCAACTGATGTTACTTTTTTTTAAAACCACAACCACAATCCTTTGCTGATCTTAACTGTTTTAGTCCTAAACCATGATTTATTTTCCATAACCACAATTTTTCCCCAACTTAAACATAGGTTACTGCATTTGCCATACATTCACACAGATCTTGAAAAACATTTTTAAAAATCCAGGCTTTGTAGACCATCCATTATCAGCATTCTTGTCTGGTGATAAAGCTGTGTAGTACTACCTCCGGGGAGACTACTGGTAAATGGGATATAGTGTAACTAATATATATTTCCATGAAACTTCCACAGTTCATTATTTTCAAGACAGGTGTTTTTGTAGTATATGTTTCTGAAATACTGTGTTCGCAACTGAGTTCTCATCTAATGCCAACTTTCGTTGAAATCTACAGCGTACTACCAGGACATGAAAAAACATGTTATTCCCTGTAGTCTGTCACCTTATGTTTCTGTCACTGAGACCTCTTCGGAATATATTGGCGATATAATTGAGACTCTTCCAGCTTCTCTCAAGCAACTGATAGCTGCTTTGAAAAGTGTCAGTCCTGTTTTAAAGATCACACATCCTGCTAATTGGCATTCAGCTTAATTTGTGTACCGTGGCTGCCTTTTTAATTGAGGTCCAATTACTTCATGTTTTTCTCATGCGCAAACCACCTCTTCATGTGGTGTTAGCATTATTTTGTCCACCCATTGGTATTTATGCTCCCATCAACCTCAAATCCAATGATCGCGAGTGGTGTCGCTGCGTCCTGTAAAATGCTTTGTGACAAACAGTAGGAGGCAGCTCCAGGCGAGACGCGCTACATGTGGATAGAAAACAGGTTTAACAATGACGACGTGTATCAATTCACACAGGTGATGAAATACTTGTTTGTTTATGGCTAACCACCCGCTAAATTGTTTGTTTTTCGCCACACAATCTGACACAGTGGTTGGCAATCATCCACACTTTTCTGGTGGAGCGTGTCTGAAATGGTAGGACACGGATATGTTGATATCGCAATGCCTGGCTGTAGAGATTGTAAATTCAACAGTGAACCATTGTCACGTCCGTCTGTTGGTTTTATGGTACCACTGTTGTTTCTTGCTGCTGTCTTACCCAGACGCCAAACAGTTGCACGCCAGTTCCTCTGGTCAATAGGGCCATTTCATTTGCCTTATCAGCGCATGGATTTGCTGTCAGGCTGAGTCTTGGCCAGTTAGTCGTTGTCAGTTTAAACCGGCGTTGTCCTGAAACCAGTCTTGCTCAGCCTCTAATAGGCCTGACTGTTGCTTCATATTGAGCATTTTTCTACACCATTTGTCTGATGCTCATTAAAGCTGGCTAACCGAGCTCAAAGTGAACACTCACACATTTCTCCTGCTTTCGCAGTCAGAAGAAGAATCACTTGATTTGTCGAGCATGATACATTGACAAACATAATTGGCGCACATGGAATTATTTCAGTGGCGTTAGTGCAGGAACGACTGACACAGTTATACAGAGCATTTGGCACAGGGCGCAGTGAATATTAGTAGTATTAATATTCGGTAAACTTTAAATAGAATTTGTGATATAAAGATTTCTAGTCTAGTGTAATGTGCAGGAAGTTGTGAGGTACGACAGACGGACTCTGTCTGTCTGTCTGTGCATGGCTTGGCAAGGGCTTGGCAAACATTTACTCACATCAGATAGGGTTTCGGCAACCACAAAGGTTTGCCAAGCCCAAACGGATTAGGCCAGGCATCACAGACATTGTTTCTATACATTATTAAACTTTTAAGCCACCGAAAAACAGGATTGTAAGAAAAAAGAGGGAGAGTGGGAAGAGAGAGTAATTATTCATCCTTAGTGCACACACACACACACACACACACGCACACACCGTCTTTAGCAAATCCCTCACTCAAGTTTCAAAAGATGACCATTCAGTTTCTTGTTTAACCTTGATGAAAATCTTACCTGATCATTGTCACTCTTGATTTATTTAGACTTTTCCCTCAAAGTTGAAATGAAACTTTATTTCTTCTCAAATTGGGCCTTTTACAAGGAATGGTCTTAACAAGCCATAACAAGCGGATGAATGGCTGCCTTCTCAAACTTTAAGGGTGTTATGCACCATGTCCAACTTCAAAGCCCGTCTTAACTCCACACTTTAATTGTATCTTCTTCAAGCCTGTCTGCCTGACCGCCATCTGATTCTGCTGACAACTGCACTCCTTCTCTCTTCTTCATGCTCATCCTTCTATCTCTCCATTCCTCCCTCTCGTCTCTCTCCATCTGTCATGACAGATCCACCCCCCCACCCCCCTCCTCCCCCACCCCTCTTCTTTCCTTTAGCTCTGCTAAAGTCACTCCGCTACAAGTGTCAACTCAGGCACGAGCCCTAAATTACTTTTTTGGATGAGTGTTGACATCTACCACTCACCCTTCAGCTCATGCAAACAGAATGATGCTATTTGCCCCTCTTTTCCTCTCTCTCTCTCTCTCTCTCTCTGTCTCTCTCTCCCCATTCTATTTATTTCTCTATCGCCCCCCCCCCCCTTTTTTTGTGCCTATTTCTCTCTGAGCCTACAAACAGACATTCACGCTTCTCTCCATATGGGCTTTAATTTGCCATTGTCCCCCAAGATATTCCTCGCTCAGGCTTGAGATAAAGGGATAATCACTTCAAAGGGAAGCTGGGGGTGGGGGGGGGAGTGCCCCCTCCCTCCCAGCTGAAAGGACAAGTGGACAATACGCTAATTGAGAGGGGGAACTGATCACAGGGTCTGTTCAAAGGGACGCCTGGCCACGCCCCCCTCTTCCCTCCGACGCACTTAATTTTATTAGTGTTTATGGTGATGCTTCAGCCAAAATTATCACTCAAACCCACCACAGCCTTTGAACTCCAAAATATTGGGTTATTTGCAATTAGCCACCCTCTCCTCTGTTTTTCTGTGCTATTTCAGCACAAGTGTAGGATTTGCAGCGGGGGGGGCGATAGAAACGGGCCGTACACAATTTATTGTTGGCATTGTGGGAACATATACCGTGGGCTGCGATATGATGCAAATCCAAAAGCGACAAAAAGGGAGAACACAAGTCTACTGTTTGACTGATGCAACTAATGATACACCATCAAAGACTTGTGCAGTACAGTACTAACAGGAAGTTTTTTTTTTTTCTAACAAACCATTCCTACACAGTACTATAATTAAAGTCCTCTGTTTCCATGTATCCTTATGTGACACCTGTCCTGACAGCAGTGAAATGCATACTTTCCCCCGCGTCTTTAATGCAGGCTCTAATTAAAGACGAGCTTCATTTCCAATCTTTGGTGATACACCAGATGCCTTTAATTTCTTCCCAACCACGAGCTCTCAATTAGCCTCCAGGTCACCCCGTTTTATTGGGGCTTCATAGCAAGTCAGCGGAGGCACTCTCGTCCTGTATTGTGCTCTTAAAGCGTTTGGATCTTCCTGTGAAATGGTTAGGGCCCCAACAAAGGGGTCAGGGCAGGGTCAACATCAAAAAGGGGGCTTCTTGTGGCTACTTTACAGCACCCTCTCTCTCTCTCTCTCTCTCTCTCTCTCTCTGTCTTTTGTCACTGCTAAACACAAGAGTGGGCATTCAAGGGTCAACAGGTGTGGTCTCATGGGTTTAGCGTCACTTCCCAAATGAATTAAAAGAAGTCTTAGACTTGTATATTGGTTGCATCTCTGGCGATCGCAGCAGTTTCGCTTGCAGAAATGTATCAAGAACAGAAAGACATCCTGAATAGCTCAACAGCCTGAACTTAACATGCCACTGACAGCAGACTGAGCAAAGCATGAACGAAGCCTCCTGCCTGTCAGCAAAATTTAAACTGTGGACGTTTTTTTTTCCGCCTTTGCAGTGATATGTGCGGCCTAATTTAATTTCAGCAAAGATAACATCTTATCCCGAATGTGAATATCCCACTTTTAAGATTGTCCTGCACTTCAAAAATTACATTTTATAACCCCTCTGTATCTCAATTCTCCTTTTAAAGCGGACTTTAAAGAAGTTAACGCACAGATAACAGTATGGTTACATATTTCATGCCTTTAATTTGGGCATCACTGATCAGACAAGTGCCCTTTGAACGTCATAGTGCCAACGCTGCTGACCCATTTCGCAATTTTGTGTTCCAACCCGCACGTCCCATTGTGAAGTGTTGGATTTTGGGTGCTGGATTGTTTGGATTTGTGGCAACGAGGTTTGTTTTACAGAGCCGCGCAGTTTAAACAGCGGCTATGAATGACCTCTTCGTATTGGCACTGTCACACGTGAGACAGACAGAAAGAGACACCGTACTGTCTGTTATCATACGGCTTTGTGATAACACCTTGCAGTGAAAAATGTCTTCAAAGATTACATTTGAAATACGCTGGACTCAGTCATCAGACGAGCTCACAGCGTGCAGGAAGTGGTTGGCAGGATGTCAGTGTAATCAACTGGACTGATTTACCAAGAAAACAAGAAAGGCTCGCTATTGCACACATTTGTTATAAAGCTAGACTGTGTTAAAATGACCCGGCGCGTGTCAGAACTAAAACGTACAATTGGGAACTCGCACCCAGTGCGGCTGCAGGATGCAGTGAGCGTGCATTGAACATCTCGATTGAGCAGTTGAAAATAGGGTCTGTGGTCACTGAATCATCCTACTCAGCAAATCAAGAGTGCCAATCCATGCCGGACGGACTGGATGACATCACCCTATGTCGTGTGGCTGAGTGTAATGATTTAGACAAATGTACAAATATGCTGACACAACTGTAAATCCCCATGGGAACTGATGCACGGCATACTTATTTGTCTATGTATAACAGGACATGAATTAGTCACCACTTGGGGGCCGCAGAGAAGTTGGATTTCATTAGCTTCCGTGTCCTGCACCATCATGAGAGTTTTGTGAATTTGAATCCTCTGACTTATATAATTATATTCTCCTTTAAAGTTGATTTCCAACATCAAAGAGACAATATAGCCTTTGAAGTACCATGGGATTGGATCACTGTCTAACCCACTCTTTAAGATTCTGTCACAATGACATTAGGAGAGTCATGTGAATTAAAAGACTAGAGAACAGCTCTTGCCTTTGCTCTCTGTCCAATTTCAATCAAAATGTCATGCTGTGCCATTTTCCCCGAATGTGGAACTGGCAAGTGTGTTAGGTTGACATCTTTGTGGCTAAAAGCCTGTGACTAATATGTAAATTATTTGACAGTTACACTCTATAGGATTATCAAATCGCGGCTATAACTTAAGAATACGTTTTTAATAGATGTGTACATTGTTTAAAATTATATTTAACCACAAATGCTTTATGCTCACTTCCCTCACTGTCGTAATTCTGTAATTAAGAGGGAATATTGCTGGGTTTATATGAGGATAATGTGCTCCCTGTGCATTAGAGACACGTCTTGCTGTACAGCAGGGGATAAACATATAGCGCTTAATTAAGGAAGTGTAAAATGACTGGGAACCCGGTGGCTTCTCCTCAGCTGAACACACTAAACTCGATCCTGTCACTCGAAGAGGCCACGGGCAACAAAAGTATCGCTTTTGTTTGCTTTGTGTTCCAGTTGAAACTTTGTGTAGTAACAGACGGACTGTAAGAATAATGCTATTGGCGCGGCAGATCACTTACTTCTGACGCTCCAAAGCCTCGGGGAGTTGGCTCGAGATTGCCTGTCTTTGATAAGGTCCTGGCACACATGTAAATCCTTTATCTTTGCCGAAAAGTTTACTAAACGTCAACGAGCGTCTAAACGCGCCGGTGTGCTGACGAGGACCCGCCGAGCAGGAGACATGTCACAACTCGCGACGGTTTCCGTTCCTCTATCTTCATCGCAGCTTATTTTATTTTGTCTTTATGACGCTGCTCATCGCGGAGACGGGGCGCCGTGTTTTTATGCACCTTCCGGGACCAGGCCAGCGGTTCCTTACTTTGAAGTCCGCAGTTAAACCTTCAGCCCAGTTGGTTTAGAAACAGCCCGGAGGATTTCTACCGCCTGCCATGACTTCTTGAAACACTACCTGGGGAGAAAAAGTCGAGGGGAAAACGCCTTCTCTCGTTTATTCGCGGCTGTATTAAAAGTGTTCAGTGTGATACGGGACATTGCGGGAGCAGGGAGCAGCGCGGTTGTAGGCACAGCCTGTTGTTGGACTACTTTTACTTCAACGTTTTCTTCACAAAAAAAGAGAAGAAGAGGTGGGGAAAAAAAGTGAAGCTGCTCGGGTACATGGATGGTAAGTTGTAGGAAAGCTGTTCCACAGGCCCCCTCTCTTGGCCGCTTTGATGTGCTGCTGCTGAGCTTTGAAGTTGAGAAATGCGGGCTATGTTTCTTGTTTGTGGGCGAGAAATACGGTGAGATAGATAAGAAGCTTATGTGTGTGTGTGTGTGTGTGTGTGTGTGTGTGTATCTGTATGTGTGAATGTGAAGCCCGGATAGGAGAAAAAAAAAGCGAATATTTGTCGGGTGGTGCGTCTTCTAGCTGGGAAAAAAAGTGGGATGTATTCTTCAATCAGAGCCCCCCCTCCCCTCCCCTCCACCTCCTCTTTTACCTCCTCCAGATTTTGACACCCCTGGTGATCTACATAGGGACTGAGCCTGCCTACTCTGAGGTCAGTTGTTGAATGGGACAGGGTACAGCAAACTACGGCGCTTGTTTTGCAGCGAGATAGGACACATGTGTCGCGGCGCAGGCTTCCACTAGTCCGCCGTCGCTGCTTTTTTTGTGTGCTTTGGATTACTGTTTGGAGAGTTTGGGACTGTGTTTAGGCTCTACTGTAAATGGAGTAATTGTTCAACTTTTTTTTTTTTTTTTGACGGGTTTTTTGCTCTGGCTGGATCTGCTTTGCGATGGTATGTTGTTTTACGCACGATCAGTTCAGCTCTCATCCATCGGATTTGATGTTATGATGTAGGGAAGTCACACTGCCTGTCGAGACTGTAAATTGTTATGTAGCGTTTGTAACAGCCAGCTCCGTTCATGACGCTTTAGCTGCTCGTCGTTTAAGGTAACAAGTCTCTTCGGATCTGGCGCTGAGGCTCCGATTCAAATCACCCAGCTTCTGGCTGACTGTGTGATTTTCCTCCAAATATACCACCTTTTCTCTCTCGTGTTGGTAGTTCAGACACGTTGCCGGGGCTGTGGCTTTAATAATGCGCTGTAATAGCCTTCTTGGGCAGATATTAAGGCGATTGATCGCTTACATTTACGCATGAGCGACTGGCTTTTTCCCGCGGGGCTTTTTACCCCCTCGTACATTACAACGTTTAAGGTCATTGTGGTGTGCAGATCAGATGCATATCCACTCGTCTGTACATTTCTGGGATGGTGAGGACAAGTGTGGACTCCGAGTGGAAACGAGTCTGTGTGTGCGTGTGTGTGTGCGTGCGTGATGCAGACGGGGTAAGGTACGGTCGTCCGAAACAGATCGGGAATTAATTGGAGTTGAAGCCTGTGACATGGACTCGTTAGGAAAACACGTGTAAGCCACAGTTATGAGAATACGGTTTTGGCGAAGAGTGAAGCTGTGCGAGATGATTATTCTTGTAAAAATGTGTTTTGATGTGACAGATCAATGCACGTTGAGAATGTAGGCTGCAGTTGATCTCTCATTTAGATTATAAATAGATAAATGAAACGGAAAAAAGCCTTTCATATTTCCTTTCTCTGTGAACCCGGCGAGGGTTTTTGAAAGGGACTGTTTACTTGATGTCTTTCTTTGAAGTTCAGCAGGATCTGGCTTTGATTAGATCAATACTTTGTGTTTCAGAGTGAAGAGGAGCTGAGAAGCTCCCCCGCTGCTTTTAGAGAGTGAGGAGGATTAGGCTGGAGCTCAGTGGAGGCACGACGGCACTCTCACACGGCAACCGGAGCTGGAGCCATGAGCAGGGCGCTTACGGAGCACATCAGCAGTAGCTTCCGAGAAGATGCTCCTCGTCCTCCGGTACCGGGGGAGGAGGGAGAGGCGTCATGCTACAACCCAAGCAGATCTGCCAAAATGAGAGCCCAGAGCAAGGTTAAAGATACCCCCGCCGCCGCCACCGCGCCTCCCGGCTCCACACCGCGGAGGAACGAGGATGGTCTCGGGGAGCCAGAGGGCAGCGCGTCGCCGGATTCGCCCCTAGTCCGGTGGACAAAGTCTCTGCATTTTCTCCTCGGTGACCAAGACGGCGCTCACCTCTTTAGGACCTTTTTGGAGCGGGAGAATTGCGTGGACACTTTGGACTTTTGGTTCGCCTGCAACGGCTTCAGGCAAATGGACTTAAAGGATACCAAAACGTTGCGAGTTGCCAAAGTTATTTTCAAGCGGTACATCGAGAACAACAGCATTGTCGCCAAGCAGCTGAAACCCGCCACCAAGACCTTCATAAGGGATAGTATTAAGAAGCAACAAATAGACTCTGCCATGTTTGACCAGGCACAGACGGAAATTCAGTCCAACATGGAAGAGAATGCATACCAGATGTTTTTGACCTCTGACATATACCTCGAATACGTGCGCACCGGCTGCGAGAACGCGGCGTACATGAACCACGGCGGGCTCGGCAGCCTCAAGCTGATGTGCGGATACCTTCCTCCTCTCATGGAGGAAGAGGAGTGGAGTTGTAATGACCTGAAGGCGAAAACGTTAGGGTCTGTGGTTGGACTGTCTGCGAAAACGCTGAGGGCTACTGCTACCATCCGGACAGCAGCTGAAGTGCTGGAGAACAGTTGCAGGTAAGCGCAGCGCTCACCTAGAGCACGCATGCCTGTGTCATTACCTCTCAGCGCACGGCGGTGTTTCAGTGTTGCTCACTCTCCTCGTGGCCGTCATTCCCTCATTTGTTAAACTACAGCGAATGTGTGTGGCAGTTATTTCACACATGCCTAAGAGAGAGATAAAGGCACTTGATCAAAGGGTCTCAGAGGAACATGCCTGTATATTTGTGCTCTCCTGCCTTGCAGTTAGTCAAGGGGTTGGAGGGGTGGAGGGGCAGGGTGGGTACAAAACATCAATGGATCTGAGTCTTCCTTTTAAGTAAATGGTGTCTTGCAGGCAGCCCTCTGCTGGCTTGCTCAAGTTTCCTGTGCTTTGAAACCCTTCCTCCGGTTCAGCACGAATTCAGACACCAAGCCTCACGACTGTTACAGCGACATGAAACAGGATGATGCTATTGTAAAGTTATGCTGGATTTTCTTTCCCTTTTTTTTTTTTTTTCCCTCCCCTCCTCGCTGAGCCGTATAGTACACTGTACACTGTCACAGAATCTCCCTAACCCAAAGAAACGCTAATGCAGAGTTAAAAGAACTTGTGCAAAGTCAGTCTTATGCCAAGCAGAGATATTGTCCTCTTGGTCAGAGATGAAAGCAGAACTGTTTGTGGAAAGCATTTGGGCTTTTATCTTAAGAGCTCATCCCACACATTGTCCAACAGCTGAAATCTTTTCAAGCCAGGAACATTTTCAAAAAAACTGGATTTTATGCATGAGCCTGCATCAAAAGGCACTTCAAAAAGTTTCTCATTCAACGACTCTGTCCTCACATCTGGATGCAATTGTTACTCAGAGGTTTGACAATGTCTTCATACTCTGGTTTGGTAGGAAAAGTGCAATTTATAGATAATCCATGCTTTGTCTGCCAAGTTAACTAAACACTTAGTGAGACGAGGAATTAAAAAAAAAAAAAAAGTCTCTGGCGTGATTTTTAATAACAGTGTAAAAACTAACTGATTACGTCTAATAACTCAACTTAAACACCCCCCTGAGGATTTTCTCCTTCATGTGAGCAGATGTCAGATAACATCATAGCACGGTTACTAATTTGCTCGAAAGTGGCCATGTTGAGTCGGGAACCAATAAGCACAGGGTTTGTTGACATGTGGGCATCTCCTGGTTTCCTGGTGTGATCCCCTGCATTCTTGTTTTTCTTTTAAAAGAAAAGCGGGGAGGGAGGGAGAGCCCTCTCTTTCTCCCTTCCGTCACCCGCGCTCTCCCCCTTTTCCCCCTGCCCCTCACCATCTCTTTAGGTCAACCAATTTCCATCTCAAACATGTGGAACTAATTTTGCCACTGCACAGATTCCTTTTTTCCCCTCTTTTTTTTTTTTTTTTTGAGAAACCTCCAAATCTCAACTCCAAAGTGATAGAAAAACACAACAACAAAACATCCTCAGCTCAGTTCCGCAGCTCCAACCACTGATCCCACTTTGCCATAGATTGTGTGTGTGTGTGTGTGTGTGTGTCAGTGTTTTCCTTCCTCTTTCTTTTCTATCCAGCACTTTTATCTCTCCTTTTTGAAAAAAAAAATCTGTCTGACAGAGACTAAGCATGCTTTGGAGGGAGACAGGGAGAGACAAGAGGAGGGGAAGGGGGAAAGACAGGAAGGGGGGGATCATGAAAGAAAGAAAAGAGATGGAGAAAGAGAGAGGGGGGGGGGCAGAGAGCCCAGCTGTGCTAAATACCTGACTCTTTGCGCGGACCTTCCAAAGGTCAGGTTTATGCTTGGGGCCTACGGCTTTAGTCATGCTGGGGTTCTCCTCTCAGCACTCCCGGCAGAAGGCATTCTCATAAAGAAAGGGGCCCTCCTTCCCCCTTTCCCTCTCTCCCTCTCCCTCCCTCTCTAAAGCTCAAGTTCCCCCTTCCTCTTCTTCCCTCCCTCTTCCTTGTCCACCCCCTTCACTACTGAAACAGGAATGCAACACAGCAGGAGAGAGTAGAAAGACAGAGAGAGAGAGAGAGACTTTAGAAAGGAAAGCAGGGGAGAGTGGGTAAAGGAGGGGCCCCAGACTGGATGATAGAGGGAGAGGGATAGATAGAAGTGGGAGAGCATGGAGGAGAAAACACTCCAAGGAAAGAGAGTTTTAGAGTGGAAAAGTGCAGGAGTATGCAGGGGTGGCCTGGCCCAGACAAAAGGGTGGAGAGATAGCAGAGGAGAGAAAATGAAGGGAAATGCTGTTGGTCATCCACACACAAACACACACACACACACACAGCAAGGCTGCTCACTTCACCCACTTGAAACCATCACTCCTCAACCCCCCCAAACACACAACCTCTGTATGTTAGGGAGGAGGGACATGAAAGAGAGAGTGAAAGAAAAATAGAAGCCATTCCATTTCTAATATGGTTGTCACATTCCTCAGGCCCCAAAGTCTGGTGAAAGTGACTCTAATTACAGAAATCTGCAGAGGACGTCAACAAAACAAACTCCAAGCTGTCACGTTAGCTTTTAAATTCCCATAATATGAACAACAGAAGGAAGCACAGAGCAAATAAACTTTACCCAGCTGTCACATTCTCCACTGTCTTCACTTCCCACCACAACCTAAAGACACCGGGACATCGAAACTTGACAAACCTTTCCCTGGGTCTTTTGCAGGTCCCATCGTCGAGGAGACCCTGCCAGCCCCTACTTTGTCAACTCTGGCTACATTTTCGCCCCCGCCACCAGTGCCAACGACAGCGAGATCTCCAGTGATGCCACGACGGATGACTCCATGTCCATGACGGACAGTAGTGTGTAAGTGTTTTTATTGAAATCAAAAGGTCGGTCAGTTCCATTTCAAGCGTTTCGGTTCAGTCAACACCTTTCCAGGAAAAAGTCTAGGGGTGTGAAGAAAAATATTTGGCCTTGTAGTTCAACAGACTCAGCTATTCTTGGGGCCAGGGGACTACACTGTTGCAAAAAATAATGGTTGGTAATGTATTTTAATTATCCTCTGTGATTGACTCCAGGTAACTCTATTAATGTGTAGTTGTTACTGTGGCCTCCAGGAAGATAACTCTGGGAAAGTCATTATGTCTGAAGACCTTTTGAAGTTTATTCTGATGCGTTACAGGCTGGAGAGAAGGAAGAAAAAAATGAGAACGTCTTGATGTGGGTGGGGGCGTTGCCTCATTTTCCTCAAAGTTGAAATGTATCCATCCCACCCACCCTTCTGCCACAACAGACTTGTTTTTTTCATATTATCTAATCGCTTTTTCCCTTTGAAGAGCTGGAGGAGAGGGGGAGGGAAATGGCCATTCGGGCCTCAAGACAAACTCATTGAAAAATGTTGGCACCAAATGAAAGGAGGCTTACTCACATGGTGGGTCGGTTTCCTGCCACTGGCCTCTGCGGCGTGCTGAGATCATGTGTCTGTGAGGCTTTCACAGGGGTTACTCATTTCTAGACCTTGGGACGAGGAGGCATGAGGAACTCCCCCTGGCCAGACTAGGGCACCCCCCCCCCCCCCCCCCCCCAAAAAAAAAAAAAAACACCTCCACCCAACCAACCCTCCACAGATTCTCTCCTCCACCCTCCAGAGCCAACAGCAGGAGTGGTTAGGCTCGAAGTGCAAGGGAGTGAGAAAATAAAGTGCATGGAGTATAAAGGGCTTAACTGAATCGCTTTCAGCCTATTGTTAGGTGAGGGGAGCTTAGGGGGATAAGAGGGTGGCTGGCTGCTTTGAAAATGACTTGCACAACTGAATAGAAGATCCCCATAAAGTAAGGGCCCATGAAACCATGAAAGAGTCCATGGCTGTTTTCTCTTCCCCAACCTGGACAAAGCGGCCGGCCATCACATGGTCCGTCAGGGTGTGGACGGTTTGGACTGATCAAAAACATAGTTAGTGATAGGGAAGTTGGCGAGCTTTGTGTGGGAATAATAAGTTTTTTGGTGCTTGTTAGCGCAGAAGTTCCTCTGGGCTGTTGAGTTTAACTTTTGAAGAGTTTCCTGTGTTTCTTCCTGCGCCTCGCGGGGTGATGGCTTGTAGTCTCAAGGGTACAGTTTGTGAAGCATTGATTTTGGTAGTAGGCCCCGCCTGCAAGAAGCTTGCTCCGACACGGGTGAGATCTGCAGCGTGGCTCCACTATCTGTTCTCCTTGACAACGTCACTCTGAAGTTTGACTTGCAGAACTTGTTTGGACGAGAGAAAAGAAGCAAAGATAGGTTCATTGTTAAAACAGCGTCATGCGTTAGAGTTGTGTGTCCTTAATAGCTCTGACTCAGGTCTTTGACACAGAGATCTCTCCTGGCTCTGTCCTTAGCTCCTGTCTTTCTCCACCTCTAATTGATGAATAAATTCTAATAAAAAAAACGCGGCCTCTTCCTCTCCCATTCAAGGGAACAGTTTGATTAGTATGTCCTTTTACAGTAGTTAAAAGGCACACTGCAAATTTGAATCTCATTTCCCAGATAAAGAACAAGAAGAGGAGGATTTGGGAAGGGGGGTGGTGGTGGAAGAAGGGGGGGGATTTTTTTTTTTCTCTTTTTGCTTATATCTTATTTATGGATTTACTTGGACGCTGGGGAATGCTGCTGCACCAACTTCAAACATTACCTTATCTTACAAACCAGCCTTTTGATGTTGCTGAGATCAGAGGCTCACAGCACAGCGCTTGCCAAACGAAGATGGCAGCGGGTGCATATGTGCATGAGTGTGAGATTTCAAAGAGGCAGCAGAAAAAGTAGCGTTTGGGCTAGGTCAGACACTTCTGAGCAGCCAAAGCGGCCAAGATAATTGGCCCAGCTTAAGTGGCAGCTGACTGGAAAAGCTAGCTAGACACAGAATGAAAAATGGAGAATAAGATTCCCGGAATAAATGCTTAATTGTCCAGAGACTGCTTGTATTCCTAGCTACATCTCAATTTTCATATTAATAAATCAGAGCTACAAAGCCAGCAGCTCTCAAGGAGCATTTGCTAGCCTGTTGTAGTTTCCGACTAACCAGCCACCGAGGTCAGCGCTAATTCTTCTGCTTTTTAAACAGCCACTGTCAGAGTTGACAAGGACTGATGTAATCTTATCAGTGGGGCTCTTCTTTTGAAGCCCACAGTGAGATGTTTAGCATATCTCTCCCATTGTCCTGGTGTGTTTTGTTATGTGTGTTTTTGTTGCCCTGGCTTCAAGGGCTCCCCGGCCTTTTGATTTAGCCGTAATGTGCCTAGTGGGTGGTTACTGGGTGGTGTTGCGTCGGTCACTTCAATGATGAACTGCCTCCCGAGGGCTCTTTGTCCACAAAGATCAGCTAATGGCGCTAATGCACCAACAGCTGGCGTGGCGGTATTGTGGCTGCGCGTGAACGAGCGGCGGTAAATGATTAAAAATAACGTCCGCCGCGCAGATCGTCACAACGCGTCAACACATTTGTAAATGAGCGGCGGCTGACCTGATGTAAACGTGTCGTGTTTTTTTGTTTTCTTGCAGAGATGGAATCCCTCCGTACAAACTGGGCACAAAGAAGCAGCTCCAGCGAGAGATGCACCGCAGTGTCAAGATCAATGGCCAGATAACGCTACCCCACTTTCCTGTAAGTCCTACTTCCCTAAGTTCTACTTCCTGTCTCGGCGTTTCTTTTTTTTTTCTTTTTTTTTTTTTTGTAATCTGCTAAACTCAAACTTTTACACACTGACAGACAACTGGGTCCTGATTCCCTCGAGGAGTTGTGCTTCTTTTTTTTTCAGCTCATGTTGTGTCAGAATACTATATTTCATTCCCCCCGCTCGTTTTCATATAAAAGTCGGGGTAAATGAAAGGCAGGATTTGCATACCACTTCACTTCTTCTTCTGCTTGTTTCAAGCCCCCCCACCACACCCCACCCCACCCCTTCCTCCCTCATCCCAGTAGCTTCTGTGGGGCTGTAAATATAAACTTGTGTTGTCATCTCTGTATTCCATCTCAGTAACTGTAGTATGATTTATGCATCAATGCTCGCTGCGGTTATAGCATAGGTAATAGACATCACAGCAAATGATTAAATCCAGCATTAAGATTACTTTTTGAAATGTGTCGCTGATTACCAGAACTACATCCCTGTATGATGGACAGAAGCATGGGACGAGTCAGTTTCCTCTCCCCACTACTGATATCTGGTCTTAGTATTTGGGTCAAACAGTGTGTGTGCTTTGGATTGAAGATTATGTTGACCCGCTGAAGTTGTTGTTGGGAAGGTTTAAAGAAGTGGGTTAGAGCAGATTGACACAGGTTAGGAGGTGCATTTGTTTGAGGCGCGAAAAAGAAATGTGAAATTCTTTTGTCTTCATATCCAAACACAGGTGTGTGTATGTGGAAGAGTTGTGTGTGTGTGTGTGTGTGTGCATGCATTTGACAGTGTTTGTGTCTGTTCCCCTTTTTTTCTCTCTTCCTCTCTGTCTTTTCTCTCTCTCTCAATCTCACCCTCTCTCTTTTCCTTTCCCACTTGCACTCCTTTAATGTCTCCCTCCTGATTTGGAGATGGCTCTGTCTCCCATGATGCACCAGCCCCAGGCAGCGGGGGCCCCGTGCAGGGCTGGCGCTCCTTTGCCAGCAGCTCTGCTTGCCTTTCTTCTTCTTCCCTTCATCGTGTCTACAAAGAGATGAGAGGAACAACAAAAAAAGAGTCAAAATCAAGAAAGCCAGTGTGCCAAATAACAAAAAAGTAAGAAAGGGAGAGAGAGAAGCCGGCGCATATAGTTAAAGAAAAAGGAGGATAATGTGACTAGAGTACCTCTGAGCTGCCCTGCATGCAGCCGGGAAATAAATTACTACTTCCCCTCAGATCTTCCCAGTATTTGACTCCTCTATCCTCTCCCTCCCTCTTTTCCCTCCTCTGTCTTGCTCTCTCTCTCTCTCTCTGCCACCATTGCCACTTCACTAACGCACATCTCAATCCTCTTCCTCTTTTTTCATGCTGTTAATTTTGTCCCCCTCTCCCTTCTTCTTCTTCTTCTTCCCCTCTCCTCTCCTCACTCTCTCTTCTCTGCCGATATCTGGCTTTTATTCGGAGATTTAAAGCTGCGTGTCCCTCCCACCCCTAGTGTGCGTTTGATGTTTGACAAGGGCCCTTTGAAGTGTGCTGACTTCAGAGGCTGCCTTGCTGATGGCTTGGTCGGGCTACAGAGGGTGCAGGCAGGGGGCCTCCCCTCCGAGCGAGACCAACTGCTACCCCGCCATCGCTACCCCCTTCTCTCCCCTTCGCCCAGCAGCCTGGCACTGCCAAGGGCACTGGGCATGAGAAGATCTGGGGAGGGATGGGCGGCGGAGAGCGTTCAGGTTAGCTCGAGGGCAAGGGCATCTGGATTAGGCCTTTTGGAATAGTAGCCGTTTTTTTTGGAACAAGATAGGATTAGGGCAAGGGCAGTGGATTAATGCGACATATTGCATCCGTCAGAAACACTACGCGGTTACACGCGCACACACTAACGTGTCCTTCCCCCTGTGTTGTTTACCCTGCAGAGGACACACCGGCTGCCTAAGGAGATGACTCCCGTGGAGCCTTCAGCCTTTGCCGCCCAGCTCATAGCTCGGCTGGAGAAGTTGAAGCAAGAGCAGGACACCATGAGCTCATTGGAGGAGAGGCTCCAGCAGATCCAGGAGGTAAGGATACGCATAAACTTGTTCTAAACAGTCTGACACTTCCACCAACATTAAGCCTGGCTGCCACTTGGAAATTCTTACTCACAATGATTTCTATATTGTGCTACAAAAGCCTTTACGCCAGCTTTAGCATGTCGAAGAACAGAGAGCAGACCGAGGGATTTGAAAGTCTGTCTTGGTTGAGCTACTACTTCCTTTTCGCTCCCTGTCCTACACCACTTCATCTAGAGGAACTTTCAAACTTATGTTTCTAGGCACACTTGAAGTTCCTTCAAATAGTTAGCACTTAGCTACTCTCCAGTGGCACGTTTGCTGAGTATGTGTAGTGCCAGTCCCTTTTGTGAAGCGCAGGCACACTCTGCATTATAGATGAAGCGCACCCAAAGCCTGTTAGCGGAGATAACAGTGTGGCAAAAAGGAAACTCAAATCAAGTTATGCAGGCGTTTGCTCTCACTGACTTCAGAGGATGATAGATATTAGTTGGTGTAAGTTGAGACATAAATTCCTCTGTATGCTGCATTTTCCACACGTGACGCGTGTATGAATATTTTGTGAATTGCCACAATTTTGTTTTTTTTTTCTTTGCTCGCCCAGGAGGAGGAAAAAGAAGAGTGTGGTGACCTCGCTAGCAGCACCTCCGTGCATCACCCTCTGCTCCCGTCTGGCAGCCAATGTGAGGAAGACCCCCAGGCTATCCTGGACGAGCACCTATCCCGTGTGCTGAAGACGCCCGGCTGCCAGTCACCGGGTGTGGCTAGGCACTCGCCGCGCTCCAGCTCCCCAGATCGGACGGGAGCGGTGGTGTCTACTGGCCACGGGCCCTTCTTTGGTGCCTATCCTGGGGCCGCCAAGGTTCTGATGACAGGCAGGCAGTCTACAAAGCACATCCACCACCACTACATCCACCATCACCACGCTGGGCCCAAGACCAAGGAGCAGATCGAAGCCGAGGCGGCTCAGCGCGTGCAGTGCCTCTGCCCTCCAGGGGGCGCCAATTACTCCGACTTCACCCCTGCGTGAGTGTAACTTCTGACCTGTGCCGAGCAGCATTGTGCTTTAGTCTTTAGGACTTTGTGAAGTGACAAAGCTGCTCTGTGTCTGGTCTTAACTTGCCTCTACTTCTTCTTCCTCCAGTCGCTGCAGCACTTTGTCAAGGCGGCTAGGCAAGGCCTCTGATGAGGGCGTGTCTTCACCGCGCCTTCCCCTAGACGCCACCGACCGCTCTCAGAATGTTTGGCAGTGGATCCTAGAGAGTGAGAGGCAGGGCAAATACAAGCCACACAGGTAAGAGTCCGTCAGAGCATCATCTGCACCACAGAGCTCAGTTGGCTGGAGTGTCCGTCCGGCTAACGTTCACCCTTTGTTGTCCTTACAGCACTCAAGGCCTAAAGAAGTCCAACCCGCTCGACTCAACCAATCTGCCCAGCCGGACTCACTCCTCCTGGGGTGGAGGCGGCATTGGCAGTGGGGCTCACCTCCGGGGCCACCACCCAGGTCACCCATTCATCCAGGACCCTGACATGCCACCCCTGCCCCCACCCAACACCCTGGCGCAGCTAGAGGAGGCCTGCCGCAGACTAGAGGAGGTCTCCAAGCCACCGAAACAGAGGTAGGCAGACACATCACATATGGAAGCCCAAGACTGCCAATCATTCCTCATCGTCCACACTTGACGGACTACATCAGGATAGACTGTGAATAGTATGTAAATGCTTTCTTTTCATCTTGATGCGAGCATTCAGTCATTGATCTCTGTGATTTTGACAGGCAATCAACAGCAGCCAGCAGCCTTCAGAGAGACAGGAGCCATCCAGCAGCTGCCTTCCCCACTGGAGGCACCCCTCTAGCCAGTCCTGGACTCCAAGCGGACGAGTACGTGTCTCTTCTCTTACTGCTCTCCTCATGAATCCATAACACAACCCTGTCTTTGTTTCTACAACTCAGACGTTCTCCCTTTATTTCTCGATTGCTTTCTAGCCTCCTAGTTCATTTCTCACACACACAGATGCTTTTTTTTTTTTTTTTTTGCATTCCCTCTCTTTCCAAGCTTGTGTTTTCAACCCCTTCCTCAGATTTTCTCGCTCTTCCCTTCAAAGAGAGATGTTGTGAGTCAGCATAGCTACGTCTTTGAACTCCTCTTCTCTGGCTTTTTAATCATTTAAGATTAAACAAGCTTTAATACAGAATCCTAACTACCCACCCGTCTCCCAATACACACACACACACACACACACACACTCGGCACTGGATCCCGAAGATGTATTAAGTAGCCTCTGGTAGCTCAAAGTTATCAGTTATTTGTTGTTGAATGGGCTGTTTGATGTTAAGCTACAGCCACCTTACTGCGAGGCCTCTTTTAGTTTTAATTGGTTGACCCGTGGTGAGTCAGCTGTCTGCTGGCATCGTTAATTAATAACACTCCGACCATTCTTTGTCCACAAGCAGCACGCTGACCTCTCCTCCGACAAGCGCAGCTGTTTAAAAACTCATTTCTGCGTTTCCAGGTCGAAGGAGCTGGTGGTCACCTACTTCTTCTGCGGCGAGGAGATTCCGTATCGCAGCATGATGAAGACCCACTGCCTCACACTGGGACACTTCAAGGAACAGCTCAGCAAGAAAGGCAACTACCGGTAAATATGAACCACTCACAGCAACGCGCTGATCACATACCTGGGTATTCTTATGCACACCTGCTTGGGGCTGGTGCTGTGGCACGGGTCAGCTCTGTGCATGTATGTGCGTTTGTCATTGTACTTGTGTATGCTTGTCTGCCGAGTGGGAGTGTGAAATACTGGAGCTCGATAGCTGAAAAAAAATGGGCTTGATCCACTGTATTCAGGGCTTACAGAGCGAGGGGAGAGGAGGGGGGGCTCTGGAGTGAATTTTTTCTCACATCTGGTACTGATTTTCATGGTAAGGCAGCCTTAATAAATATGGCTTTGAAGCCCGGGACATTTTATTTTGTGCACAAAGACCATTGCGCGGCCTTCAAATTCCTCCTCCACACTATTGCATCAGGCATTAAAATCAAATGCCGCAAGCACCTTCTCCTGTTAATGACTGATAGCAGTTAACGCAGCAAAAAAAAATACCTCCTGTCAAAGTCGGATGATGAGGGGGAATTCCTGCACAACACAAGGACTTTTGAAGCCCTTTCAAATATAAAGGCCGATCACTTTGAAGACATTTAAATCAAGACGTCCAGACATGCTTTATCAAGTCGCTGCTCCGGTGCTGCGTAGGCTGCACGCAAAAGCAAAACAACAAAAAAAAGACACAAAGCACGCGCGCTCGTGACATCGACATCAGGTCGCAGCCACATCTGCTTGTTAGGCAAGAGAGAAGAAGGCCCGCAAACAAGTCAACGCACCCCTGCTATCCCATAACTCTTCAGCGAGCGAGAAGAGGAGGGGGGGGGGGGGATGAAGCGTCTGGCTTCAATGGCAGCAGAATGTGTGGAGTTGGTTAATTTGGACATGGCAGCGGTACAGTGGAGAACAGTACGCCGCGGCTCTGCCAGACGATATTGGTGCCAGATGTTGCGAAGAGAGAAAAATCCTGCCACATAAAACATGTTCCAATGGAAAGACTCCTTCTGTGTCTCTCCGTCTCACTCTCTGAAACAAAGTGATGACTTTGAACTATTTGTGAGTGAAAATGTAGCGTTTTCTCCTGGAGAAAAAAAAACAAAAAACAATCAGCCAATTAAACCGAGGACACTGATGCATTTCATTGGTTTCCACTAATGAAGATGAAAAGTCAAATCCCGCCCGGTGAAACTCGGACAACAGAGGGAAACTCTGTCAGAATGGCGTGTCATTAAATAAAGCCGTCACATCGCTCGGTGCAGCTGTGGTAATGCAGCCTCCTCCTCCTGCGTTTGCGTGTAATTACAATCAACGCGGAAAATAAAAGCTGTATGTGTACGTTTTCGTACGCCCCTCCTCGCATGTGTTGTTTGAATGACTCTAAGCCGAAGCGATTGCTCATAAAAACGCAGAGCTCTTTTGGTATTCCGAACGCAGACACACATGGGCAAAATGAGGCATTTTTCCATTACAAAGCTTATCATTAAATCCCCTCCTGCTGATCTTTTGCTGGGTTTAAAGTAGGGAGGAGAAATCATTAGGAGCTCCAGGAGACTTCACAGTCACTGGAACCACGCTAACCCTGGGAGTTATCTCTGCTTGAGAGAAGAAGAAGAGTGGGCTAGCTCTATGACCTGTGACCTCCATGAGACCGTCTGAGTGCTCGCGCCCCCTCCCTCGCAGGATAAAGCCCCTCAGGCTCGGCCCGCATCCAACCTATCACACCCACTCACAGAGCCAAGGAAGGCCGGCGTTCCACTTCCCCCCAGCTTTCTTCCCTTCGTGTTTTCTTTTTTTTTTTCTTCCCCTCCCTCTGTTCTCTCCGCTGGTGATCGGAACAGCTGCCCGAAGAGTGTGTGCCCCGAGACGGCGAGTGTGCGTTGCACAGAAACATAGAGCGTGTGCGTGTTTGTGTGCAAGCAGCGTGGAGCGTGCTCTCCCAGTCACAGGCAGACTCTCAGGCACCTGAAATGTCAACCTGTGTGACAGAAAGGCCCTTCATTTGACAGCCAGCCCAATTAGAAGCCACGGAGACACAGGGAGGGAAGGGGGCACTGGTGAGGAGAGAGAGGAGGGGGGGGGGCTTAAGACAGCCTCTAATTAACCCTTCAACTTTAATAAGACCTTGCAGGACAGATAGGCATCTGTAGAATGGCCAGCAGTCAAGATGAACAAGTGGATGAGGAGACAGGCACACATGGATGAAGGCACACACACACACAGGCTGTTTCTCGCAGCTTGAATTATCACAGGGAGTGTTTAAACGGAGGGTTCAGCTCTGTTTGTGCAGCGGTGTGATGTGGAGTCAGGCTCTGCCTTTGAAGTGTGCAGAGATGGCATTGAAGGCTATGACTAAGTTGTTTTGAGCAGGATCCATTTCTGGCTCTCAGAGTGCGTGTGTTTGTGTTTGATTTGGACTAAAGGGAGTTGTGCGCGAGCCTGTATATGGAAGTAGTCGTGTAGGTGCCTCAGAGCGGTTTCAAACCTGATGAAATGTATCAGATGCACTCCTGCTGCCACTCTTGTCAGTTCAATTTCTGGGTTTTTTTTTTTGTCTCTTGTTGTTGTGGTTATTTTGCCCCACGTACACCTACGCTCAACATTTTCTAATCACGAACCTCTCCCTTTGTTTTTCCTCCTCAGGTACTACTTCAAGAAAGCCAGCGATGAGTTTGAGTGCGGTGCCGTGTTCGAGGAGGTGTGGGAGGATGCCACCGTGTTGCCCATGTATGAGGGCAAGGTTCTGGGCAAGGTGGAGAGGATGGACTAAAAAGCCACTTTGTTGCTAACCAACCAACCGATGCCCTTCCCCGCCCAACCAAAAGCTAAACAACTGTCCCTAAAAACTTGAGGAAGAGACTCTTTGTAATTAACAGAAACACTCTGGACTCCTTTTTTTTATTTTGTTATTTCTTAATATTAAGCTAAACAGAGTTAATATATCCAGCACAAGAGGAGTGATTGAAGGAAGACGAGCCAATGAAGTATGCCGAACCCAGAGGAGGTGCCGTCCCTCCCTGACTTTATCAACCAATCAGCCTTAGAAACACAAGGGAATGACACGAGAGACTTGAAAAGACCAACACGAGAAAGATGGTGATGATCACCATGATGATGATGATTGGAGGCCAGTGGGGGTGGGTGGGTGGGGGGGGGGGGGGGGGGGGGACTCGCCTCTTCTTGAATATAACCACTGAAGATGTAGATGACTGTTTTGTTGTGATGTAATGAGAGACTGATGGTGCGTTCATGCCGGCTTCCCCCCCCGGCCGAGTGCAATGGACTAGCAGGCGCTGAATACAGTGCCACCAACCTGCTCTTAATGTTACACTCCAACATCAGTTGACAAAACGTCTGTACATGTGCATATACATACCTGCATATATGTATATATACATGTATTATATATAGAGATGCTTTT
This sequence comes from Nibea albiflora, assembly GCA_014281875.1. Lineage (NCBI taxonomy): Eukaryota > Metazoa > Chordata > Actinopteri > Sciaenidae > Nibea > Nibea albiflora. The sequence goes on from CM024789.1 coordinate 25,106,011, forward strand.
TGTCATGAGTTGAAAGTTTGTATTAAGTATTTATTGAGAAAAAAAAAAAAAAAACAACACACCCCTCCCTAACTCTTCTTAAACCTGTGTCCCCCCCCCCCCCCTCCCTGTTTCCAGCCAATGGGCAAGCTGCTTTCAATGTTGGGAGAATACTGTGGTGATATTGTTTAGTGTTTGTTTTTTTTACGTTACACAAAGGACGCGACACTAGCCTAGCACCTCCCATAGCCTTGTAGCCCCGTCTGACCCAAACTAACCACCTTAGCAGTGGTCCTGTCCGAGGCGCACTCCCTCCACTATTCTAACGGTCGATCCCAGTCTTATATGCTGCTGATAGTTTGTAACGTTAAGTTTTTTGTCACACTAGTATTTTTCCTCTCCCTCGTTCTCCCCCCTCCCTCTCTACTCCTCTCTCAGTCCGGCAACAGAGCTCAATCTTTTTTTGTTGTGCCTTTGTTTGTAAATCAGGCATTGCACAGGGGCGGGAGGGAGGGGGAGGGGGGTGAAAACAGTTGCAGATACACACAGAGAGGAGACCTGGAGCACAAGTTGTACCATCTAATAATGGCAGTGTTTACAGCCCGCGCACCAAAATAACTCGTGCTAACAAGAACCAGTTTGGGTCACTGAGAACGACTTCTCGAGGAAGTCAGCTAGCGTGTCAAAAAAAAAAAAGAAGAAAAAAGACAAGAAAAAAGTGAACGTGAAGAATTATGGCTCCGATATCCTTTGAATGTTGTTACAGTAACATCGTATATAGCAGAGCTCCTGTATACATTGTAATTTATGCATTCTGAAGTATGGATACTGACACATGTGATGCACGCATAGAGTACACACACACACACACCACACACACCACACACGTACACCCACACGCACACAATCGCTGGTGTTTTATGAGTACAGCACCTGTGCCTACATGGATGCCATACCATGTGCTACCCTGTTTCAGGGTTTTAATATATATCCCTTGGTTTTCAGAAGGGTTTTATGTTGAAAAGATATTTTTATGCTTTTAATAATATCCTGTAATCATGTGGTTTTTTTTTGTTTTGTTTTTACACCACGGCCTTTTTTTGTTTTGTTTTGTTTCGTTTCATTCTATCTAAACTGTAAATTATACATTATATAAAGAGTTTCATTTAAAGATTTACATGGACCTATAATTATTGTAATTATTGAGAGATGTAGCCTTTATTAAAGTTTTATATTTTTCAAATGAAAGCTGCTGTGACCTGGAATTTGCTTTTTTCATGACTCCACAGGCTAACGCGTGGCTCGCTTTCACGCCACCTCCTCACGCCGTCATCACGTCACCGCTGGTTTACAGCAAACATCCATGCATTAGTAAGAGACGAGTGTCTTATCACTATGATTGTCTGAGATGAGTTAGTGGTGACAAGATAAACGCGTGTGTTATGGGAGGGTTCTTGTAGTCGTGCAAATCTAGAGAAGCAGAAATCAGAATCATCATCTGGAGTATTATTCAACCAATCAACAGCCTCGGTGTGCCTGAGCCTGGTGCTTTAAGACCGGCTGCAAACCCTGTCTTACCTGTTTGACAAAAAACCACCAGACTAATCACATAAATTTCAGGCCTGGGTCTATTTTTAACCTTAACGTTAACCTCAAACCTAGCCATCTAAGCAACCCCCAAACATAGTGTGTCAGTCATTCAATTGGAAATGTAACACTAACTCCATGATGAGAGAAAATGGATAGTGGAAATTGCTTTAATGTTTCAGTGAAATAATATATGCTGAACGTGACAGAATTAGCTAAGCAGGATGGCTTTATAGAACATCTGTAATAATTATTCTTGACAGTTACCTGCTCTCTGTATCATTTTCACGTCTCTCTCAGTAATGAAGATCATGACACGTTGTTGTAGTCGTCACCTTTAAAGAGATGGCAATTTGAAGCCAAGGATTAATCAAATGAATTCAATTCATTCTTGTGGTCGCCATAAATCCGTCACATCGTACATACATGCATACATACATTGCCGGGAGATTCGCAGGTGCAGACCCGCGCACTTGTACATCACGGAAAAAAAAGAGAAGAAGTTGAAATTCATGAATGCAAGCTGTTAATTCACAGCGTAAACAGGACTCACTAAAAGCCTGTAACCTTTTGATGCGTTGCAGCCCCTCAGTGGTTAATATGTGGTGCTCTGTATTCAGCACTTAAATGAGAGACATTAAGCATGGAAATGGGGGCATGGGCTAATTGGTCCTATTAAAGAGCAATGAGGACCAGCGCTACTCTCTGACAGTCAACACAAACATTAATGAAGCACCCTGCCTCCCCTATCAGAGGAGCCTGGCCATGTTTACCTCAATTATCTGGCTTTATTTCAGCAGTTTGGGGGAGGGGGGGGTCATTTAATACAAGGAAATAATTCAGCGGCGGGGAGCGCGTGCTGTCGGCTGCATGCAGACTCACTCACTTGTACGGCTCAATTCAAACTGTTGACATAAAAAGAGGCTTGCAATTGGCAAAAAGCAGAGGTAGCCACGCAACAAAGATAACAAGAGTCATTACTGACAAGCTTTCACTTCTCACAAAATGATTTTCTCATTTCTTTCTCCCCTGGTAGCTGTTCCTGGCAATCTGGCAACAAAAAAAAAAGAAAAGAAGGGGAGAAAAACAGACAAGCCGCCAATGCTTGTCACATCTATGAGATACTGTAGGTTTTCTCTCTCCTAAAGCACATACACACTCCTTTCTGCCTTCAAAAAAATCATTTCACTGCAGACATCCCTGAACAGTTTGTATTTTGACACCACAAATAGCAGATTAATTTCCAAGACCCTTTTCATCAAAGGCACAGCACGGCCCAAATTTCAGCACATAATCGATGCATTACATACTCCCCAGACCTTAAAATCAATTCCTCCGCGGTCTTAACTTTACAATGAGGAGAGTTTAATCAGGCTGAACCAGCTAGTTTCTGTTGAACTGTCTGGAACGGGGCAGGTGTAACCCTCCACCCTTCCACCCCCCCCCTCGCCTCTCCCCAACGCTATTTTTACAGCCTCTTGGGGCTCTCCGGCTTTGAAGGGAAACCTATCCAGGAAAATTGCTTGCATTTTTCCCCACTGAAGCGCTGATAGATGGACATTGACTGTCGCATTCCCCCTCTCGCACATCAGGAGCTCGGGCTTCTCCTTCCTCCCACCCCCCCTCCCCTCTATCTTCCCTCAAGCCTTTCTGTGGCATTCCAGTCCTAATAGGTGCTTTGTTGAAGTGCAATGCAGGTTCTACACGGGTTCTGAAGTTCCTGCCTCCACGGAAACTTGACTTTTGACTCCTCAAACTTAAATTTTAATTTGAAGCACATGCTTGTTTCACAGAATCCTTTCATCAACGGCGAACATTTCTTGCAGTGTAACTTTGATTCCATTGGCAGCGTGCGCTTTTCTCTTCCCGCCGCCCCGCGCACCCAATACATCTCATACGCAGCTACCTTCATCCCTGTCTTTTTCTCCAAACACTGGCATTCATTTCTCCTTGCATTGTGGTAATTGGCATAGCATGGTTGAGGCTATTGTAAACATGGCTGTGTGAGACTGGTATAAAGAGGCACCAGTCACTCCCCAGGCTAAGCTAGTGTGCGAGGCAGGCAGGGGCTGCTGCCTATTGTGCTGGTGAAGCCTTTGTAGATTTGCAGTGGGCCCCTTTTTAATCGCCGTCTCATACACCGCTTGCCGACTCGCTTTGCATATTTAATTGCCAGGTAAAATCATTTTGTCGACAATCCGTTTAATTATTTGATTGTACAGTAACCGTAAAGAGTGAGCGAAGGGAAGAGGAAGGGATAAAGGGGGATAGAGAGAAGAAGAGAGACAGAGCGAGAGAGCAGCAGGCAGCAGAGAAAGAAAGAGGTCTGTTGCCAGAATAGACATCAAAGCTGTGCCTTGATGTTGATGTTGAATGGGCATTAATGGTTTCTGAAGGCAAGAGATTGCACAGAAAAAAAAAAAGAAAGACAGAAAAGAAAAAAAAATAAACCCTCCTTTTTCTCTGACAATCCCGCCAGCAATCTCAGTAAATGCATAAACATTGGAACCCGATGCCAGATAGAGGGCTTGAACAGAGAGAAAGAAAGTGAGAGCAAGAGAAGCGAGTTGGATTGTTCACTTTCATTTCCTGTAATGACCGAGGGGCAAGTAAAAGAGAGGAGATGGGTCAAATGGCTTGATTGGAGGCTGGCAGTGATTAGGAGGCTCTCGCCGTGTTAAACATTTGGTTAAAAGACCAGAAGATTCAAGTAGTCACTGTCTTTTAACTCGTTTGACATCACAAGGACATCAGTGTCTTCCTCACAACTAACACTGTTATTACGTACTGATTTAGAAACACTGTATGTGCAAGAATCATCTGAGGAAGCATCGAAACATTTTGAACTGTAGTCACACTCCTGTTGAGACAGTTTGACGTGTATAATATACCTAATCCTGAATGAATAGATTTTTTGGCCACTTGGGAGCAGCGCAACAAGCAGCAAATTTAATAGTGATCTTAGTTGGTCGTAGATATGTTGCTTATTTACATATATGGTAGATACACAGCAACGGTGGCACTGATTCATGTTTGTGTTCACCTGAAGAAGGAAAGTCTAATGTTTGCTCTCTATTAACCGCTGCTTCCTGAAAAAAATATCAGGTTCATTAGCTGCTAAATGATCCACAATGGTCACCAAGTTGGCTGCCTGCTGTTTGGTGCTGGACAGGTAGTGTACAGCTGATTGGTCAGAGCTTTTCCATTAAAATCCGCTGCCCGCTGGAGCTGAAAACGGGTTGCTGAGAGCGGCGAGAGTGAAACGAAACGGCAAAATCGTCTGCCGTAAAACCCAAACAGCTGAAAAACGGTACAATGCTCCGATGAGCTGAAGAGGTCCAGGATCATTCTCTCTGAGTTTGCAATTACAAGCCACGCCTTTCACATTACACAAGCCATACGATATGACAAGATGTTAACGTAACAACATAGATTATAGCAGCTTCAAAAATATTCGTTTGAACAAAATTTCACTTGGATTTTATGACTCCATGATTCCAACGGTTATTATATTTCCTGTTAGAAGACAACATTTTCTCTGCAGCGTACAATAAACAAATCCTCTTAATGACAGTTTAGAAAATACTTTAACATCACATTAAAAAGTGAAGAGCAACATAGGAAAAGAGTTCAGATTGGTTGTTCATTATGCACCAATTACCAATTATTATACATATTTTTTTTTTTATATTTTTATTTTTGTGGTGGGGTTTAAAACCTTTATTCATTTAAACATACTGTACACATTATCATTTTAGACTAAAAGTAAAAAGAATGCAATCATTTGGTAACATGCATGAGTTAGTTTCAGTAGCAGCTAGACGGCAAAGACAGAGTGCAGTGTGGGAATATTCCCTTCGCAGGATGGAAGGATACTGCATATGATACAGCATTTGTATTCTTAAAACGAACCCCAAACAGTGAATGCTGTCCTCTCTCCTGTCACCAAACACCTGAATGTTGTCTCGTGTTTCATGATGTGTGCGGTGGGGCTTGGCATTTGCGTGTGAACGGTCCAAGCTAGGGGCTTTAACTGCAGCTTACCTCTGAAACTCATCCAAAACCACCTTGATCCTCTTTCGGTTGGCACTGCTGGAGATCCCTCCCCCCATACCCCCCCCCCCCCCCCCCCCCATACCCCCCCCCTCTCTCTCTCTCTCTCTCTCTCTCTTTCTCCCTCTCTCTCTCACCCACTCTCCCCTTCTCTTGCATTGTCAAGTTTACTTATCTTTCCAGCTTCCCTGAACTATCTTGTTTCTCTGTCATTCTGTTCTGAGGGTGATGTGTATGTGGGTGTGAGGGTGTTGTGGGGGTATCTGTTATCTGGAGGGAACATCTAGATTCAACATAACCTTGACTATCATGCATGCCTGTTGAACAAGTACATAACTCAGCTCCTTTTACTGACTTAGCCCAAAAATGAACTTGGCATTGTAAGATTATGTGTACGAGATATGAGGTTAAAAACAAAGATAGAAAGGGGCTCTTTCTTCACTGTCAGTAACAATCAATTTTGTTATTGGAAACTACTCATTTTCCATGATGTATGCATGATAGATTGACACCTGGATATTGAGCCATACCCATTGTGCAAATGCAAATGTACTCATTTCCAGGAAAATACAGAGAGCTTAAAGAAATCTGTCAGCAAGATGTAGATACCAGATCCCGGTTTCACTTGGCTCTTGTGTTGCGCATCTGCATAAGATGTACTTGCGCTGAACTATCGGTCTGTGTTGATATCAACGTACAAAAAAAGAGTTGTTGTTCAGATACACTCATCTTCTGATTGAAGAAAGTCAAATGCAGTAAGACAACCAAGACGACAACAAATTATGAGCAATTTGAAAATAAAAATAAAACTCTAGGTCTGCTAAACAGCTTTTTCTGAGGCTTTGAGCCATATCTGACATTCTTAATCAGTGAATGGAAATGCCTCACTTGTCATCATATGACCTAAGAAAGGCACTGATGGAGGCATCTCCAGAAAGCTCTCAAAAGATCTAAATAAGTTGTTTATTTAATTTCAAGGTCATAGAAGAAATTTCCCACTTTCCGGAGTAATTGTGGATAACACTGATTATCTCATGGACAGTAGTTCTATGCCTCCAGAAATCACAAACTATACAACTGCCCCCACAAACTCAAAGGCATATAGTAGCTTTTTGGCCCTCTCTGCTCTGATTTAAAAGCACTCTTTCTGGACAACTTTTGTTCATTTATTTTGGGAGCATCCATCCGTCTCTTTCCCTTTCTCTCTACCTCTGCCAACTCTGTGTCAGCAGTGGATAGGCATTATCTATTTTGTCTAACTACCCCCTGTCGGGTCTCAAACCACCCCCAAGGGAAGCCTGTGTTCTTTGGGCAAGATAGAGCTCTGGGCCCAAACCACTGTCAACAAGGGGAACAATTTGGCTGGCAAGGGCCATATTTACAGATCGGTGAACCACAGCTGCATTTAGCAGTGTTCTTTCGTCAGTAAACACCGCAGGACGGTATCTGTCTCAGATCTCAAGAAGAGGAACAGAGATAGAATAATGCCATGCGGCCCAAAGTTGGTCTATCCGACCACCGCTCGGACCGCCATTGTTTAGAACTTAAGAAGGGCCAAATGATCCGATAACACGAGTTTGTCGTGGCACGCAACTTTGTCCACATTCCTCAGTGACCCGACGGAATGCAGTCCCTCGAAAGACTTCGCCTGTGGCCTCAGTTTGGAGGGTGTGTGGTGTATTTTGAATCCATCAGACTCTTGTCTTTTCTTGTGTGATCCTGAATATTGGGAGCGGCATTTCTAAAAATATAATGATTAAGGCGCTGCGGTTTTTCACATGAATATTTGAACCAAGTTCCCTTTGGGCCATTGTACACATACAAAGTATGTTAATGTGTCAAGATACGGCAACCTTGAGTCTTGTTAACACATTGGCCCACATTACATTGCGGGCAGCATGGTATGCAAACAGAGAACCGGTTTGGAGTTTGGGGTCAGAAAGGACTTTGAAGCTAAACATACTCCTGTCATAAAGTTATATCTGGGGCAGATGAGACCAATAAACTAGTGCCACACTGAAGCCATGGAAGTCCAGCATGTGATGGTGGCATAGAATGGGAAAACTAAAATCTATTATAGATAAAGGCTTCTTTTAATGTGATTTTGGTTGCTTTTTTTTGGTTGCGTAGCCAAACAGTTCCTCTTCAAAACAATGCTTTGCTGTCAAGAATGCAAGAGCTAACTTGAAGCGACAACTTAAATTAAGGTTGAGCACAATTCTGATTCAGGCATGAAGAGGAAGAAGCCGTTACAATGAAAGAGTATTCAGATTGTTGCATTTTTGCTGTTGTGGTTGTTCCTTCTTTTGCTGGGTGTGGATGTACAACATGGAGCTGGCTATCGAATCTGTGATTTTGTTTTATTATCGTATTATTATCACTTCAGTTTAGCTTGACTCAACCCAAATTGCAAAAGTGCACGATGAAATTGTTTAAGTACGGCTCTGACTGCACACATGTACACCAACACGTTAAACTATTTTTGTTTTGTTTGTCAGTCTAAGATGACCAGAATATATCAATAAATAGCGGAGTATAAATTGGGTAGTCATAAAGTAAAGCTGTTGTGTATTCAATATATTCACCAAATTACAAGTCTGATAAAAAAAACAAAAACAGTTTATGTAAAGAATCCAACATGAACCACAAAGAACCTGCAGCAGCGACCAGACAATGTCATCCATACATGTTGTCTTACTTGGGTGTGGCTGCCACAGACAATATTGAACTGAGCTCTTTTTTAGAAACTGGGGAATTTCTCTGTGCTTTTATCCTAAGACAGCCTCAGTGCTTCAGTGTTATGCCTCACACATACCTTCAGGTCCGCAGTCCATTCCCCAGACGGCTGTGGGAAATGTGGTGAGGCCACTCTGGGTTTGGAGGCCTCCCAGGCACCACAGGGATAAAAACTAGCCTCCATCATGTGACACGGTCATGTGACTCTAGCGGAACTGGTATCCTATAAAGAGGAGAGGCAAAGGGGGAGCAGAGGATTTTCATCAACTCTGTGAATATAATGAAACATAGAGTGCAATATATAGTTCAAAGACTCCATAATACTGCTTCTCGTCTTCTATCTCTTTTGCCTTGGAGTTAAGATGGAAACCACATCATCATTGGCTAAAATGATCCGATAGATTTTTACCATCCATAACAAGTTAAACCACACCAAGAGTTTACACATGCCTAAATGCCTAAACCTCTGAAAACCACCTGGGTTGTGGGTGTGTGAGCCCTCAAGCCTGACTGTTTCCCATCGTAGACACTCTGCCTGGCAAAGCTTGAGGCTTAGCCACCATTGTTTACTCTTTACCCACAGAGCCCAGCACCTGTTAGAGATTGAGCTGTACACAACCCAGCTGCAAGCCATTTTCATCTAACACCCAAGAAGATAACTACCCCTGAAGCACAAACGATTAGGCTAATCGGCCTTGATGATGGGAAGGGACTAAGTTGGATGAGAAGGTAGAAAGTTGTGGCCGCAAAATGGCAGCCGCCGAGGGAAACTGTCTGTCTCGAAACAAGCTAACGGACAACCGCAGAAATCAGTTGTGTCTTAATGAGGACTGTAGTGGCCCTGTCTTTCCTTGTTTGTGTTCTTTATCTCACACGCCACTTACTGATGGGCCAACATGCACCCCCCCTGGCACGACAAGAGGCCACCATTGTGAGGAAATGGCTTTGCAGTCGGCAGGAGCCCACAGCAGCTCTATCTTTTTTCTTTTCTTTTTTTTCTCCTCCTGGCTCCCTGTCGCCAGCTTGTCCCTCTTCTCCTTTGCTTTTCACACACAGGCAATTAAGTCAGTTTCCCAATGCTGTGATCCCCTCCAACATTCTTTGTTCTTGTTTTTTGTTGTTTTCCTGTTCCTTAGCTTTTCTCCCTCTCTCCCTCTTTCTTGCGGGTTTGTTTCTCGGGTGAGGAGGTCGAGACTGGGGGCGGAACAGAGAGGAGAAGAAAAAACCGAGGGGGGGGGGGGGTTACATTCGCAGCTTTATGACTAACCACATGTGTTTCTGGGTCTTTGTATTTACATGTTTCTCATGGAAAAGAGGGTGGTGGAAGGGGATGACGGGAGAAGAAAGACAAGCATATGGTTCTTGTTTGTTGAGTTAAATTCAGAGTCGGACTGTTTGTTTCCTGCGATGAGCAGAGGGAAATACGTTCTTGTAATCATCTGCAAATTTAACTCCTCCCCAGGCAGTGGTTAGGCTTTTCCTTGAAAGAGGATATTTACATAAATATATATACACAATGCACAATACATTGTGTTCATGTACACAGATAAACTGTCCATAGAAACAAGGTGCAGAAACACTGTAGTTTTGGTCTTCTGAAGGGCATTCACTCAGTGTGATTCAGTTTGATTGAAGGCTTTGTAAAGCGAACATCTTTGCTTATTAAAAAGTATTCAAACTCTCCCTCTTTCACGTACTCTTGTTTCCCTCTCTGGCCGAGGCTCAATGCTGCACACTCCCCTGCTGTAACTCTTTCACTCTGTACGCCTTGGGCACCTCAACTGCTGGCACTGGTCTTGCTGTTATAAAGACTTCATGAGAACCAGAACCAGGTACTTTGTTCCCCCCTTCTTCCTCTCCTGTCTCTGAGATGTGCCAGCCCCTACCCACATGAGTCGATGATTGTCCAATTGCCTTGTAGGGGTGGGAGGTGTGTGTGTGTACGTGTGTGTGTGTGTGTGTGTCCTTTGCACACCTTTGGCTTGTAATCTGCTCAAGACCAGACTTTACATACACTGTGGGGAGCATTATCGGCTGAGATCCTCGTAATTTCCCCAGATTGTGGGAGGTAAAGGTTTTGTGTGAATTTATTGGACCTGTTGGCCTGATTTTATATTGAGGGAACTCCACCCTGATACTCTTACACTGTAAAATATCATCAATCAGTAATTCTTTGGTGATTCAGCAGCAGTTTGAAGGGTTTGTGGCTTACTTTTTTTTGCGGTAACCACTTTCACCTGCTTTACTTCTGCAGCACTTTGGTTAATGATTCAAGTTTTAAGACCCTTAACCAAACCTCTTTGTTAAAGTATAACCTCTCTTGTAGCTGTTTTGCACTGTTGTTTATTGAAATCAATATCTCTATCCCCTTCAATTGATTTCTTCCTCTGTGACAGTTAAACATCAAAGCATGACACGCAGGGTCAAAAAAAAAAGCAAGCATTTGTTCTTGATTCTGAGGGACTGACACCAAATCATTTCACTGCAGATGGTTTTGATGTCTAAAGAACATCCAGTAATCCAAGTTGCATGTAGATGAAGTGGAAATAACTCAACGAGGTGTTTTGTCATGTTCTTGGACTCAAGCAAAAGAGCGTTTGTAGCTTACAAACCATTAATACATTCATCGGTCTGATGAAGGAACCCACAACGTGGCACGTTTACTGTTTCTGGACACTCTGTTGTCCTCTGGAGAAATGTTGTTGTTGTCCTTGCATTGCACTGAAATAAACACAACACACTGTGTATGGCAGTGTGTCACATACTGTCTTGCTGGTCACCCTGGATTCATGTTGGTGTTTGAAATTAATGTAAAGCTTTATGTTAAATCACAACTAAGCACTGATTTCACTGGTTTCTTATATCATTTAATGTGCTGGGTGTTGCCGGTGTAGGATCAATGCTTTAGTGCTAATTAGCAACACATTGCGTACCATAATTAGTATTTCTATATGATTTCACACAACGTGCAATCAGCTATTCTAAAAACCACTAAATGTACAATAGTTTCCACATGGTCTAGTTTCTGTAATAAGAAATGGTATGGAACAGATCTGGAACCAGCCGGAGGTCCATTTTACCAAATTTGCAACATGAGATAATTTCCTGTTGCTCATTTTCACTCATTTCACGAATCAAAACAAACACCACACTACCAAGCCTAAGCCCTGTAGGAATCTCAAATGCATCTGCAACTTGCATGCAACAATCCCTTGTAAAACGTGATGCTGCCACAATTTGCGTCAAGTGTGTTAGCAATACTTATAAATCACTTTTGTGAAATGTGTCCCTGACTGACTAGAGGTTTTGTATGAATATTTGGTTTGAGACATCTGACAATGCTTAACACATAGCAAGTGGAGCAGGAGGGATGCTAACTAAAGAAGGAACCGCTGTGAGTGATGACAGATGATCACCGATATCGTGTACTAACAGATGTGTCACCAACAGTTGTAAAAAATCTGGATCTTAACTTCCCGCTGACAATATGACTTCACTCTTTGAAACATTATTGTCTTTGTTTGGATGAAATATGTTCAGATCCATGTTAAGAGTAAATTTAATTTTCATTATGTGTAAAATTTGTTTTTGGGACAAATGAAATGTTGCCAGTAGAGTGTGATTTTTACACATAACAAGATACAGACTTATCGTAAACTGACAAAAGGGACCAACAGGAATAAGAGAGTCTTTAGAAATGAAATAAGTTCTTGAGAATTTTGTGAGTCATACTTGATATTTTTGGTAATTCCCCCAGCAGCTGTTTTATTTCTGTAGATTAGGAGGGAGCAGGGTTACTGGTTTGTCTTGTGTAACCCTAACCCTTGGCAACTAAATAAACCTTTCTACACAATTTCATAACTTTTGATTGATTCCATTAAAAAAGTGTATCAATTTTGGAAGGAAATCCACAGGTCAGAAGTCGCTGATGTGTGGGAAGTTACAGATTTGAACAAAAACTAATTGCTGCAATATGTGATATTCAAGCTTGTTCAAGTTTGTTCAAGATGTTTGCTCGCATGATATTTGAGTTTTATTGTTTAAGGGACTCCAATCAGTGGAAAATTATAAAACAATAGAACTATAAAGACATGTCAAACCTCGCCAAACATCAAAGAGACGTGTTCATTCAAACCAGTCGAGCTCTAAATGAGTCACAGACAAGTTTCAGGAAGGATGGCCTGTGGTTTGTCAAAATGGGACACTGAAAAGGCAAACAGATTATTTATTCATGTGTTGATTTGGTGGTTGTTTTTGTCCCTCTTGTCACACTTCCATTTGAAATGTCAAAGGACCTCATTTGGGCTGTGTCAAAATGCACCACGTGGAGACAGAGAAGAAGTTATCACTGCTCTCATGCAGCTCTCACATACTGAGACGGCAGATTCAAAGGATCCAGGTTTAGCATTAGCTTTAGCTGTAAACTCTTCATGAATATAGTCCAAGTTAAGCGAAGGAATGTGTTTCTTGATCATGTCAAACACCTGGGAGTGTTAGAAGGAGAGAGAAAAAAGCAGAACATTTGCTGTGAGCGGAGGTGGGGGGGTCATGTGTGATGGTGGACGAGTGAAAGCCAGGAAAGCGAAAGAGAAAGATAGTCAGCATTGCTTTATTTGTCAGGGTGTAGGCTGATGTAAACAAACGCAGAGCTTATGCAAGCTTTTGATCTTGTGAACCGTGAAATCTTCTCGGTGAAAACAGGAAAATTAGGCCTCACTGCGGGGAAGGAGGAGGGGCACAGCAGGCGAAGGCTCATGGGAAAAGATATTTAGTCTGAGATCGGGACTTCCAAGCTATTAAATGAACTTCCCCCTTCTGACTTAATTTGATACAGCTTAATACTGTTTTCCCCAAAATGTTTAACCCTGAGGAACTCATGAGGATTGGTATTGGTGGAATTATTGTTCCTTCATCAAAGTGGCAGAGTTGTAATCGAGTCCTTTGTAGTTTAATTGTCTTTATTCAATGGCAGGTCCTCATGGCGAAAGACCATTCAGCTGGGGCATAGTGTGGATAACAAGGCACCAATAACTAGACAATTAGTTCATTTTCACTATGGATGGGACTCATAATAATAGATACGGAAATCTGTGCTGAGGCGCTGTTCTTTTCATGTGAGGATCCCATTGAGGAAGCTGATTTTCATCAGACAGCCACATTCCCAGCCCCAATTTTGTTGACATTGCAATAGCGGTTTGAGGGGATGGGGGCGGCAAGGGTGGTTGGGTGATAAAAGGGGACGGGGGGGGGCTACTTGAGAGACAGAAAAGAAGGAATCAGTTTCTTTGCCCATGAGCTGCACTTTTAATTTTTTTTTCCCCTCACGTAGCTCCCTAGTAGGATGTGTGAGTTTGGTATAGAGGTGAGCAAGCTTCCCTCCCTCCCCCCTGGAAAGCTTGTGCCCGAGAGCTATCCATTTGAACTTCAATGAGAGGCAGCCTTCTTGTGAGGACTTAAAACAGGCATCTTTGGGAGGCTGTTAGAAGTGCCCGGTCATGCCTTCTTTACCTGATGTGATATGAAGCTCACTTTTGTTTGATGATTCCATACATAGATACAAACTGGTATCCTTGGCTGGGAAAAAAAGTGAGAAAATGAGCAGAGAGGGGAAGGGAAGATGGGAAAGGGACAAGACTGACATTATAGCCATACCAGTTACAGGTTTTGATGTTTTTCAAGTCTTAGCCCTCACATGGTACGTGTTTTGTCAAAAGAGTTTTTTGTTGCAGTGATCAGTCATTCCTTCCATACTGGCCTTGAAACAATTCTTTTATAATGCAACGTTACTGAAATGAGACACAATTCCCAGTCCTTGTTCTACGTCAAAATGCTCTAAAGTTCAGCTGAAGCTGATAGCATCAGCAGTCTAACCGAGACAATTCAAGTGGCTATCGTCATTCTCTTATGTGTAGTTCACTCCAACACATCCAACTACCAGGAAGTATCCCTCAGCAAGGAAACACTTAATGAAAGCACAAAGACCAAAGAGGCAATCATTCTGGAAGATACCCAAATATGATCTGTCATCCTTTGGTAACTCAAACTGCTGCCCAGCACAATATGGAATTCTACAATTCTAGCAAGGTGTCACAGCAGCAGTTAAAGCCCCATATTAAGGTCTAATTATTCCCCACAAGTTGGAACATTTTCTAATTATGCAATTGCATTTTGGGCTCAGATGGTGCCACATTGAGCAAATTTTCTTCTGTTGCCAGCTTCACATTGTCTTTGTACATTATCATGCCATTGTCCAAATCAGATCATTGTAGATGCATTAGCAATGATCTTTTCACAACCCATATTGACCGGAGTAATTATTACACTTGCAATGACTTTCAGCATAGATATAACACATATCTATTGTAATAAGACAGACCTCAACCTGGCGAAAAATGCTTAGCATCACATCAATTTATTTGATCATGCTAATGTGTTTTTCTCTCTTAACAGTTATCAGTTTTTTAAACAATTCTTCCAACATTGATCTTAAACAAATAATGCTTCATCCATTCTGTGTGTGCAGGTATGGGATAGTTATTCTCCTGTGGGTCTCTGCCAATAACTGACAGAGACATGTGTACAATCTGTCACATTAAGTTCCATATACGAGAAAAAGAAAAGAAAGACAGGAACATGTGAGACAGAACAACACATAATTAATTCTGTTTACAAGAATATTTACTGAATTTGCATATCTGAAGAAGGAAATCATACTTGTATCTGTGTACCACGTGTCAATATCATGGTATCTCATCAGTCAATCCTTTGGGAGGAAAAAGTTTTCAGATAAGTTGTCCAGTGCACTTCTCTTCACTATTCCTTTCTCTAGCTGAAGCACATTTTCAATGCACTGGAACCAAAATGTAGAGCTGTCATATTTGAAGTCAATAAAATATACTGCTATTGGATCATTTCTATCATATGGCCTTACAGAAATCAAGAAATTGATTGTTACAAAAGAATCTCCTACAGAACAAGAAATGCTCTATATAAATATATAATACTCCACATTAGTTTAACCTGCACCCCCAGGTAGTATAGACTAGGTTTGATTATTCAAAAGTATTGACACATATGATCATGTGTCGGGCTCAGCAATATCCATGTATTTGAAAGGGCCACAAGGAATAGTCTGTAACAACTTTATTCATTCATGCCTTGGGAAAAAGTACTAATCAATGTTGTCAGATGTTCCGCTTCCCATGTTCTTTCTCATGACCCATGTCCTCATGACATGATCAGATGTCCTCGTGAGTTATCATATGTGAGAGTTCCTAAAGGAGAAATGATACAGAATACCCAAACGCAGTACATTTCAGCGTTCCAGGAGATTGAAATAACTATTCTATTAGGTGGCAACATAACATACATACTGGATGAAGAAATTGGATACCGTATCGTGCTGTAGTTGTTGGACTTTATAGACCTATTTTACATTCAAGTTCATGGGATAACACTAGTGTTGTATTAGGGACCTCCTTTGGAACGTCTCGGGCTCATCTTAGAATCAATTGCATTTTTATTTGGTCTTGACTTGGTCTCCGACAAGAGGACTTTATTTCCAGACCAGTGAAGACCATAACTGGTGTGATGTCTCACTTGTTCTGATCATTCATATCGTATACATATGTATGCACATTATTATTGAGAGACACGCTGGAAATGTACTCAAGATCAGTGTTGTAATAATTGTTTAAAACTCTTTGACAAAAGTGCAATTGAACTGAAATGTTAGCATGACCAATAAATTATTATGCTGAGTGAAAGGAGAGTGTGGGATCTTCTTTTCTCTGAAAACTACGTGATACTTTCCAACCTTTCGCCAGCACCTGAGATAGTTGGATGTGTGAATATCTCTTTTGAAAAAAGTAAGAGAAATATGAAAGAAATCTGAATGTATCCTTTAGGTATCCAGTCTTCACATCACAGTTGCACAGAGTGATCACTGAAAGTTTAATGTGCTTTTACATCGATCAACATTCACTCCACTGTACGCTTCTTTTATGAATACCCAGGAGAGACAAGTGAATGTTTTTTTTTATATACCAGATGATATGGGATGATTAAGTCTTGACAAAAGACATTTTCGTGATCGAGGGGTGGCGGCCTTGAGCAACAGCAAGATAAATCCCCCATGTAGTCCAGACACTGGTGGTGGTGGTGGCTGATGACTCTGCTGAGCCTGATGGCGGATGAAGTTCATCAATCTACTGTGCTGTCTGGCGCAGTTATGCCAAACAAACTGGGCGGGGATGGGGACGACGTGGGGAGGGCACACATAACAGCAACACGAACCATACTGAAGGCAGAGATAGAGAATCATATTTAAGCAAGATAAATACCCTACAGAGTCCAGACACTTGTGGTGGTTGTGGCTGATGGTAGAGGAAATGATGAAGCTGATTCATCCGAGTGGTGGTCTGTGTGGTAACATCAGCATGAAGACAGAGACAGAGAATTATATTTAAAAAGATACCAGCAACAATGCAGGTGTGTCACTGTGCCATTGGATAGACGTGAACACACCTTGTGAGAACAGCTCATAACACTGAGGACGTTAGTTTGAGCATGCGTGAGAGGAGTGAATGTGCAGGATGAAAAGAGAAATTGACTACAGGCCTTGCATGTGAAAGAATAGCCTTCCAGACTGAATTTAAAGCTAGAGCTTAATTTATAAATCCATATGTCTTCACTTTCCCCCACATGATTCCTCTTCCAGATGTGTGGTATGATGCCTCAATGCTCAGTGTTGAATACTTCAAATTTCACAACACAATGAAGTTTTTTTGGCCTTAGTCTGCACTGGGTTGCTGTTCAACTTTGTATGATAATATATCAAAGGTTTCCAAATCGAAGTTTGTTTGCATCTTGAAATGCAGTCTTTGTACAAATTCTTTTTGAGAGCTGAAGTAGCCCTGGGATGACAGGCATCATGTTAAAATGGCCAAGTAGCAAAAAAAAAAAAAAAAATGTCACCAAAAAGCACATTCTGCATTACTTTTGATGGAGATCCGCCTTTTAACAAGTTCTCCTTTTAAGATCTTTTCATATCATAAAGAGAGAAAGGGCAAAGACAGCAGACAAAAGAACCCAAATGCAGAGACTTCACTTCTCCCTTGAAGATGTTAAAATTAGTGTCTTAAAAAAAAATCAAAGGCTCAACATTAAACGCCGAAAGATGCTTGAAATGTCGACACTGCAGTGTTTTAGAAAAAAGGACATAAGATGAGAGATACTTGCAACAGACTTTGGTGTCACTTCAAAGCCTTGACTTTAAGAAAGTGGGCTAATATAATACTGATAGGAGAATCTTTACCTGGCTCTGTTGACCTCGTCTGAGGCTTCTGACAGTCCAGCCACAGATCCTGGGACCATGCCTTCACACCATGGAGTAAGGGGGGCTGCAAGGGTCTGTGGGTCATGGGGGCTAGGTTTGACGTGTAACCCTGGAGGTCGTCTTTGGTCTCTTGCTCTGTGATGGCCTCTTTCTTCTCTTGTTATGCTCAGAAAAAGATGGCCGCCTTTGAACTCCACAGTAGCTATAGAAACGGCTGGAGTTCCTCCACTTTAGCGCTTGGCTGTCAGTGTCTGACTGGGCCATCATGATGGGCCAGCATCATTAGAAGCCGGCGCGCACAGGACACACATTGACA
This sequence comes from Nibea albiflora, assembly GCA_014281875.1. Taxonomy (NCBI): domain Eukaryota; kingdom Metazoa; phylum Chordata; class Actinopteri; family Sciaenidae; genus Nibea; species Nibea albiflora. Next base: position 25,124,019 of record CM024789.1, read on the forward strand.
CATTTGCTGACACAGGGTATATAAACAAGGCCCCGCGGAAGTGTGTATGTGCGGGTGTATTTGTTTTTAGGGGGGTAGGGGGGTCATTTTAATTGGCTTGGCCTACGAACTTACGAGCTACAGAGAACGTATGAGCAACAGAGGCCTGATGTGTTTGGACTACTGAGAACTCACTTTTTCATGTCAAAGATTTAAGACTTTGCTAAGAAAATAAAACTTTGACATCTATTGATATAGTTACATGCTGAATCAGAGACACAAACTCAGGCAGTATAGTTAAGTTCCTCGCAGTTCAACGGAAAGTCACCGCTGCCATAGGTAGATCAAAAAGGTTACCATCTGCTGTGTGGCACAGTTATGACAAACAAATTAATACATTTATCTAACATAACTATGAGCACTTGACATCTTCAGCCTTGTGTTCCCTTGCAAGCCTACTGAAGCATAAAACCTTTCTCCTCCTCTAATTTTTTGTAAAGACTTTAATTTTCCAGTCTCCGGAACTTCAAAGAACCGACGATTCGCGAGTCCACATCCCTCCGAGCACTCAGCGGATCTCCATTCTTTCATTTCGACGGCCCCTTCAGTAAATATGTGCAATCGCCCCGCTTTTCAAACAGATTCGTTTCTCATGTATTTATTTTAAATGAATATTATTAGCTGGCCTGGCAAGAAAAGGTTCTTATGCTAATCCACAGGAATCGCAGGCATTTCCATTTAATGCCTACTTATAGGCCATTCTTTAACGACTATTTGCCTCACAGTCTTAGCAAATGAGCTCTGCACCCGAGACTCTTCCGCGCTCATAATTTCATTGGAAAGAAGAAGACCCCCCCCCCCCCCCCCCCCCCCCTCATTCCCACCCCCTTTTTACTTTGATCCCAGAATGTGTTTTTGAATCTGCTGGTTGTGTATTCGAACATCAATGGAGACGCTGTTCCAAGTGCTTGCTTTCATTATTTTTCACAGAGATAAAACGAAACAACAGAGGGATGGGAGGGGACATCGGGGGGGTGTGCGGGGGGGGGGGGGGGGGGCATGATGGGAGGAAATGAGGCGGAGGGGTAGGTGACTGTCCGGGACGAGCCCCGCATTGCCGGAGAGACAAAGTGTGTCAATGTGGAATCGCATCCTTATCAGATTGCGTGTCCTGCTTATTAAAATCGCTGACCTCGCCGCCAACCCCTGCCAGAGGTCCCGCTCTCTTTCACTGTAGCTCTCTGTCTCACCGTGCAGCCTTATCTCTGGGCTTTCTGGGTAAAGAGACAGAGATATCTGTGTCTGAATTCTTTCATATGAGGGGAAGGTGCTGCTTCAGCCTCCGCTGCAGCTGCCAGTCTCAGCTCTACTGTCTGTTAAGCAAAAGTCTTCATTTTCAGCCACATTTTTAGCCACCTCGGGGCGATCTCACTCCCATTTTTCCAGTCGTGCTGGAATATTTGCGATGTCCAGGGCTTCGTGTTTGACCACTATCATTCCAACAAAGGATCACAAGAACTTTTGACCTTCACCTTGAATCCTCCGGCCCGGCATCCTGCGCTGTGACTGTGGCGAATGAGGATTGAGGCATCCCACCAAGGTATAATGAGTTATGGGGCTTCTTTGATTCCTAGAAAGCTTTCATCTTCAGTCAAGGCCTCTACTGGTAGACTGCACTTTCTCTATTCCTGTTCTTCTTTGTCTCTTGCCTTGATGTTTGATGGTGAAGACGGAGAAAAAGATCTTTAATGTGGTCCCCATTCGATTACCACTCTCCTCACTGTGATGCATCCCTTCTCCCTGTGTTCATGGTTTCATAATTGGGATACCATCACTGAACAACAGGAACCAATTTTGCCTGTTGTCAGTGTGTACTGGAGAGTTATCGAGGCAACCTTTTGCGTATGCAACAGCTCAGAATCATTATTGCTCGAGCTCATAGCAACCCTTTGAGACAAGGCTTTTTGGGGGGCTTTAAGAGCACAGCAACTCACTCGGAGGCGAAAAAAGATTGCAAGATTTGTGGCGAAAAAGAAGCAAACTTGAAAGGAAAACAACAAAGAAAGCATTTGTTCTTCCTCTGCGCTTGCACCCTCAGTCTAGGGTTCTAATCTCTTATTGTTTCAGACCCAAACAGAGACAAAGGAGTCGCAGATCAAAACAAATGACTATCAAGCTATCAAACAAGCACCACCCTGCTATGATTCCAAACGCTGACTGCGGGAGAGCAAGAAGAGAGTCAGAGTCAGGCGGGTCGCGTATTGTTTCCAGTCACTTTGATGCAGAACTTAAAACGCTGGCAAAAAAAAAAAAAAAAAAAAAAAAAAATCAAACGTCTACCATGAAAGAAGGAGAAAGGAAAAGGAGAAGAGAGAGGGAGAGGAGAAGAGAAAGAGGGGGCGGCGCAAAACATGCTAACACTGTTTGTGTATGTGCACTCGCCTTTGTTTCATTAGCGGTCCAGCTGATAACCTTTATTGAGCCTGATCTGGAATTAAACTTGTGGACCAGCGGCGCTTTGAAGCTGCAACTGGCTCTTTTCCTGTTTGTGCTGTAAATGCAGGTTGCGGTGCGAAGATAAAGCACTTCTGAAGGATATTAAGACTTGAAAGTCCCTTGGCTATTCATTGGTACATATTTGATGTTGTTCTTTTGCTCCTTGGCTAAATTAGCATATCTCTTTCAAAGCCCCCTCCCCTACTGACAAATGTAATCCTCCGCCATCATGCGTTCACTAAAAGTCATAAATGATAGAAATACATTGTGTATGCCACCGACACATCAAAGTATGATAACACGATTAGCCATGATGACTCGAGTTTGTTTTCTCCCCTCCCCTCTTCTCTCTTTCTTCCTCAACATTGTAATCAGCAGCCGTTTGCTCCCTCCTGTATTTTTGTCTCTTTCATTTCCGCTCACATCACAGTCACCGTTTCAAAGTCGTCGTACCAGTTGAGGTGGGGTGAGACAACCTCTGCCTCATTTTGTTCACTTTCATTCAGGCTCTCTCCAGAAAATGTTACCACTATCTAATTTTAGCAGCGATCGCGTCGTCTCTCGCCGTGACAGCTCTCTCTTATCCCGCGCCTTTTCTCTTCCCAAATCGAGTCATGTGCGGCGGGTGACAGGGCAAATGTGCCACACTACTGTAGATGAGCAGCAGTCTGTAAGTTAAACTGCAAGGCACATTCTCTGCCTCATCACAGTGCACACATCAAAACAAAAGGCAGTGACAGCCTCATTGTGATCTATTATTTAGCCCCCTCCGTATTTGATCACTAGCGTGTGCCATAGTGATGATCATGCAGATTAGGCCTGTTTCTTCCAGCCGCCCCACTAAACTCCTTTGCTTTATTGTTTTGGGATCTTCAGTTTTGCCTCCCTTGCAAGTGTTCAGTACGAGCCAAAGTGGTGATATTTCAAGAACGATATGTTCCCAAAGGAAGGTTGACACTGTAGGTCATTAGGTAGGAGTGCATCAATAAGTAAAGCGGTATGTAAAACTGCGTATGCACAAGGTAAGCACTCTTCAGACATCTTGTGAGGGTGAATAGCCCGCTTAATGTGTTTGTCAGTCTACGTCTGAGCCTTTCAGGTATTAACTCTGTCTGTGCTGTTTATTGTGTGATCTTATAAAATGATTTCTTTGCACAAACTGACCTTTATTTAACCATGAAAGCTCCTATTCAGATTACAAAATCTCTTTTTCAAGGGAATTCTGGCCAAGACAGGCAGCAGCACAAGTAAAAACAGATTACAACACATGAATCCAACAATACTTCACAATTCACAAGTCTCCAGGTCTCTCAGAATGGCTTTAAAAGCATTCCAAGAAATCAGATCATCAAGTTTTATATTGTACACATATAAATGACAGTATAAATATGGACGTATCTGTTACGCCACAAACAGGTTGAAGAGTCGTTTAGAAGCTCAGAGTGTGGTGGCTCTGGGTGTCGCCATCTTGACAGTCCTGCCTGTTCTGCCTCCTGGCTAATCCAAAAATCAGCAGAGACGTGGAGCTGAGGCAGACTGAATGAATCCTGGTTGCTCAAACAAGCTACCTGTAATAGCATCCACCTGTCAATCAAAGCGGACACGCTCTTAATTGTGTGTAACTTTCACTTTTAATATAATAATAATAATAACAATAATAATAATAATAAAAATAATAATACTATGAACAGGTGAGTTCTATAGAAGAATCAGTTGCCATGAACAGGGAAATTAGCTTTAATTATTATGAAATCATGAGACCAAAAATCAAAAAAGGTTGTAAACATTATTTCTGCTGTGAAGTTGGATATTTTAACATTGGGCCGTATGGAGATTGACTCATTGTGTAACCAGTCTCAAGTGGATGTTTGAGGAACTGCACATTTTGGCACTTCAACATTGATTTGGTTGGCTACTTGGTGATACATCCCAGTCTGATGGTGCAGAGTATCCACATGGTACTGGTACAGACAACATAAAAGTCCCTTGACCACAACTCCTCCTTCCTTCCTTCCTTCCAGGCCACCACTGGCTATTGCTCCTTTTTCTCAGATACTCAACTCAGTTGATATGTTGAAACAAGTAATCACATGACAGTTTACCAATACACCATGTGTATTTTTAACATTACATTAATCAGATGCTGTAAATGGATGTCCCTGCAGAGTCAATTCAGAACTGAGCAAAACTGTCTTTTTTATACTATGCACCCTGGGAATAATCAAGATTAACTTCATTTGGAAATGCTGCCTTTGTATTACACATTCAAACAGCATATTGAAAAGTGTTTTCATAAGGAATTGTTTCAGACATCATTTATTTCATTGCTTTCAGGTTCTATTTCATTGTGATGAATGTGAAAGTTGCTTCTTGTGTGCTGCGTGTTAAGAATTTTATGTTGCCATTTGACCAAGAGACTTCCTGGTTAGATCAAGATGAAATAAAATGTGTTGCAGTCATCATTATTTTTTGTTATATTGCATAACAGAGTTGCAAACTGGGGCTGTCTGGATAAATGTCCTTACTACTCAGAACTTTTACAGACAAACAGCAATCTATATACTGCAATAAACAGTCAAATTCTTTGTATACTTTTGACAACTTCCATGTTTACTTAATGTATTCCTTTGATTTTGTGACAACACGACTCATGAATGCAGTGCTTGTACTGGCTAGGACTAGAAATCCTTGGATGACAGAGTGCCCTTGAATGCATCACAACGAAGGGGTTTAAACAGTCCTGTTATCACACAGCAGTAGTATGTGACATACAGTATTTCTTTTTTCAAGGAAGAAGTGCATTGAACGGACTGATGCTCCTCTGATATCAGGAAATCAGTCCACAAACCCGTGGCACGTCCTGCAGACTGGTCAGCCAGGCTACACTGATTTGTAGTTAACGAGTTAAACTTGCAAAACCACAGTTTAAGAAAGAGAAAGTCCACCTCAGAACCTCTCTTTTCTCACTTCCTCTTTTGTCTCCAATCTCTCTTTTCCTCTGCGCTCTGCCGTTTTATTCCTCCAACTCCTGATTAATGAGTCACTTGTTATTTAGGCCCAAACACTGACAAAAGAGGCTGTGAGCCATTTCATTTGCACCAAATTAAAACATAAAATCCTTCATTTCTGCTATTTTGCTTCAATCTAAGTGTGGAAAAAATATATTGTGCCTTAACATCTAAATCTTTTTCGTTATTCCCCCTTCAGGCTGACTCCAAAAAAAAAAAGGAGGTAGTTCAGATACTTTATTAGGTAAATTATGCCTGAGAGGGCTGAAGGGACACACCAATCAGAGCTAATCTCGTTTGATTCCAAACATGAACGCTGCTCCCTTTAACCTTAACCACTCAGCTGTGCAATTGTTCACTCAGTAGAGAGAGCAACTCCGTGTGTAATTAGCGGAAGACCCCTTTATGAATGGAATTAGCATCATCTTTGTCCTCCCACCAGGAGTATAGCCCTAATTATCCATCTGCATGTTCCAAGGGAGGCCGTACACAAGGCAGAGGAGGACAAATGCATTCTGGCTCTTCTGCTGGCCCTCGTTTGTTGAGCTGAAAAAAAAAAAAAAAAAGATTTAGAAAAAGATCGGAGACTTTTGTCCAACGAAACGAGGGCAAACTCTCAAGTGCTAATTGAAGTCTGACTGCAGATGGGTCTCGTTAATTTTCCACCACTGGGTCACACTGTAACCCCCGGCATGGCCCTTTATATGAGTGAATGTGTGTGTTTGTCTAAATGTGTGTGTAGTGATGGTCTGTGCGTGTGTGTGTGTGCAGACAGTGTTTTGGGTGAGATCATTTTAAGGGGAGAAGCAGGGGCGCCCAGAGATTAAAGAAATAATCCAGTGCTGGGTGCCTGCACAGCGGTCAGCCTCACCACTGATTAAAAATGCTAATGTGCCTCCTTTGTGCTTTGATGTGGGACGAACAATGGAGGCAGCGTTGGTGGGGGGGCGTTACCGTGATACGATGTAATCCTTTATTTGTCGCCATGCAATGACACCCAGCAGAGCGCTGTGACAGTCCAAATCAATCATGTCACAGGGAGCCGCCATGAGTCCGCCAGCTAACTATCCCCCCTACTCCTGAACTTCCAAGGCTGCGCAACTCTAATTAGCTTCCCTCTCTCAACATGGTTCAGAAGGAGTGAACTAAGAAAGATATGAAGAAAGAAAGTTCTTCAGCAACAGCATGAAGTGCAGCCACTAAATACACTCTCAGGCACCAGACACATGAAACACACTAACAAGTAGCACATCAAACTATCGCACATTTTTGAAGAGAAGGGAGCTACTGTGAAAGTCTTTTGTTCAGTCTGAAGGACATTTTATGTCGGGAAATTGGTTAGAGGATGAAATACTGATAAATCCCAAATTGTCTTATTTACATGTGGTGTCTTGTTGGGGTCATCAGCTAGTCACTCAAGCCTCTTGTAGGACTACATTCAGAAAATAAGAGCATCTATACAGATTTTTCAAAGATGCCGGCGTACAAATAGTATAATTAAAAACAAAACAGTGTGGCAGTATCTGGATTACAGTTCGCATGACATATACTGACTTGTTCCTGGAGACCTGTCCAGCTAGTTCCAGATGGCGGCATCACAGTTCGGCTGGCTGCTCTTAAATGCAGAATTTTTTTTGGTCTGCAGGGATTTCCAGGAGGTGTGGACCTCTCCAGATCCTTTGTTGCTGATCTTGTGAGACCATTAGGGGCCAGTGATGAAGCTCACCTGAGCAATTCTGTCAGATATTTAGTGATGCACAGAAGACCATATTCAAATACATAAGATGTCACATGGGAGTATGGCATCCTCTGAGTACTTTGAAGCTGAGTACTTGTAATGCAAATGCAATGTAACAATGTCATTAATTTTGCTGAAAAAAAACTAGATATTACATGCATATAATATGCATGTAATATTTATACCATATGTACACAGTTTGTTTCACCTTACGTTACTTTCCCGAGGAATCATGCTGCCATTCACCCACAAACTGTGCCTTGGAGACAGTGTACAGTTAGTCCACTGTCAACCCAACTGTGGATAGAGACTGTTTCACTTTTCAGACACTGGCATCCTCCTATTGTATTGCTCACTTTCAGAGTTTGGACCAAAATTTCCTGGCATGTTTACCATGTTTACTCTGCTTTCATCACGCCACGATCAGGATGTGACACCTGCCGTGACTCTGTTTCAAGACGTCTCCTCAGCTTGAAACCATCATCGTTGTCACACCCTGGCGATCTGTCGCTCAGCTGCACGCGCACAAAGCTTGAAGATATTCTCTTCAGAGAGCTGCGTGTATGAGTGTGCGTGCATGTGTGTGTGTCTGCGAGACAGAAGAGGGGGTGCTGGGATATGAAGTAGAAGGGCTTTTATCAGCCTCTGAGTTGGAAGTCTTTGAGGGCCTCCTCAGAAGCTCAGCATTTCTTCCATTGTTCTATTTCCATCCCTCGCTTCGCTCCTGTCACATGTAGAATTACAAAAGGCCTCCCATACCCCCACCCATACCCCTCCTCTTCACTCATATCCCACCCCTTTTCCCCATGTTCCAACGTCAGAGAGGCATATAACCCACTTAGATTATTCTCAAAATACTTCACAACTTTACAGTGTTCCTACCACAAATTGGAGTTCAGGCAAAGAACTGGAACTGGAAAGCTGAGGTTGTGAACTTCTTTTAGTTTGAAGTGAAAAGCAGATCTCCTAATTTAACCCCAGTCACTCCCTTCTACAGAAAAAACGATAACACTCCTGTGTACTGTAGTTACACTGCGCCACACACCATGGTAACAGTCTTATTGTCTTGTCTTGAATACCCCGCCTTGTTCGAGTCCGTTATTGTAAATATGCGAAGGTCAGCACAGCTATAACATGAAAAATACACCTCACACACACCCGCACCATCTAACCTGAGGGATGGGTGGAGAGATTCTACCTGGTGTCTGCATGTCATCCTCAGGCAAGATGGTGTGTTTACTGTATACGCTAAGGTGAAATCCTATCACAACAGGAGCTGACTCTGTCTTTCTCTCACACATGCACACACACACACACACACACACACACACAGACATTTGAGACCTTGAAAAGCCTGCCTGCAGGCCTGCACCCGTTAACAGGTGATGCCGATGTGACATCTCAGCTACAAGAGACAGAGCCCCTTCCTTTGCTCTCCTTTCTCTTCTTCTATTACCCCTTATTTTCCTGCTTTATCTTTTCCTAGATCCTCTGCTGTGTCCTTTCTCCCACCTCTTTTTTATTGCCCTTTCCCCTCATTCTGTCCCCCCTCATTTCTTTCACTTCTGCCCCTGTTGCCATCATCCCATCCCTCCTGTCTGCCCTAAGGTACGAAGTGACTTCGGGTTTCAGTGGTAGACACAGGAAAAGGAAGATTAGTTGGCCATTTCCCTAAACATAAACTGCAGCAGGTGTATTGGAAATCCCCCCGTCTTGCTTTTGTACAGCGGAGATCACCTTTGATTTTTGAGACCCATTGCCTGAGAGCACGTGAAACCAAGCTACGAGCCAGGGAATGCAAATAGAGTTATGTCTCTGTTACTGATACATACTAAACATTAACTGTGAGTCGTTGGTGGTGTAATAACTCCTCCTCTGTGCACAAACCCAGCTGATCCTCTGTCCAGGCGTAATCGAACATGACACCAGCTTGTGCAAACAACAACTTGGCCATGTTATCTGTGCTATTTTCCTCCCCCCACTCCCTCCCTTTCCTCCCGCTTTTTTCATTCCTCCACCGGAGATAACAAGGGGTGATTTCAAACCCTCTGCATTCATATGCCGTCGGAGAGCTCGTTCCTCTGCGTGTCGTGTGAGAGTTCACGTGTGTGTGTGTGTGTTCAATGTGTGTGTAAGGTGAATAAAGGTATCATTGTTGGTTGCAGGTGTGTGCTTGTGCCAGGCAGGCTTCAGCGGAGGATCCGGAGAACAATGGCTCTCTGTTGGAGGACACACCTGAGTCAGAGAGGGGAGGTGAGAGGGCCCGATCGCAGGAAGATTACTCAAAGAGCAGACTTCATTAAACCTGAGGGGGGCAATGGATGGAGGGAGGGAGGGAGAGATAAAAAAAAAAAAGGTGCAGGAACATAGAGGGAGAGACAATAGGGCTAAATACCCAGAGGAGTGGGGGGAGCTGAGGAAAGTGGAAATGGAGGGTGGGGGGTTAGAGTCCCAAAGTGAGTTGAATGAAAACAGGACAGTCAAGGTTACTGTGAATTCACAGCAGGTGCAACTTCACCTCCATTTACCTCCATTTAGTGTGTTTAGAGGCATGTGTGACATGATGAGACAGGGGGCGACACAAACCACACCCTCCATGTGATAAATGAAGTTCAGATGATGGTGCAGGCAACAGCAGTCATCAAACTAGCTCTTCTTTAAACCCACATTAATTGATTTTGTTTTGCCACTAGGGGGCAATATGACAGGGTATAAACACATTATCACCTCATAGTTATTAGTAAGTTATTTATTCATAAAACTCATAATTCACGTTATTTACATTAGTCTAATATTCACTCTGTTCACCAGTTTGGTTCAGGAAACATTTCGGTCTCTAACCTCTAAATGTTTCACTGCATTGACCTACACTACATTTGCTAATTTTGCCCATTTGGTGCATAGACCATACAAATATAGTATCTATGGTGTCACCTGTAGGTTTCTGAAGGCTATAAAGCTCAGGCTGTGGTGGCATCGCCATCTTGGCAGTAGTGTCTGCTGGGTCCCCTCTAATCCAAAAATGGAAAAAGACATAGAGCATGGTGGAACTGAGGCAGACTGAATGAAGCCTGGTTGTTACAAGCCATCAGAGCAACTGCCTGTCAATCAAAGCGGCCATGCTGTTGTTAGCTGGACATTTTAAAATGGGGACTTATGGTGATTGACTTGTTTTTTAAAATCAGTCTCAAGTGGCCACTCGAGGAACTGCAGCTGCTGAACTTCGTTGCTTCGTAGCTTTGCTTGCAGCTTCAGAATGATATCAGAACTGGAGAGCATTTATTCTTTAAAAGAATGACACTTTTCTCAATGTAAATTATGTTTTCACTCTTCTCCTGACTGGAAAAGATGGTGATAGACATATAGTCCATCCAATCACGAATGAAATATTTAAAAAAGGGACAAATGTTATGGATGGTAAAAAGAATTATGCTTTTCATGAACCCCAGTAAACTCTTTTCATTGCCACTACAAAGGTCCTCCGCAGGTGCTTGCAGCCGGCCTGGTCCCTGACCATGCATGAGTTTGGTTCTGTTTCTATTTATTTAGGTAAGTAGATGCATACAGAAAGTAAACCAAGGCACCATTCATTTCCATATCATTCATTGTTCATCCTGCCATTCCCATGCATTCATATCATTACTCTGAGAAAATGGCAATTTCAAATGTATAGAATGTGTTGTGTCAAGTAATACGCGTCCTTGGACATTATCCTCCACGTGTGACTCATCTCTTACTCTATCACTTAATTATTTATAGGCAGTGTCACAAAATAGAACCCAGGTCCAGCTCAAGATCGAGGTCAGGACCGTTATCTGAGATGCACATTTTTGGAGTGGGAACCATTAGTTTCAGTCCATTTTATTCCTCTGTAGACCTATACAGACATGTTGACAGCTCATAGCAGGAAAAGCACAAGTGTAATTAATATATTAGTTATGACAGCATTCCAATTAATTTCACGTCACTCTTGGTTACACCTGCACTTTTCCTGATACAAATCAAAACATCTGCTGTGCAAAGACTTGAAATGGTGACCCGTTACACGTAAACATCATTCTTGATTATCGTTGTGCTTGCAGTTGAAACAGCAGCTTGATTTGAGTCTTGTAGAGACTTCAGAGTAGCTCGAAGCGATGCAGCGTTCTCAATCCATGTTGATGGGACTTCAAACTTGGACCACAAACAATAAACAACACAGATTACAATGAATAATGATCATTAAAATTATTATTATACGTATTTAATGTGACTTCCTAGTTGGCAGTTGGTTTTATACATCAGCGCATCAACACACTATTCATGTTGGTCAAACTTGGGAATATTTTTCCATGAATTTGTGATTTCAGAAGAAACAAACCGTGAAAAAATGTCTTAAACTAAGCATGCTGTCCAATGTGATTGAGCAGATACGTATTGTGAGCCTGTTTCAAGTCTGTGGCTGTTTATTTATCTATATATTCAAAATGTATGTAGTAAAATGTATGGATCTATAAAACATATGGCAGGCCTTGGCAAGCAATAAATACATCAAGTGTGGTTTAAACAATGTTTTTGTGGGTTTCTGACAGGTTTGTTGACCCAGGTTTTTCACAGTTTTACGTTCAGTGCTCACGTTATTATTCACACATGTAAAATATTCAATTTATTCAAAGATTGAACTGTATGTTAAGGTTGTGGTTTATAGATAAATAATCTAAAATACTACGGAAAAGAAAACTCACCATTATGGGCTTCATAAGGAAGAATATGTGGCAGAGCTCTTATACTTTGAGTGAGGTTTTACAGGTGTACCTAATAAAGGGGCCAAAGAGTATAGCTGCCAAAAAGTGATAAAGAGAAAATATGATCTTGTTAAGTTAAAGAAAATGTAACACTGAAGTCACAGGCTCTGCTGCTTGTCCAAATGAACAGTCTAATTTCCTTCTTTGAATCTGTACTGCCTGTCTACAGGATATCTCTGCACTACGCCCTCATTTAGATAAGAGTGTAAGAGTGTGCATGGATACCACCACCTCACCTATTGAGCGAAAGTTTGGAAGGAGAGACCCTGCGGCAAGGCCTATTCAAATACTATTTACATAAGGCAAATGCAGGACTGAAAGGAACTCCTGTGCAACCGTCTAATGTTGAACGTCCATCCACAAACAGCTGGAGGGGTGTAAACATAACGGTGCAGTCCGTATGGAGAATGTAGAGCACCAGCTCATAAATGACAGGCTTTAAAATAACACCCAGTCCGTTGGGGATCAACGCAGGACGGAGCGGGAACATATCATAAGAGACGACTCGTGATCTATGAGGAGACACGGACATCTCCTGCTGTGAGATGTGAGGCTGGATTTGATCGCATGGAATCCAAGAAAGTGTCTTACGAGCAGCCAGAGGAGTGGTAATGACAATGTTTTACGCCAAGACGTATGTATGTATGTATGTATGTATACTGTGCACACGCTTTGCTCGAAGACAGAGAGAGGTGGTATATAGGTGTGAGCGAGATGTTCAACTAAAACAGAAAAAGTATTTAGTTCTGCACGTTGGTCTCATTTTGTGGGAGTCTCATTAAGAATTAAAGTCATGCAAAGATAAATGCTAAAGCGTCTTGTAGCATGTCAAGAATATAATGAAGATCTCCAGACATAAAGAATGTTTAGCGCTGTTGGATTACAGACAACGATTTCAGGAGAAAAAAAAAAAGGAGGATTCTCATTCAAAGGCTTCTGTCACTAATTTATAACATATTCATTGTACAGTTGGATGAGAAGGAGGAGAAGTGGTGACAAGAAGACAAAAGAAAATTGCATTGAAAAACTTTGAGCGTAATCTTGCTTCCTCACTTCCTTCCATTCATCCTTCCCTTCCTCTCCATCCTTCAATCATCCCTCCCTCCTGTCTGTCTGTCTGTCTGTCTTTGTGCGAAAAGTTCAGAAAGTCAAAGCATCCCCACTCTCACACAGGATGAACGTTGTTTCTGTCTCAACTCCTCAAACATGAAACGCAAATGGTATGTAAATGTCGTCTTTGATTCTGTTTAATGTATCCGGGGTACAAGGAGCAAAGAATAAAAGAGCTTTCTCCTCTTTGCCTATAAAGCGTTACGGTACACCTTTACAGGACAGTGGACCTCCTGCTGTGAGGATAATAGGAAGAAATTGTTTTGCTATGAGATGAAGTGATAAAGGGAAAAGTATGATTTTTCAAAGACTTTGCCGCTCCTCTTCACAACACCCTCCACGCATTCCTTCTGGAGTGCATGAGAGAGAAATTGTCGAGCACTAATTGAGTGATAGCTGATTGTTGAAGTGTTCATCTTTGATGTTTTTCTATTTTTTTCCCGTCCGTGCCTCCTCATTTTTTTTCCTGATGTAAATGAAACATCAAGAAAGTGGCAGATGTTTTGAGAGGAATTAGGATGAAGTTGGAGTTTGAAGCAGGATAGTTTGCATTTTTGTGTTTCGATGGATGTGTGTGTGCGTGTGTGTGTGTGTGTGTGTGTGTGTCAGTGGGCATGCTTCTCCTGGATGAGATGGGTGCACATAAAAAGCCCTGTGTGTTAAAGAGGCAGCATCATTATGCAGCATTATATTGTAGTTGGTCGAGGTGGAGCAAGCTTTAACTACTTTATGTGATGTTAAGTACTTTAGTCCAGTGGTTTTCAAAATAGGGGTCAGGCCTCTCCAGAGGGTCACCAGACAAATCTGAGGGATCATGAGATAATTATGGGAAACTGGGGGAAAAAAAATAAAAAATTCAAAATTCTTTGAATTTTGCTCTTATCTTTGCTGTTTTTTGTGAAATGGGATTTTGCTCTTTGGGCTTCTCATCTAAGTTCAGAGGAAACATCTCTATTTAGTGAAACTGCTATCAACTCATGGACATCTGAAACATGGCAAGGAGATCCAACTACACAGATTTTTGGTAAGGGGTTACAAGCTAAAAAATATGGTTGCTCTCATCTTAATCAGGGGTTCGTAACTTGAACCTAAATGTGTAATTTTCAGGGCACTTTGTGAGACAGCTGATGTTTCAACTTTTTGAAAGAACATGGTTCATTTTGTGTTTTTATGCAAGACAATAATAACTAAACATATTCAAATGTGAGTTATTTTGAGACACAAGAAGGAAAACAAAGGCACCAGAAATGAGGTAATGGGTTAATGCCATGGTGGAAATAGCATCTAGGATCAGTGATGTTCAGGAGGAAGGGTTGTTTCTCTGGTACTGGTTCTGGGCTTCTGGACCAGTAAAATGGAGATAATAGTCTTCTCTGTAACAGTGTGATCCTGTAAGTCAAATTATGTTTATTATGTTTTTTTTCTTCCTTCTTGATTTATTCATTCGTTTCTTTGTTTGTTTCTGGATTCCTGTACATGAATCTGCCTCTATAGTATGAAAAATGTACTAGGTGTTCCTGAGTCCTGGAAACAATATATGTGTATACTTAGCTTTGCTTAACGCGGACTGCGCCACTTCCAACAGTCCTATAAATACCCTCCTAAGCCTCTGGTTCCCTTTGCGCTCGTGTTCCACACAACCCTCCCGCCCACCCCCATTTATTTCACCTTTTTCCCCTCGCTTTCCTCCTCCCATCGGGTTTTGAGGGGGGGTCCGTCATGCCCGAGTGCTACGGCAGATTCCGTACCAAAGCTTCCCCACACCGCAGCATCAGACCGGAGAAGTACACGACATCGCGCTCCACTCTCCATCCTTCATTTTGTCAATAAATCATTTAAACGCATCTTGTTGAAGGTGTGGCCCATGCTAGTGAAAGTACATTTAAAGTACTTTGCACCACTGGTTTACAGACGTATGCAGGGCCTGCTGCTGATCCACTCTGTGGCTGCTTGAGGAGATTCTGGCACTGCTGGAACAGATCAGGGCAAAGATTGGAGGCTAAAAACTCTTTTTCAAGGTTCTAGGATTAACACCTTGTTCCTGCTTCTTGTGAGGCTTAAGTTACACCAGCTCATTATGAATAAGCCGTGACTGTTCTAAGTACTGGCTTATTTGGCTACTGTAACAACCAGTCACCTCGAAACCAACCTTGTTAACGTTGTCATAAAATTCTACTAAGCTTTATTTATTCTGTATTGCTGTGGCTCTGTAATTAATAACTTTTATAACGAGTGCATTCAATTCAGGTCAGCTCGTTCCAGACGTCCTGCTATTGTGTGTGCCGGCTCATGGAACTGAGCCATCGTTAACAAAATCAGTTTCACCTGTGCTTTTCCTGCTACAATGACGTCTGCTGTGAAATAGGTTTCTTGTTGAGATCAGAATGCAGCATCACCAGTAAAAATACGTTCATCCAGGTTCAACTAAACCTGTTTGATTTGCAAATGGTAAAAATATTAGTCACACCACAACGCACATCAAAATTTATAGACCGACCTCTGGTTCAACTTTGACTACTGTAGTGCTGTAGCTGTGTCCACAGTTGTACGTATGTATGTAAAAATGTGTATACCTTTTCAAAGTTTATCTAGATTATGATTATTTGCAGTATAAATGACCAGGAAAGAAAGCCAACATTCACATTGACACACATAAACACTGTCATGACACAAACACATTATACTACAGTATACTATGTGTGTACACGATCATGCACATGTTCATCCGTACCTCATAATGTTTATTCACTAGTTGATTCTCAATGCATAATATGAGTCTCTCTGACCCGCTGCGCTCTTCAAGGTTTTCAGACATTTTAACGCGAAAGAGAGCTCTTCAGTCAAAAACAGCAGACTCACCTCGCTGACGGTTAAAGTTCTCAAGAGAATGCAGAAAATATCCACTGTGAGCATATTAGTATTTAGCATGTTAGCTAATGCTGCACCTGTTTGTCACACAACATTCACGGGTTCCAAATGTAACTGTAAACCCGTGTTCACATGAAAAGAGATTGAGAGATGATATCCACTGTGTACAGTACGTACAGGAACAGCTAAGCTACCTTTAGCTTTTGATTTAGCAAGCTAAGTTCATAAGCTATCTGCGAAGTTAAAAAGCTGACATTTCATGATTTACTTTTCCTGGTGATATCTTGGTGTGTTTTTAATGTTGTGTTGTTACCATAGACTGTATACGACGTGGACATCATATCACAAATGTCACCCACGGGTTTCTGTTGAGCTATTGTGAAGCTCAGAGTGTGGTGGCTCTCTCCGTCGCCATGTTGGCAGTCCAGCCTCTGCCACATCCCGGCTAATCCAAAACTGGGCAAAGACGTGTAGCGTGGGTGGAGCTGAGGCGGGCTGAATGAAGCCAGGTTGCTCCAAAAAGCCACTTACCTGTCAGTCAAAGCTGCCACACTGTTAATTATGCATACGTTGAAGTCTTAATATAATTTGAACAGGTAAGTTCTATAAAAATCCTTCGTACAGTTGTCGTGAAATGGGAAATTAGCTATAGAGACCAAAACTCTTTTTTTTGTACCAGGCTGTAAATGTCCATCTGCAGGCAGACCAGCAAGAAAGGCACTGCCGCAATAGTCTAACCATCAGCCTGAGACAAGAAGCCTCTTACCCTGAATATATTTTTAGATCAAAAAAGGCAGTTCTGTTAGATTAGTGATGTGGCTCTGGGTATGAAGGCCAGAATCAAGGATAATACCCAGATTTCTCCCCGTGTGGTGAAGAAGACAGAGGCAAATAGGAGCATTTCTTCTCCATTAAAAGCATGCCATGGAGATTGTACACGCATAAAGAATTGACTGTAACTGCGGGACAATGACCAAAACATCAAATTATGAAACTAAGTCACTCTCAACATATTTTTAGGATAAATGCGTCTTACATAGACATAAAAGGCTCTGCAAAAGAAACAGGTTTTGCCGGTTTACGATCAGTAGTTTTGCGCTGCTTGTTTCCACACCAACAAAGACTGCATGTGACTAGACTGGCAGGCCTGATCCAGCTGGGCTTGACAGCAGAGCACACATGAAAGAAAGGGATGGAGGGATGGAGTGGTGAGAGCAGGGGAAAAGCGAGGGATGAACAGAAACACACACTGGGATCCTGCTGTTCACAGCAGCAGGTGCAAAGGGAGAGGAGGAGGGGGTGGGCGTGATGGAGGGGGGTACGAGCGGTTTTGTGGAGAGGAGAAAGAGAGCATGCGAGGGTGGAGCAGGGTGGGGGTAACATATGGGTAGCATTGACTGAATCAAACTCAGCGCCTATAAGCCAATGAGATGGAGTCCCTGCATGGGTTCCAATAAATGGAATCTCTTTTTGATTTTGTACTACCATGAGGCTTTTCATTATGATTCATTGAACTTAGGCGCTCCGATGATGCTCTGAACTGCGAGCGGCAGTAAAGCCAACACTGACAACAGCAGGAAGGCATACACTTAACTGTCTGTTGCCCGCTGCGCAAAAGTAAAAAGCGGAGACAGCAGTGCCTGTCGATTGCGAAGACACATCAAGAAATACCTTTTGACCGGGTCAAAGTGTGTGTGTGCAGCATTTTCAAATAGCACGCTATAATTCTTTCATGCTACTTGAAATATGTGATCCATATGTACGCAGCAGTCCCTCTCCGTCTGCTTTCTCCTCTCCGCTGGCCAAGCGTGCGAGCACGATGCTCTACAAGTTTGGTGAAAATCATGAGTTCTTGTGTTTTCATGAAAGATATTTATTTTCACATGAATAGGCTGCAGGTAAAGTAACCAAGCACAATGTTTTTCATTGGTTTTATGATGGCGTAAAATAACTAACTGACAGAACCGGTGCTAACATCTTCGTCTGCTCTCCCCGGAGCCAGCATGTGCCCTAAGATTTTTCAAAAAAGAAACTCTGAGTAGGGGAGATGGAGCGGGGGATATATCAAATTACAGTACATCAGTCTTAGGGAGAAGCATCTTTCTTGAAGACTGGGCGTTGACAGACAGTGAGAGAACAGGCAAGGGAGGATAGCAGAGGATCTCTGCCTTTGATGAGACATAACAATATCCAAATCCCCGACCGCCTCTTATTTAAGTTACTGAGGACTCTAAAAAAGGGAAGTTCTTCCAAAGTCGCTCAGAAGCTTGTGCGCTTTAGGTGAAGGGGAGGGAATGGAGGGAGCAAGAAGTAGAAGGATCGGGGGGGGGGGGGGTAATGTTTATGCATTAGATTTTCAAAGCGCTTTTTTCTGCAAGGAAATTCAGATTCAAAGGTGTACTTCTTGCAGGAAGATCTAAAGGATTCTTTCTCCCTCTCCCTGTTATTGCTTGAGTGACAAAGTCTCTCTGTAGCTTAGCCAGGACTTTGTATGCACATGGTAACTGAGCGTGAGTCGGCCCTACATAGCTACAGTACATCCACCAAGGGGATTGAGTGATGTATAAGTGTATATTTTATATATAATATTTTCTATGCTCAAACTACATATTTGACATCAAAGAGAACAGTAACGCTAAAGTAACACCTCTGCTAGGCAATCAAATGCTACTGTTAACACGAGTCAAGCACCCTGCCGCCCACAAGCAACGCCACTGTGCTCACAATGGAGTCTGAACTGTGTGCCTGCGCTCATCACTCCACATTCAAACTCATTGGAGCAATATTAGCTAAGACTTTTGCTAAGTTTGAACTCCAAAACTTCAGAGGCAGAGCACTTTGAAAGAGCTGAAGGAGCGGAGATGAGAGCGCGAGCGACTGTGTCTGTATGTGTGTGTGTGTGTGTGTGTGTGTATGCACGCTTGCGACGGATAGTTGCTGAGCGCAGCACTCGTACATACGTGTGATTAAAAATTCAAATGAGCGCCTTTAGAATCGATGGAAGGCTTTGAGGCTCCGTAATGAGGCTGATATATGAAGTTTAAACATTCGGAGCTGCTGGAAGTGCCACCGTGGAAAAAGAGACAGAGAAAGGGGAGGGAGGCATAGAAAAAGAGGAAAGATTTGTGGCTTTGATGCAGGGATATAACCGTGGGGCATGGCTGGTTGACTGGTGCTGGCTGGATACTGGGATCCGGAGTGCTTTCAGAATGTTTGCAACGTTCCCCAAGACACCATTTCGAGCAATCCCTCGCCAACAGTCCAGGACAAACTGGGAGGAAGAAGGGATCGAAGCGGAAGAAAAACAGAAGCAGAGAAATCACGTAGAGAATGAAAAGTGGATGGAACTGGTGAAAGTGGTACAGAATAAGGAAAGGGGGGGGGCGGGTGAACAGAAGAGTGATCACAGAGGCAGAGGAGGGGAACAATGAGAGTGACAAAGAAATGCCTGCTATCAGTTCTTCGTATACACCATTCAATCAGATATGTACATTGGCACATTAGGGGGGGGATTGTTGTGAGGATCTGGGACAGAAGAGGAAAGGTATTAGATCACATGCTACTGTGTGTGTGTGTGTGACCACATTTGGATCTGGTCGCACACACACACACACACACACACACACACACACACACTGTTCTTCTTCTCTCTCTGGAAGCAGTGGGAGTCTAGTGCCACTTTGAACTTGCCTACCATTAAAAGCCTGACAGAGTTTTGAAGAGGCCTATTGAAAGAGAACCTGTGCATTTATGATGTAAATGTATTTTTTTTCCCAACCCTTTCTTCTTCTCCCCCCACTTTTTATTTTTTATTTTGACAGCCTTTGAAATTTGTCATATGCACATCCAATTTAACAGCCAGAAAATACTTCTTTGGCCCCCTTTTTTTCTTTTTTTTTTTCGCAACAATCCATTTTCATATCAACTTGAAAGGAGCTGGCTGAATATTTGTGCTTGATTTTCTTTAATGTGATCATCAGTGGCTCAACGTGTTGGAGTTATATTCTTTTAGTAAGGTAATTTTCTGTCAGATTTACTCTCAGAACTGATTCTTCAAACGAAGCGAAACAAGCGATTTCTCAAATAGTCAACAGCATCTGCAATCCCTGTGGATAAGCCTTTTCTTTCACCTTAAACTGGCCATTTTTAACCCCTCCTTTAATTTCCAGCACATGTCCCCCCCTTTTCTCTGAACTCCTGGGTCACGCAGCAGTTGAAAATCATTTTTGGTGTTTCTTTTAACCCACTTGTAGCGCCAGATTTGTGTTTTTACTGGGTCAAACAGCTGGGAACACCTCACAATCTTTGTCCATCGCCAACATTCAGTGGTGATGCAGGAAGTAATGTGGCCTTTATCTAGGCAGAAGGTGAAGGTGCTGAGCTTGTCACCTTTCAGGAAAATTCTCCATTTGAAATGAAACGTATGGCACCCGTGTGATTCGTGTGGCTCCTCTGTTGCTGTTTAACTCAGCTACAGTGTCCAAAGTAAGCTAATTTTGGCCCAGCTACAGTGGCGACTCTCAGGCCGCAGTTCTGTGGCAAAGCCAAGTTCACAGGGTATGATGCGCATCAGAACACAAGGCCTGTTGTTTTCTATTCGAAAAAGCAGCAATTTGATCAGATTTCTCCCCAAATCGACACATTCCAGCTACTATAGTCTGACTACTTCTTCTGTCTGTGCCGTACGTCCAATGTGGGCTACAGGCGTCGGTAAACAACACAGTGTGGTCAGTGGAGTTTCCCTGCCTGCCATCCTCATGTGCAGCAGAGAGGAGACAAGTAGTCGAGGAAGAAAAAAGTTTTAAGAGAGAGGCACAGAGCCAAAGGTGACAGTCCACCAGACATCTGAGGAGACAGAAGCAGAAAATGTTGTGTGGAATTTTTCTGAACAAATATCTGAAAAGACTCTGTAAGCATGTCAGACTGTCATGCAGGAGACTGGATTGTGCATCATCATCATGAACACTTCTTCCTGTCTGGGTGTTATGTTTAATCAGCTGTGAGCATAAATTCATCCACTTAATACAATGGAATAGCAGTGAAAGACTATAATATGAAGTCATATCGACTTATTCAACTCTCTCCAATACAGGGATTTATGTGTGTGTGGGTGTGTGTGTTTGGACTGCATGGCTCAAAATGTCCAGCTGGACACAGCAGTGGCTAGATGAGAGAGGATAGTTAAAGCATGAGAGTGAAGGGGTGGGGGCTGGTTTGGTGAGGTTGACATGGGAGTGTGTTGGGGAGGGGGGGTTCACGACAGCTGGAGGCCGACTGTGCTTCACTTGCTTTCCCACCTGTCAGACCCTATGCCCCCACCGAACAAAACACAAGTTTAATAATGAAGATATATGCAAAGTTGGCTCGCACGCACACATTGATTACACAGGGCACAGGGCAACTCAGAGAGCCTACAAGCTGCTGCTCGCGATTATCATAATCAAGACAAATAGATAGACTGATAAATAGTGCATAGCATGACAACATGCAAGTTGTATGACTCAGATTTTTCTGAAAGCTGCCACCTGACTTAAAACGTAATAATATGGAAAGTCCTGCAAAAATAACAAATATGGGTGCCTTACATCAGTCACGCAATACAATGAAATCCAAATTTAATGGATTTGATTTGTTATATTGTCAGTACACAATATTTTAATTCTCACACAACCAACGTTGCAATCATTCAACCGCCTTGATTGCAAGAATGCTCATAAGAAGTTGCTAACACAGGCGTCCATCCCACCTCATCCATCCGTATGACATAAAGGCAGCATTATTCCTACTTTCATAAATTCCAGCTGAAATACAACAAAATCACAACTTTGTGACTTCGTGTCTTATAGTCTGATGTGTATGTCTGTTTAAGACACCATTTTAAATTCTATACAAGAACATTATTGTCCTAATATATATATATATATACACACACACACACACACGGTATAGTGTGGTGACATTTTCCAAACAAGTACATGACACTTTTAGACATAAGATACCTATTAGAGCTGATGTGTATCTTACTTCACTGGGGGACCACCTATAGGTTGAGAAAGATACTTTGTGCTTTATCCTTCACTTATTCACTCACACACACCCGCACGCTGTGTTGTTGTGCCCATTCGTGGTGGCTGAGTCTTAATAAAGCCTAATCCCCGCCGTGCATCCTCTCTCTGTTCCACAACTCCTGCTGGTCGTCTGTCTCAAGAGTGCCGTAATTTACTGTCACAGAACTCCTCAAACCGGCCACCACACAGTGCGCTGAGGGGGACGGGGGACTAGGTAACACAGATCAGTGTCAAAAAGAAGGAGAAAACATTCCTACTCCCCCCCTCTGGAAAAAAAAGAATAAAGTCTTAAAAAATAATGGAGGTGGGGGAAAAAAACTGTTTTTCAGAGACTCAAACACACAGCAGTTCGCCCAGCTTTGTTTAGGTTTTCTCTTTTTTTTTCAGAGAAGAGAAAAGGAAGGGGGGAAAAAATTGCTAGGTGGTTGTCATCAGTTGAAGCTGCAGCCGCACCTGGCATCGTGCGACTGGTCTTTGATCACTTGTCGAGTGAAATTCCGCCACTGGATTAAAGTGAAGGAGGGGGCAACCGAGGGTGGGAGGACTAGAAAGAGTGACATCGGAGGAAAATAGAGAGAGGACGACTCGTCTGAAACGTGGCCCTGTGTGTTTTGTGCCTTTAATGTTGCATGCACTGCCCTGTTGGCTATAATTAAAATCAGCATGAATTGTTGAATTTGTCTAAAGCCAGCCCACTCTATTCAGGCCCTACTGCACAAGCTTTGTGTTTTGGACTTGCATGCAGAGTGATACATGTCACCTTTACAGTGAAGCTGACCGTTTAAACACCTTCAGTTATGATTCACTTCATGGTAGTAATAGTGTGCTCACCCATATAGGAAAAAAAATGAGACAGAGAGAGAACAGAGAACCTACACAGACCTTTTGAGACAGTGAGGAATCAAATCCAGATACAAACCTCCCCTTGAAAAGAATGTAAGAGGCCCAAAGCAGTACCTCTCCATGTGTGACTCTGTGTGTACTGTATGCTCATGCACGTGAAAGCATGAACATGTGATGCACCTGATACCAGATGTGTAAAACACTCACATGACAAAACTTCGAATCCTCGAACATGTTGTTTTTTCTCCCCTTAGACAAGCATCCGTACAGCATCTGTCTCCTTGGACAGTAATGATGCTGTATGGAACAGACTTGAGTTACACATTGGCTATATTTGATTATTGTTGGTTTTGGTATTGATAATCAGAACAAAATATAGAACCAGCTTCATCCACTAAGAGATAAAGCCCTGCAAACTGTGGATTCTGGATTCCCTGCATGTGAAATGATATTTCTTTGATCAGAAACATGTGCTATCGTCAGATCTGTTTCAAAGTCATCTGTGTTTAAAACTTCAATATCTGAATTTAAACAGTTTTTTTTTCTCGTAATTTTCTTTAAACACTGTGAAAACTATATGATCCCCTTTTACTCTCCTATGACCTCCTCATAAGACACACCGTGCTGTGTGACATGTGATGATCACAAACTGCAGCCCTGCTGTGTGAACGTAAAGCACCAGCTAAGACCCTCTTTCAAACATGCCAGGACATCCAAGCTAAACTGTTAGCGATACCGAGTTAACACCTAGCGTGGGAGTCATGACAGAGCACCATTACTTTGAATGGTGGGAGCGACCTTGAGTGAAGCACTAGGAATTCCCTCCACTTGACAGCTGGCTCTCACGTATGCCCTTGACTTAGCATGTGCTAATGCTGTCAGAGATGTTTGGGAAGAGAACTGCTGGCATGCTAATCTGCGCTATGTTTGCCACAAGGCTAAGCCGAGCTGTCCATGGCATGTACAGGGAGGTGTTGACAGTAGTGCTACCAGTTGTTCAATCCTCTACTGGGGTGGTACTGGGAGATGAAAGGGACCAAAGATTTCCCAGGTTGCCGTGGACAGGCACAGCAACTGGGTGAGTTGATGGTAGGAGGGGCAGTAGTCATGGCAGCTGCTTCGATGGCGATATCACCATGGGGGTCCACCACCGATGGACATGCAAGCTACGCTATTACAGTCATATACCCTGCTGGGGATTCAGCTTCTGAAAATAGTGTGTTGAGAAATTGACCAAGACAGGGCTCAAGTTGGATCATCAGATCGTATAGTGGTGCATAATCACTCCGAATCCAAGAAAAATACAAAAGCATACACATCTGAGTAAAGGACCATGGGATCTGTGTACTGTGGTGTAAATTCCAGAGAGAGATAACAAATAAACAAGTTACTCCTGTATTGTCTCGATTTTTTCAACAGAGTAAGAATAAAATGAAGAGGTGTTTCACACACACACACACAAAGGTTACACACACACACACACAACGTGGTTCGGAGTCTGACAGAGATAAGATAAGGTGTAATGAAACAAAGAAACATACAGTTCCTGTCCTGTACCTGATGTGTGGTGTGGCATGGTAACTTCCTACTTGACTGAGTTCAACTGAAGCTCCATTGTTACCCTGACATGAGGAGTTGGACCCTTATCTTAGCCTTGAAAGTTATCAAAAAGAACTCCCCATAGAAACTCATATGAATAACAGTCTTTTCATACTCATGTCTTACCCAAATCCTTGGCTGGCACTTGCAGCTGCGAGATAAAAACAAGTTGTAACCTGTAGTCCTATTTCTTAGAGGGAAACAGACAGAGTATAGAAAAATATAATATACCAAATAGTAAAAAAAAATTAATGGTGTAATGGATTCATTTGTCACCACACATGCTACTTTACAACCAACCCACATAGACAGTATTTCAAGAGCAAAGAACGGAAG
Organism: Nibea albiflora; assembly: GCA_014281875.1. Lineage (NCBI taxonomy): Eukaryota > Metazoa > Chordata > Actinopteri > Sciaenidae > Nibea > Nibea albiflora. The sequence goes on from CM024789.1 coordinate 25,148,848, forward strand.
AGGTTCATGAAAAGAGTGACGAAATTCAGCGAAATCAGTAAACCACAGATAATATGAAGTCTGAATGATTACAGGCCTGTGATATATCTAAATATGTTATTCACACACATTCAGGGAGGTTTTCTCACATTGTTGTCACATATTTCTAGAAAATATGAGTCAGTACTCTGAGTGAGTTGTTTTTCAAGATGAAACTGACTAGTATCCTTTATGTTGTAAGTATAATTAATTGCAGTTGAAGTTTCTAAATGTAAAATGTTAAAAATAAATGTTAATAATAACAATAATTCAAGTGTCATGTTTAATGTTAAAATTAGTTATTCCACAAGAAGTCAAATATTAACATAGAAATAGTTCACTGCGGGGAAATCAGTGTGCAGATTTCTTATTTGATAAATTGCTCATGGTCAGCTTCATCAACTTTTGGTTTAAATTTGTTATTTACAAAATGACACATTGTAAACTTGCACTCATGGTGAATGCTCTGACATGGCACCACTCTCAATCTTGGTTTGGTCCAGCAGATGGCAGCAGATACATATAATGTGTCTTGTTCCGCCTCCTCCTGTGAAAAGTCTCTGAAATGTTCAAGCGGGACGCATAGTTCAGTTCAAGTTTGCCATAAAAAAGGGTCAGGGTTAGGGTCATATGCAGACTTTGAATTGTCTGCATATTGTACATATTACTAGTTACTTTCATATGAAATGAATCAGTTATTTTTCAATACTTCTCTCTGTGTAGGGTATTGTCTTCCACTTCTCGTGTGTTACTTTGACTGAAATAAGTACAGATGTATGATCAGTCATTATAAAATGGAAGAGAGCTGTTCCTGAGCGGGTATCAAAACATGCTTAAGTTAAATGCAGTTCATTACAAATCCAGTGGTGGGCGATATTGTACAGTGAAGACAGCACAGACCAATTCAGCATTAATATGCAGTAGTAACCAATTTGTACTTTGATCACAGTGTGAAGATATAAAGATATAAAGAAAAATTAAATAAGTTTTAAAGAAACAAAGCTCAACTGGTTGAATTGTGTAAAACACATGTAGTCTTTGCACTGTTTAATTAACAAGTGTTAATTCTATCTATCTATCTATCTATCTATCTATCTATCTATCTATCTATCTATCTATCTATCTATCTATCTATCTATCTATCTATCTATCTATCACTTTGTTACTGCTAAAAGTAATATATTACTATAATGTGTTACTTCAGACTTGTTTCTGAACTTGAGAGAAGGTGAATATTCTTGCATGTGTGTTGCCACTTGTGTTTATGTGTGTGTTTTTGTGCATGTGTATCTGCATGCATGCATATGCAGTCGTGTAGGGGTGTGGTAACCTCCAAAAGCCCTCTCCATCACGCCTTGGTTCCATGGGAACTAGCGCACAGCTAATCCTCCTTTTGGCTGTAGAGGGCTTCTCCAAACAAATCATCCAGCTCTAAGACCCACTGCTCCTCAAGTGGGCTCCTGGCTCTCTTTGCCAAGCCTCACCAAAAAACTTGCTCCTTTCTTCTCTCTTTTCTCATATGCTTCACACAGAACAGCTACCTACCGTGAGGCAAATCCCCTCGTCTCTGTCTCTTTTCTTCTAGGAGCAAGGGAAGGAGAAAGGAATGGGGTGTGGATAAGCCTGGCCAGCAGGAGATTGTCAAGTTGAAGAACTAAGATGACCTGTTTTGGAAGAGCGAGTGAGTCTGAATAATGGTCCTGGTAACGGGGTCATTTTTTGATAGCAGGCAAGAGGAAAGTGGGGATGAAGGGGTGGAGCTCAGTACTTTGATGCGGTTCCTTCTACTTTCTTTTATTGCGTATTAAAATCAACCCTTCTGTTTACAATATCTATTTACATCTCCTCTGCACAGTATTATAACTGATCACTTACAGTAAAGTCATCCCAGCTCAACCAAGCTGTTACAGCCTCTTACAGGTGGTTTGTTTATGCACCCACGTTCCACATCTTTGCCAATATTTAGATTAGCCAGGAGATGGCAGAGGCGTACAGTCTCCAATATGTATACTCTGTATGAGCTGAACACACCGGCCTCACAAAACTCAGATCAAACTGTCAAACTGGGCTATGCCGAGAAGATTTTGATACTCATTGGCAATTTCTCACCTCCAGTGTTTTCACAAACAGGTTTTAGCTTCCTGTTTAGTCTACATTTATAACTAGACAAGACACATTTTTTGTTGTTGCTGTCTCACAGCACATCACCTACCAGCTCAGTCAAGTTACTGCTGGCTCCAAAAACCAAAATGGCAGTGTCCTGCACACACACACACACACACACACACACACACGCACACACATACATACACACACACACACACACACACACACACACACACACACACACACACACACACACACACACACACAAACTTGTTCAAAGTCACTACACAGAGGTTACCGTCTGTCTTTTCATTTCATTTGTTGGCTTTGAACACTGGGCCACAGTGACAGATTAGTTATTTAATGCATTCACTGAACTCAGTGCTACATGTTTGTCTTGGATTGTTACTGTGTTTACTGTCTAACATGATGACTCCTTGATGATAACATGCTATGGCTGCTGATACTTGTAGTATTAGCATCCTGCAGGTGGAAGAGCCAGTGTAACCTGCAATCTGCAGCCCAGTGGCGTCGTTAGGCCTGTTTTAGCCCCCATAAAATATTCTTAAGCCCCCTTAAATAGTTTGGTGTTGTTTTATTGATTTTTTTTTTTAAATGCTGACAAATTCAATATGAAGCTGATTATTTAATTAAACTTTAAATAAATAATCATATAACCTGTCATTATTTTTTTTTTGTTTTGCAGATGAACTGCAGATGTGGTTAAGGAAATCAAATTGTATTACAGGACAATTTGTGTGTGTGTGTGTGTGTGTGTGTGTGTGTGTGTGTGTGTGTGTGTGTGTGTGTGTGTGTGTGTTGGATGGAAGAGGGGACTCTTCCATCATTTATATTATATAACCATTTGTTTATATGGTTTTATATAACTGTTTTGCATACTCAAAAAAGATCAATGTCATCATTTCAAAAAGCGTATGTTTTTCATTCAGTTCATGTTGAATTCATACTGTATTTTCAGGATTTGACAATGTGGAGATGGTGGAGTAATACTTTAAGTGATGAGTCACGTGTACTGTCGTGCTGATCTGAGCACATTTTAAATGTCTACTTGATCAGATTGCTTAGTCGGAGTTACTTGTAGTATCATAAACTTTACCTTGAAACCATAAAATCACACAGAGAACAGTGTTGTCTTTGCTGATGCTTTACTGGCAGATTTTGTGACATACATGTTAGTAAGAAAGAGGCATTGAATCTGTATTATTCATGTTTCCAACAGAACATATGGTATATTTGAGTAAATAAGTATATCAAATTTCTTTTGGGCACAAAATTAAAAGAAAAACAAAGAGTAACAATTTAGAAGCAAAGCAGATAACAGCAACTACTGCTACTACTTTTTCATTTCAACAGCTGACCTTCACCTGACTGACTGATTGATTTATCAGACTGCTTCTCCATCTCTCCAACAAGGACACCATTTCTGGTATAGAAGATCTTGGCCAGAGAGGCACTCATGGGGGATGGACTGTACTCCTGACATTGGTAACCACTGAGACTTGGTGCACACTCTACTATGTACGAAAAGAATAAGGTTCCATGATTTAACATGCAGCTGTCTGTCACCTTCCCACTACGCAGATCAAATGAACACTCACCAAGTGGATCACTGTTCCAGTAAGTATCCTCATCATAAACTCTGAACGTAAGCTTGTTTTTCATGTTGATGGTTATAGGCCCAAATTCAAATACCTCCTGCCATGTAGGATTGTCATTATTACTTATGATAGCAGTGCGCTTGATCTGATCACCATAAGTAACCTCGACTGAACCATCTGTCTGAGTCCACTTGTCACCATACAGACCCTGGGCATAGAGCTTAAAGACCTTTAACGTTGCAAGACCTTTCCCAGCAGGACAACAGTTTGACTTGATATTCTGAGAACCGTCACAAACACAAGCACAAGGATCCCTTTCGTTGGATCTGTGCCCAATCTTACAGGTTTCTGAGCATCTTTTCAACACCGCATTTTTCTTGATGTACTTCTCCACCTCTTGCTTCAGTCCAGCAATGGCAGGATGACCACTTGGCAAAATCATGTGGAGGGGCTTTAAGTTGTATCCGACCACATCAGGTGTGTTCTTCAGTGACTCGAGCCAGCTGTTATAGACGGAGGGGTTTGACTGAGCTTCAAACAGAATATCAGCACTGTTGATGTTTCCACCAATGATCTCTGTAGTACGCTCATTAAATGCGCTGCTGAAACTTTGGTGAGGGCTTAACTTCTTCTTCTTTTCCTGACAGTGTTTGTACATGGCATTAATGTTAGCAGTTTTTGCAAAACTAGCAGAGGCCTCGACAGACAAACAGTCATTGACTTCTGTTGGAGACAGTCCACTCATGGTTGCCACACAGGTCCTGACAGAAGTGATTGCTTTTATTTTCCCTCCCAGAGACACTTGTGTGATGTAATGTGTACCGTATGTGTCGATCAGATTGCGATATGAGAGCGCTGTTTTACATGAGTATGAAGGAAGAGATTTCACTGCTGATTCAAACTCAGGACTCAGTGGAGGGTTTGTTGCCAGTCTGTAGCTGTGAAGCACAGGGATAAAACTAATTACAACAAATAACAATGTTGTTTCATTCAGAGGTTACAGTTGCTATTCATTATTTATCAGATACAGTACATCTTCACATCTATTTATCAGCACACTGGTGAAATAACCACAGCACTGAGACATCAGATAAGCTAAAATTAAATGTTGCAAAGACAAATAACTGTCTCCAAACTCACCGGTAGAAGCTACAGAAGACACAATGGCGTAAGAAGGTGTAGCGATCTTGTTTTGACTTTTGCATGCCAAAGGTAGCATCTTTGGAGTGGGAACCTCCAAAGCTAGAAGGGATTTCAAGGTCACTTTTCCAATCGTTGGACACCGATGATGTGGAGTCATTGACAAGCATTTCGACAGAATCATACTGTGTACCGGAGACCTTTAAACTGCACTTGGGGAGAGGTCTCCAGTCCACCACAGAAACTGGGACCTTCTGCTTGTCGCCCTTCATGTAGCTGTTTTTGTAGAGCCGGCAAGTGTTATTACCAAGACTCCATGTTTCAGTGTCGATGACATAGGCACCTTTCCGCTCCATTGTGACGATGTCAAAGCCTTCTCCACCCAGATTGTAACCAGGGACAAAGTGAGCTTTTTTACACTCCTGAGGGGTACCGATGAAGTGCAAACTGGATGGCTGACACAGAGGACTCCATGCCCAGCACAGGAGCATGAAATGCCACAGCCTTGCCATCTGTATGGAAGAAATGAAAAGTAACAGAAGGTAAAAGGCATGAAACATGAAAACATTTAAATGATGCAAACTTTAAATGTACTGCTACGGAAAAAATATTTAATGTAAACTGCTGGTAACAGAGAAGAAAGGACTCGGGTGACTTACCTTGCCTTGACTGTGGACAGTAGCGCCTGGTCAGTGGCTTTCAAAGTCTGACTTATATTGTAGTTGAATGTTCTGGAGGTGGAGTCTTTACTGCCAATCTAATCTATACTAACTAGCAAGTTTAATCTTTAACACTTATTTGTATTCACGCTTACTTTACACTACATATGGGTGAGAAATAAAATGAAAAAGTTTTTTTTTTTTTTTTTTTTTTGCAGTGACACATTAATACTGTATGCCTCAGAAATACAAGAATATAATTGAGAATGTAGCTCAAGGAGGCTGGTTAAAACATTTGCATTTGTAAGAAATGTAAAGAGAAGTCGATGTACTGAAGTTTGTGAAAATGAGTTCCTGATAAATGGACAACTTGAATACTATTTGACAAATTTAAGCAAAGCACCAGGATGCATTTTTCTGTCAAGCAGTTCAAACCCTCAACCTCATAACGTCTAAGGTTCAGAATCTAGACCTGTAAAAATGAGTTACATGAAATCAGCAGTATTTACTGTATTTACTGGCTTCTCGTTGATCCTGAAGATTTTTAGCCATGCTATCAGTCCTATGGTTTGCAATGCCACTCTGTCTGAAATATCTTATTACTTATTTAATGGAACTGCATGAGATTTTGTACATACATTCAGAGTCGACAGATGATGAATCCATATGACTTCATAATTTTAAGTGCCACTATAGTGTCCTAAGTCCTAGTGTATTTGTGGTTTTCAATGAAATGCCTCAACATCCTGTGTATTGCCAATACCCCTGATACACACATCCATGTTCTCAGCATGACCTTTGATTACTCTGTAATCAGGGGTGGACTGGGGTAAAAAAAAGTGGCCCGGGAATTTAGTACCTGACCAGGCCAGGGGGAGGATGATAGTGGTGGATGCTGTCAATGTTGCCTAATGCCACTGAGCATTGTCTGGCCCTAGTCCATACACAATACTGATGTTCTACAGCCAAACTAGCATAAATGACGTAACGTCAGTGCGTCACTTGCAGCACCACGCCATACCAGGCTCAATGACCCACCAGGGAAGCTCCCGGTACCCCCGTAAGCCAGTCCACCCTTGGTGGTGGGTCGCTGGCCGTCCTAGAGTACCGGCCGTTCTGTGATTCTCCAGATCACACAGATGGCCAGTCCGCCCCTGCTTATAACTCAAGCGCCATCATCATTTTGTCCGAAAATTCCTGGTTTTAGTCATGTACTACTAAACAGCCTGGTTTTCAGCACAGTTAAAATAATAATTAAAATACTTTACTTTTTATCAGTGCTTACAAAGAGGTTTATCATGTACTATACTATATACACTCAAACGTAAACAGTGCACCACACACGTCTGTGTGGTAAAGTTAAGCGCAAGTTAAGAGTTACCCTAGTGTCGTCATTTCACAATGTCAGCGTGCTGATGTTAGCACGCAGCTTAAAACACCTCTGCTGCTTTGTACAACCTCACAGAGCCACTAGCGTGGCTAAACTCTTACTCTAGTTGCCACAAGACTCCAAACTGGGCAACAGAGTTGAAACAGTCTAACAGAGGACACCATCAAGCTGTGCTATGGCACATAAGGCATCCAGTGTTTTCCTAAGCTTGACAGGAACTGAAAATGAGGATGTGTCTGCCTCTTTTTTACCATCTTTAACCCTTATTACTGGTTAGCACTATCACCTCAGAACTAGCTGGAGCTCGCCCTTCAGGCCTAACATCTGTAGGTGAGATAAGATAAATAGAAATAAGGATAAATAGAAACTGTAAATGTCCTGAAGGTGCATATGAGAGGGCATGTGTTTGGCCTGAGTGAACTATGTCTCAGCATAATCAGCTTAATAGTGAGCTCCACACACTTAAATCTATCAGTATGTGCTGTGCAAACAACAATTCAATAATGTCTTTGAAAAAATAAAGGAAACTGTTCATGTGGAAAGTACACAAATGATCAAGTGATGCGATAAGAGTGAGGGTTCACACTAACAACACTCATCTCACCCACACAATCTCACTAACGGCATGTTTGTGATCATGTTTCTTGATGGTTAGATAGAAAGTTGATACTGTGGCTCCAACAAACTTGTTACAAAGCTGACCATCTGCTGACAGAATATATTAACACAGTATGCTTATCTGAAGATGTTTGCAGGTTGCAGAATGCTAGTGTGCAGCAGCTGGGGATGCTGCTTTTGCATCCAAAAGGTCGATGTCCCGGTACAAGTATATATAAAAAGTATCCCCACCACCTGGACTTTTTCTCACTCTGATCTCTGTTTATTATGCAAGTGAATTGAGTGATATGCCAAATGATGAACGACAATTTTTTAAGTTGATCGATCGATTGGATTAATCATGTTGTAGCTGAAGCATCCACATTTGCACCTTTTTACTGCACAAATGATTCTTCATCAGAACTCAGCTGTTTCCACAACACAAGAAGCAAAAAGTCAGTTTATTTCATTTTGGCTGGTCTGAGAGCATTTACACAGAGTTATTAATTCATCAGTAATTGTTCAATACTTTAATTGTGATTAAATTCAATTTTAGGCACTTTTGTCATTTTCTTATCAGGCTCTTATCAGGATGGAAGTTTACGCACATATGCTAAACAAAAGTGTGAGTAGTTACGAAGAAATTTGGAAAATGTTTACAATGTTTTCAATTTACTGAGTAAAAACTGTTTTACTCAGAACTGCCTTTACAGTAAATAAATGACTCCAAACTTCCTGTGAACACTCACACAGTCATCTGACCAGTTCCAGTTAAAGACTTCTGCTTATAAGATCAGTCGGTATATACTTCCTTTTTATTTTTGTTATACTGTGATATTTTAATCGTGCCAGTTTTGTTCCTCAGGCAACATTGTTTGTGTCTGTAAATATGTCTCTGCAAGACTTGACTGAACTTCTCTTTTTGTCATGTCATCTTTTCCCAACTAAAGCAGCCTTCACTATCACAGCATTGACTGTAATTAATAATTAATGCCTTTTTTTCAGATCCTAATTATATAACTCAGTAACAGGTCATACATTACTCCCCAAACCGGCTTATTAATGAGTATGTTTAAAGGAGTGACCTTATTTTAGTTTGACTGTGATGCACTTTTTAGATGATCCAAATCATTTTCAAATTATCTGTATTGCCTCAACTGAGACAACCTGAAACAAAACTGTATTACAAGATTTTTAAGTGGCAGCAAAGATTTGTTAACACAGCTTATATCATAACATACTGTAGTATTAGTACAAGCTACATATTATTTCAGGAAAAGATAAATATATACATTGACAGAACATTTACTGTAATTAATTACAAATAAGTGGTATTTATGCTTCCATGATGCTATTTACTTGTACTTCATTACATTTCAGTGAAAACATTGCAATTTGTATTCAAGCAAATAACAGGTTAGGGATTTACATACTTAATATAACATGATATAACATGACACAAAACATAAAATGCAGTTCATTTTATAGAAAAACTACTCAACAGTGTATAAGGTATGGTAAATTAGCTCAACCATAGCCAGATATGATGGTGAAAAGCTGCTAAGATGTTGACGAGTCAGCAATAATAATACATGTGTGTGCTATTCGTTTACATTATGAAGAGTTTATAGGGCACATTTTGCAGATAAAGCGTAGCGTTGCACTTGCATCTGAGTGCATAACAAAGATGTTCACCCTCTGCTGCTGTTCAAACAGTACTACAGGCAGACTTTAATCGCCACTCAAATATTCCATGAGTCGCAGTTCATATTGTTACCACCGAGGGGCACTAGTTTCATGTAGAAATGACCAGTGATGTGAGACACTGATGACAGCTGCAGCACTCACTTGAGCCAAAGTAAACTGTGCACAAATCACTAAATCATTATTAATATATAAAAATCACATCAAAACTAGAAGTTAAAACCTTTCCAAAGAAATTGTGCGATCCTTACTTTCTATTGGAGAAATCAATATAGTAAAACATATACATATGTGTGGACTGCACAACTAATCTTTTACCATGATTAACTCATTGGTTGATTCCAAGCAGTTGGTAAATGAATACAAACTCCCAATACACACACAGCCATGATTCTGTAGTAGCAGGTCATGACTGTTTATGAGGGATTGTCTGTCTTTGTGGAGTGTGTCTTCCCCCATCCGTCAAAAACAGAAGTTTTTGAACTTGAGCTGTGTGACATGAGGGAATTGATGTATCTACCATCTATTTATAACACAGAGAGAGAGCAGGTGTGCCGATACACGGAGGCAAAGTGATTGGTTGAAATCCTCTGAGATCCTCTCTTGTGTAAATACACACACAAACATGCACATAAACATACACACACACATTGATCTGACATAGGAACCCTTTTTACAGTGATAAATACACGCATACAGTAAGTGCCTATATGTAAAGAGGAGAAAGCCATTCCCATGCATACATATATTCAAACAGTAAATGATTTACAGCTTGCTGCTGGCACCCACGGATAGCCAAACAATGCTTATTTCCATGCAAACAGCTCAAACACATTTCCAGGTGTTGTCAAATGAAAAGGGAGACATGCTCTTCACAGTATCAGCTTCTTCTCCCCTGAGGGTAGAGCAGATACACACCCACAAACACAACCAGATCCTCTGCAACACTCAAATGATCTACAGCACTCAATAAATCAACGGATCTTGTCCAAACACAAATACTTCAAACATCAGGTAAACAACGATGCTTCATGCTTCCAACAGTGATGTCGAAGTGGTCAAGAACAGGCAGGCATGTAGTGGTAAAATAATGCCTGAGTCAGAAGAACCTGTACCCACTGGCGTTTAGTACCTCAGAAAAAAAAACAGCATTTCATGAGAATCAAAGGTGGGAAGAAGATAGCTTTATTTGCATATTTCTATTGTTCATTTGCACCTAACTGAAAGCAGAGACTGAAAGCTACAATCTCAGAAAGGAAGTAAACCTTCTTTAACAGCTAACACAACAAAATATTTTTGCCATTGATAAAAAACAGATTAATCAATGACGATAATGATGATTTAACGCCCACAAAATCCTCCCTGACACACTCGGAGGGAGATGAGTTCTGAGGCCATGTTCAGACCAACAGCAGCCTTGAAAGAAAAACACACTTGTTTTCATTTATGACGATATCTTTGGTGTTTCCTGTCTCACTGAAGTACACTCAGGTGTTTGGACAATTAATTCATTCTCATCCAATTATGGAGGAATAAACAGTCCCTGCATTATATTAAATACAGTCAGACACCAGCGTTGTTTCTGTAAATGCTTTACTGGTAGATTTTGTAACATACCTGTCACAAAGGACAGAAACAACCCCAAAGAAGCTGGATCTTGAAAGTTTTACAACCATGTTTGTAATTAAATTTGAGAGATTACGAAGTAAGGACATTATGATTGCTTATGAAGGTTTGTGAAAGCAAAACAGACATTATCTTTAAATGGCAAAGTTAAAACTCCGTGTTTCATTCCATCTCGCATCACAAGCAGACTTCAACCTGATTGTCCAACTCATTTAGCAGAGAACTAACCAGTTTCCCTAACCCAAACCCTAAGTCAAAGATGGACTCGGGCGTGGATATGACATTCCTGACCAACAAGACTTGGTGCACACAAGCACAAGGATCCCTTCTACCAGTTCTGTGCTCAATCTTACAGGTTTCTCCTGTACTTCTCCACCTCTTGTTTCAGTCCATCTAGGGCAGGTTGTAACTTTTTACAGGTTGTCGTCTGTTTTTTTTTTTTTTTCAATAATCTATAGTAATAAGCTATGACAAGTGAGTTTACAAAACTGTAATCTATGTACTCCTGGTGTGTCCAGAAGATGGTGCAATTGACTTGACTATAAATAGTTGACTAATTCTAAAATACAGGAAAACGGACATTGTGGTGGGGCAGTAGCTGATTTAGTTTAGTTTGCACAACTTCCTTTTATTGCAACAAATGTGTCAAAAAAAGCATGGTGTGTGACAAGTTTTTATAAGTGTTTTGTGAGCTTACTGTTTTTGTAAATAAAATTAATCATGGTCTTACAGGGCTGAACTATTCAGCCCCATTGGAATACCCCACCCATTGTCAGTATTCCACAGTCCAAATACATGCAAGTGAAGTGAACTGAAATGTTTTTTACTTATGAATGTGTTTTCCTGTAAGTGTCAGCCCTGTGACAGACCAGTGACGGTTTAGTATGTACAACCTCTCACATGCTATACATGCAGTAGCTCAGTCTGTAGGGATTTAATTTGGTAACCAGAGGGTCTCTGGTTCAAGTCCAGCATGGACCAAAGTATGCAAGGCAGCTGAAGAGGTGCCAGTTCACCTCCTCGGTACTGGCAAGGTGCGCTTAACTGCTCTCAGTCCAGTGTGTGGTTATAGAACTTCCCCCTGCTATTCTAGGCTCCAGCCTCTGCCTAACTGTGATCATGATAAAGAAATACAGAGAGTGGATGAAGTGAGTTCCTCTCTTTAAATCAATCAGCATGAATATGAATGTATTATAATAACTGTGAATCCTGAACACTTCTCTCTTCTCCCCTATAAGTTAATCCGAATTTTACTTTTTGACTGCTCTGCTGTCAAAGACAGAAATATAATATTGTGCATCAGCAAGTTTTAGGCAGACACATGAGGTTTAACTTTAATAGGAGAGATAGTGGAGTCGTGCATATAGACGGCTTATTTGATCATGAAGCCTGATGCAACTCTGAATAATTCTTAGATATGTCATTGAAGTGTATGAGGTACACTTCTGAGTCTGTTAACAAACAGAGTGACATCTGTCTCATCCATTCTGATTAAATTATCATTAGTAGATCCACATATATGCCACAGTGCTGTCTCACTTCTCCTTCATCTTCTTGCAGTTTTCATACATTAGTTCAGTGTGCTGCTTTTGCATCCAGTGTTGGTGGCATGTTTGCCTTATGCTTATGAAACACACATCATATATATACAGCACTCTACCGTCACCACCTTAGACACGTCCTCTCATTCACCTCATGAGAATTTGTTATAGAATATATTTTGATTTGTTTGTTTGTTTTTATGTGTGCATCATATCATTTTATGTGTATTATGTGTATATTTATTGTATATGTGTTCTGTGACTTGTTCTTTTATTTTTTTTCAATATACATTTCAAGTAAGTAATATTATATCTATAGTGCAAACAGTGAAAATGTTTCCAGAATGAGAAATGGTTATGTTAATGTTATAATCATATTGTTCTAGTAAGTAAAATATTATAACAAAATTATTTTTATTAGTAAGATATTCGACTATTTTGGGTGGTTGGTTTGTACAGTCTATATGTATTTATGCATTTATGAGTATGCATTTCAATGTTACACATAACCATATAATTACGCAGAAAACATAAAATAAGACAAACACCTGTGTTGTCTTTGTTGATGCTTTATTGGCAGATTTTGTAACTAACAAGAAAGAAGCAGAGGAAAAGGTAGATTATCAAACAATTTCTCACAAAAACATTTTGGATTCAATTTGAGAAATTTACAACATATGTAATTATTTTCTGCAAACAGAAAAAACAAAGAAAGATGAGAGCAACAGTGCGAAAGATGCTATTCAGATCAAATCCTTATTCTTTCATCATCCCATCTCATGTTAACAGCTGACCTTCACCTGACTGACTGATTGATTTATCAGACTGCTTCTCCATCTCTCCAACAAGGACACCATTTCTGGTATAGAAGATCTTGGCCAGAGAGGCACTCATGGGGGATGGACTGTACTCCTGACATTGGTAACCACTGAGACTTGGTGCACACTCTACTATGTACGAAAAGAATAAGGTTCCATGATTTAACATGCAGCTGTCTGTCACCTTCCCACGACGCAGATCAAATGAACACTCACCAAGTGGATCACTGTTCCAGTAAGTATCCTCATCATAAACTCTGAACGTGAGTTTGTTTGCCATGTTGATGGTTATAGACCCAAATTCAAATACCTCCCGCCATGTAGGATTGTCATTATTACTTATGATAGCAGTGCGCTTGATCTGATCACCATAAGTAACCTCGACTGAACCATCTGTCTGAGTCCACTTGTCACCATACAGACCCTGGGCATAGAGCTTAAAGACCTTTAACGTTGCAAGACCTTTCCCAGCAGGACAACAGTTTGACTTGATATTCTGAGAACCGTCACAAACACAAGCACAAGGATCCCTTTTGCTGGATCTGTGCCCAATCTTACAGGTTTCTGAGCATCTTTTCAACACCGCATTTTTCTTGATGTACTTCTCCACCTCTTGCTTCAGTCCAGCAATGGCAGGATGACCACTTGGCAAAATCATGTGGAGGGGCTTTAAGTTGTATCTGACCACATCAGGTGTGTTCTTCAGTGACTCGAGCCAGCTGTTATAGACGGAGGGGTTTGATTGAGCTTCAAACAGAATATCAGCACTGTTGATGTTTCCACCAGTGATCTCTGTAGTACGCTCATTAAATGTGCTGCTGAAACTTTGGTGAGAGCTTAACTTCTTCTTCTTTTCCTGACAGTGTTTGTACATGGCATTAATGCTAGCAGTTTTTGCAAAGCTAGTAGAGGCCTCGACAGACAAACAGTCATTGACTTCTGTTGCAGACAGTCCACTCATGGTTGCCACACAGGTCCTGACAGAAGTGATTGCTTTTATTTTCCCTCCCAGAGACACTTGTGTGATGTAATGTGTACCGTATGTGTCGATCAGATTGCGATATGAGAGCGCTGTTTTACTTGAGTATGAAGGAAGAGATTTCACTGCTGATTCAAACTCAGGACTCAGTGGAGGGTTTGTTGCCAGTCTGTAGCTGTGAAGCACAGGGATAAAACTAATTACAACAAATAACAATGTTGTTTCATTCAGAGGTTACAGTTGCTATTCATTATTTATCAGATACAGTACATCTTCACATCTATTTATCAGCACACTGGTGAAATAACCACAGCACTGAGACATCAGATAAGCTAAAATTAAATGTTGCAAAGACAAATAACTGTCTCCAAACTCACCGGTAGAAGCTACAGAAGACACAATGGCGTAAGAAGGTGTAGCGGTCTTGTTTTGACTTTTGCATGCCAAAGGTAGCATCTTTGGAGTGGGAACCTCCAAAGCTAGAAGGGATTTTAAGGTCACTTTTCCAATCGTTGGACACCGATGATGTGGAGTCATTGACGAGCGTTTCGACAGAATCATACTGTGTACTGGAGACCTTTAAACTGCACTTGGGGAGAGGTCTCCAGTCCACCACAGAAACTGGGACCTTCTGCTTGTCGCCCTTCATGTAGCTGTTTTTGTAGAGCCGGCAAGTGTTATTACCAAGACTCCATGTTTCAGTGTCGATGACATAGGCACCTTTCCGCTCCATTGTGACGATGTCAAAGCCTTCTCCACCCAGATTGTAACCAGGGACAAAGTGAGCTTTTTTACACTCCTGAGGGGTACCGATGAAGTGGAAACTGGATGGCTGACACAGAGGACTCCATGCCCAGCACAGGAGCATGAAATGCCACAGCCTTGCCATCTGTATGGAAGAAATGAAAAGTAACAGAAGGTAAAAGGCATGAAACATGAAAACATTTAAATGATGCAAACCCCTGAATATCCCTTTTTAATACAAAATTTTAGTAAAGCATTGACACTATGAATATAATACATTTTATGTGAGAGATTACTCAGCAAAATCTATCTGCACCACAAGAGAATGGTCTCAAGTGTCTTACCTTACTGTGTCAACAGCAAGCTGTGGCTTAAGTGGCTTACAAAGTCTTACTTCAAGTATTGGTGTTGAGGAGGTGGAGTCTTTAATGTCTATGTAATTATACATGTAATTATATAAGTTCTGTATTTGACCAACTTCCTTCACACATTTTATCCACTTCACACTCAACATGTAAGAAAAAATGAAACGGTATATCTCAAAAGGGGAAACAAGGCTTTTATGGTGACATTTGCACAAAATTATGGGGACTGAGGTGTCAAGTGATCCACCTCAAATTAACAACTCACACAAGTTACTAACAAGAACACACATAGCGCACAAGACAAGAGGTGGAACTTGGCTAAAGAGCAAGGCCAAAAAAAGTTTTTTTTATTTTTTTCTTGTTGTTGTTGCTGTATATATATATATATATATATATATATATATATATATATATATATATATATATATATATATATATATGTCTGCATTGGTCTATGAATGTGGGGGTGATTCTTAGTGTATCTAAACAACATATGAAGAGCTTCTCTTTCAGTTCACGAAATCCGTGTAGCCGCAGCAGCTTCTCCAGTCGCGTCAGACAACTCACACAAGTTACTAACAAGAACACACATAGCGCACAAGACGAGGTGGAACTTGGCTAAAGAGCAAGGCCAAAAAAAGTTTTTTAATTTTTTTCTTGATGTTGTTGCTGTATATATATATATATATATATATATATATATATATACAGTGATTCTTAGTGTATCTAAACAACATATGAAGAGCTTCTCTTTCAGTTCACGAAATCCTTGTAGCCACAGCAGCTTCTCCAGTCGCGTCAGATGATCTATATTATAGATATTGTTTAGATACAAATATGATCTATATCATTATATGCACTCTGTTCAGGGCTCTTATAGTTTATAATAAAGCCTAGTTATTCTTATATCTTGTGTTTTGGGTACTTCTTATATGTATTATTATATTGTATATTATATTATAAACAAGATGGCCGCAGCCACTGCCGTGAAGTCTGACGTCAGTCAAGTTT
Organism: Nibea albiflora; assembly: GCA_014281875.1. NCBI lineage: Eukaryota > Metazoa > Chordata > Actinopteri > Sciaenidae > Nibea > Nibea albiflora. The sequence goes on from CM024789.1 coordinate 25,165,165, forward strand.
CATTCAATATATTCAGAGTTTCATTCAATATATTCAGAGTTTCATTCAATATATTCAAGGTTCACTCCATATATTCAGGGTTTCATTCAATATATTCAAGGTTCACTCCATATATTCAGGGTTTCATTCAATATATTCAAGGTTCACTCCATATATTCAGAGTTTCATTCCATATATTCAAAGTTTCATTCAATATATTCAAAGATTAATTTCCTGAATGGCATGCCATAATATATATATATATATATACACAGCAACAACAAGAAGAAAAAAATAACATTTTTAACAAGAAAGGCCATAATATTGTCTTTAAACTTCTTTAAATTATTTTATTGTATTAGCATATGGGGTTAGGGTGAGGTTACTGTACGTAGACTTAAATAACTACTCATGGCAGACAAAGTTAGCTACTGCCTGTTGAAAAGTAGGGGATATTTTTGATGGTAACCAGACCATAAATAAAAGAAGTGTTGTGATTTATCTCATTGGGCAAATGTATGCAGTGGATGTATTTTATCACAGTGTCATCTAAGTATAAATTTATTACAAATAATTGTATGACAGCTGTGTCAGTTTTAAACATTTTCCCCATTCTGTTTTGTCAGGCTCTGAGATGCATTGGTAACATGGAAAATATCTTTTGTGACAACCAAAATGCTTCTTTATAATTGTCTGTGTGCATTCTTACAAACATTTTCATAAAGCTGTAAAAAGTGAGTGAGACATTAATAGGAGTTTGATTTGCTCGTGACACCGTCCTGGGATGACCTGTAAACCACTCTAGGATTGGAAGAGAACTGTAAACTGAACATTACAGAACATTTGAATCATCATATCTGTGAGTCTGACTGATATGTGCCGGTCCAGGCTGCAATACTGATATAAATAATCTTCACCAGGAAAAGTCAGGGCCCTATGGAGTTCAGATACCCTTCTCAATCCCTGTGATGACAGGTAACAGAAAAGTGGTTAAACTGATGAGAAATAAAAAGGGTTCATTTAAATCTGCCAATCTATTGAGTATAGCATGTCAACCACGAAACTACAGACCTGTCTCAAATCTTCCTTTTATAGCCAAGATTGTTGAGAAAGTGGTTTTTAATCAACTTAGTAATTACTTGAACTCCAGTGGACTTTTTGAGAAATTTCAATCAGGTTTTTGAGCTCACCACAGTACAGAAACAGCTCTTATTAGAGTGTTAAATGACATAAGGTTGAACACTGACTCAGGCAAAGTATCAGTTCTGGTCCTGCTGGATCTCAGTGCTGCGTTTGACACTGTGGATCACAGCACACTGCTGAACAGGTTGGAAACATGGGCAGGACTCCGTGGAACAGTCCTAGAATGGTTCAGGTCCTACTTGGAGGAACGGAGTTATTTTGTGACCATTGGAAGTAATCAATCAGATCGAGTGGCTATGACATGTGGGGTTCCTCAGGGGTCAGTTCTTGGACCCCTTTTGTTCAGCCTATATATGCTGCCTTTGTGTCAAATTTTGCAGAATTCTAATGTTAACTATCATAGTTATGCAGATGACACACAGATATATCTTGCGCTGTCCCCAGATGACTGCAGTCCTATAGAGTCATTGTGTAACTGTCTAGAGCAAGTCAAAAATTGGATGAACCAAAATTTTCTTCAGTTAAATCAAGAAAAAACTGAGGTATGTGTTTTTGGCAATAAAGAGAAGAGGGCTGCTGTCAGTAAACACCTTGAGTTACTGTCTCTAAAAACTAAAGACCAAGTCCGAAACCATGGCGTGTTGATAGACTCAGATCTGACCTTCAACAGTCACATAAAATCAGTCACCAAAACAGCCTTCTACCAACTTAAGAACATATCCAGAGTTAAGGGCTTTATGTCCCAAACAGATCAGGAGAAGCTGATCCATGCTTTCATCTCCAGTAGACTTGACTACTGTAATGGTCTTTTGACTGGACTCCCCCAAAAAAGTATTGAACAGCTGCAGCTCATTCAGAACGCAGCAGCTCGACTTTTGACCAGAACAAAGAGATCAGAACACATCACCCCAGTTCTTAAGTCTTTACACTGGCTCCCAGTTAGCCACAGTAACAGATTTTAAAGTTCTGCTACTAGTTTACAAATCACTGAATGGTTTAGGCCCACAATACATAAACGAAATGTAGAATATAGACCCTGTAGGGCTCTGAGATCTACTGACTTAGGTCAGATAGTGGAGCACAGAGCTCAAACCAGACACGGTAAAGCAGCATTTAGCAGTTATGCTGCTCACAACTGGAACAAACTACCAGCAGGACTGAAATCAGCCCCAACTCTTAGCACTTTTAAATCCAGGTTAAAAACGTTTCTATTTTCACGTGCTTATGGTTGAGCTCTTTTAAAGAACTATTAAAGATTTTTTTCTTTTAAAGAATCATAATCCCGTGATTCGTTTATTGTTCTAAATTGTTTTCAAATTTGCTATTTTAATGATTTTAAATGATATTCTGATGTTTTTTTCTTCTCTTTTTAATTTTTTTATTTCTATTGCTATTGCTTGTCTTAATGCCAAATGTTTTCCTTGCTTTTGTAAAGCACTATGAATTGCCTTGTGTACGAATTGTGCTATACAAAAAAACTTGCCTTTGCATTCACTGTAATTTATGGACAATCTATGGAAAAAATATCCAAGACAAAGTGTGTGTTATAGCAGAGTCAAACACAAGAGAGAACCTTAAGAGAGACTCCGAAGGACAACAAAGGTTGTTGTTGGTGGTCAGGAAATTTTAACAATATACAGAATATATTTATTTGTTTAGGATAAACTGGCAGCTTCACCTTGAAGATTAGGATTGTGAAGATGGGATGCTATGATGCAAATTTCTGCAAAAACTGTAGTGGAGGCCACTGGTACTAGCATCAGGAACATCACATTCAAATTCACAGTTCGGTTACTTAGTTCCCAGACATTGTTTTAACTTGGGGCTGAATTTTGTCTGAATGTCTGTTTAGTAATGGGAAAACATGGAGAACGGAATATAAATTGTGCAAACAGAACTTAACCTTAAAAGGTTAGGGCGACAAGCATGGGTTGAACCAGGCGTGAGGCCTAAGACAACAAGGCGAGAGCGCTTTTTAAAAACAGGAAGCGCATATTATGGTCAGGCAGCAGGTTTAACGCTGCTAATTTTGCACGACTTCCTTTTATTGATGCAAATGTAGTGTCAGTTGAAAGAATGGTGCATGGCAAGACTTTATTAGTCAAACATAGAGACATGTAGAACTGTCTGTGAGCTTCCACTTTGTAAGTAAAATGAATCATGGTCTTGCAAGGCTAAACTATTCAGCCTCATTGTTTAACACACTCCCTGGTGTGGATTTCTTCTCATGATCCAAAGACATGCAAGTGGAGTACAGATTTTCACTGAATGTTTTACTCTTGAGTGTCAACCCTCTGACAGACTGTTCAGAGTGTGTACAACCCCTCACATCTAATGCATGCTGGGATAGGCTCCAGCCTCCTGGACCTCCTGACTATGATCAAGATAAACAAATAGAGAACACAAACAAGGATGGAATCACCAGTCTCAGACTTTGATGAAAAAGGCAACACTGTATCCAAAACAAAGGACTGATTTGCACCTGTGTCATGCAATACCTTAATCGGAACACGTGCATCACTACCAACCAATGCTATGACTGCATCAGTGATGAACAGCTCAAAACCAGCATTCTCCCATGAAATACAGACAGGTGTCTTCCTTGACCCACCAGCAAGACACAAGACGTTAAGATTCACATTAGCAGTACTTTCAGGCACAGCACAAAGCATAGCTGGAACATGCACTGCGGCATTGTGCCTCCCTTTTGACTGCAACAGAGGACACTAAGCTTTCCAGTGGCCTTCACCATGACAATAGTGCCACTCCGTCGAACCCTGTTGCTGCCCTGGAGATACAGGAGAGACCAGGCCTCACAACCTTAGGGCTGCAACGCAAGGGTACTCTGCCACCATTCACACACGGCACCCCCCCCCCCAGAACGTGTTACCCAGCCAACTTTATGTGTGATCACAAAATCATCTGCCAACTCTGCTGCTTTCACTACATTGATGGGCTTCTGTTCGGTCACATATGTAGCAACATGCTCAGGGACAGAACTTTTGAACTCATCAATAGAGTTCATTTTACTGGCTGAACACCAGTGCTGAAAATGAATAATCAGTTCACAAACAAACTCTACATGTGTCTGCTTATCACGTTTGCTCCAACTCCAAAATCTTTGGCGATAGGCTTCTGGGACCAACTCATGTGCCTTCAACACAGCTGCTTTCGCTGTGTCATAATCAGGGTCCTCACGACAAATTGCTGAGTACGCCTCCTGTGCTCTCCCAGTGAGCACACTCTGAAGCATAAGCACTCTATCTGAATAAGGCCACAAAAATGTCTAGGTCACGTTCATTAAATTTTGGAAGCAGCCGCAGGTTAGCAGTAACCTCACCACCACTTATCCCAGATACATCGGAATTCCAGCCGGAGTGAGCTTCCCCTCCTGGATTAACTGCAACCTGAACGTCTCTAACTCCAACTTCATCCTCTCTGTATCCTGCCGCTGCTGTTCCAACTCAAGTTGGGGATATCAGTATCTGGTGGACTGGGAGGGTTACGGCCCAGAGGAGCGGTCATGGGTGTCAGCCAGTTATATCGTGGACCCGACCCTCATCAAAGACTTCCATCGTCGCCATCCAGATCTTCCTGGGCCGTCCGGTGCCGTCCCTTGAGGCGGGGGGTACTGTCACAGTCAGTCTTCGCTCCGCCTTCTCCAGCCTCCCAGTTTCCCTCCTTGTGTTTGCCACGCCCTATTTAAATTTAATTGTGTATTTAAACCCTTGGTTTCCCCTGTCCCAGTGCCAGATTGTTAGTGAACCATGAACCATCTCCAGCGTTTCCTGCCTTAGCCCTTTGGATTGTTTGCCTGCTTTCCCTGACTGATTTCCTGTGTACCGAACCTCTGCCTGGAATTAAAGACTAGTTACCTCCTGTGTCTGCCTCTCGAGTCCTGCAGTTGAGTCCTGTCTCCGTGCTTTGTAGCAGTCACTGGAGGAGTTACATCTCAAATAATGATTCACGGATATATTTATAGAAATTCTTAAGAGACACATGGCACTAAATTTAACACAAGGAAAGAAAAAGACTATAACAGGCAAATAATTGATAATACCAAACATTATGAGGAATGAAAACCATATAAGGGCCTCTTTGATCCAATCAGATGGTATATTTTTGACTAAGTCACAAGATGGTGTTGTGTCTTCTGTGGTGATGCAGCGAAGATGTTTGAAGAGAGAGTCCGCCGACACCGTCTTAGTTGTATAATAGGTTTATTACAACAAGTGCAGTATCGTAGCAAGTAACAAGTTACTTGGAGAGCCCTCGGCCGAATGATGAGAGAGTCTCCCGAACCATACAAAAGTAGCCCTTATATAACATGGATGCCACATGCATCCTTGACATCCTCAATAAATAAAGGAAAGGAATGTTAAAAACAAGGATTAAGAGAGATCCAACCAGATGTTTTATGATCAGATGACCCCTCAATCTTTGACCCCATCTTCTAGAAAGGTCAGCCTTCATGCTGAACCTAAACTCCCCTGTCAGATGGGTCATCATTCCAGGAGACCCTAAAACTCCTCCAGGTACTTAACTCAAAGCCAAGGTGGCCCCAGAGTACTAAATGCCCTCACAAAGAAGTGTTTCATTCATTACACATCATACACATATAATAGTACTAATGTTACCCTGTAAGTATGCATATATGAGAATACACCTCAATGGCACTACCAATTTTGGTAACTAGTTTATTCATATGTGGTATACTTCAAGAAAGGTGTTTTGCATCAACTTTCTGTTTAGTTTTTATGAATAACTGTTTTTCCCAGTCATTTCAAAATCATCACTGACTATGTTTCCCATTTCTCATTCCAGAAGTTAATGGCTCAGCTTCTCTTGCAAGACAACCACCTCACTGGTTCCTCCATATTCAGAACTGATGTTCAATCTATAAATGCTGCCTTTATGACCCTGTCATATTTCAGAACTCCAAGCAACAGACACTGCTTTCACGACCAGTACAATGTAACCGTCCCAGTCAACCATGGCTATCAAAACACACATCTTCACATTTACCTTGGCAGCAACGGCTTCTTCTCTAATCTAACCTTATCAGTTGCTCCAAATTCATCACTTCTAACCTTAACTTCAGCCCATGCCGTCCTGCACTTCAACCACATATTCTCCTTGTCCGGCATTTCTACTGTCCATTTCTCCGGTCACTCTTTCACAATAAGAACAGCCACCCTGTCTATAATGTGTGCTACATGTGCAACTCCCTCCTTGCTGGAGCCCATGTCAGTGCCACCACAACCACCCAACTCTGCGTCTCTGCTCACCACACTGGTTCCTAGTTGCAGCTCGTATCCAGTTCAGAACTATCTTACAGGGCAGTAAAAGGAGCTACTTCTTACCTTGAATTTATGGTTTAAGTCTGAAGATGTTGTGGACAGCAGAGACACTGTTTGCCTTTCCCTCACAATAAACAAACATGCACATTCAGGTCAAAGGAAGCGATTCAGCAGTATGAGCTCTACCTGCCACTACCTGGCCTACCTCTGATAGCAGGGGAGACAGAGTCAGCTAACCTATTAGCTGGGCATTATAGTGGTAGAGAATACTTGTCTGGTGCAACACCTTCTCTCATGAATCTCACTCTTAATGAATACAAAGCAATCTAAACAATTGTGTACTGAATAATGTGCTACAATAAATAAGCATTATAACATCACCAGAATCAAATTTATTATTTTCAATTTGGTTTCCCAATTAGGTTCCTTTGAGCAACACACAACATTCATTTATATTTATATAATGTTCATTTCCAGTTAGACATTTGCACTGATGATCATTCAGCATGTGCCTCCTGTTGACTTGCGTCATTTCTATATTAAACTTAAACTATGAGAAGGAAATTACACAATATATGGAATACACCTTTTTTTAAATCTGTTTTCATTTTGGCATTCTTGTCTGTTGATTGTAATTATATTCATTGTGACGAGGGAGAAACAATTCCACGTCAGAAATGTGTGCATGTTTTGCACTGTAACCACACAGTGGCTGAACAAATGCCACACAGAAAATACAGTTCTTAGATTAAAAAGTATCACAACTGTGAATTTTAGAACAGTGCCTGATCTCAAGAGGTGCATACAAAACTTTCTGTCACAGAATGGAACTATGCTTTATGTCAGTGCTGCAAGTTTGCAGATATATTTCACTTAAAATACAATAAAATAAACCTTTAAAAAATGATCTCAAATGTTTCTCATACTTAAGACACAATTCTGCCACATGAATGTGCAGTACTTGGTCATAGCAGCCCTCCAAAAACACATGAAGCAAAAAGTCACACATTAAGTGTTGGCTCTTCTCATCATTTACACTTTGGTCGAGCCCTTTAACTAGAATGAGGAAGCTGAAAAATTACAGTACATGTTTTATTTATTATTCTTTTATTTTGTTATTTCGATGTTTATGCACCATTCTAAAATCATTAAAACAATTATTACTTTTTATATCACTACTGTTTGAAAAATATAAGTACAATTTTAGCATTTGTTGTAAAAATGAAATGATGAAGCTATGATAAAAAACAATATTTAACCCCCAAGTTGTATTTGTCCTTTCTTCTGAGGCAATGTTCAGAACAGCAGCCTTGAATCAAAAATACACAACCTGCTGATTAGGTGATCCAACAAGGGTGGCAAGGCCCAAGGCTCCTGAAAAGAAATGCAAACCTTTTGAATTAATTTGCCGTGTTGCAGTAATCTGATTTTAAATATCCATTATTGTGAGCTTGTGAAGTAGGCAAGGAGAAACAAGCCCAGCACTACATGACCAGCTTTGGTTTGATCAGAAAGCTGTTGAATGTGGCTTTTTGGTGGGAGACCAGGTTCTTTCTCTTTTACCACAGAGTGGTGTAGGCCTGAATGCTTCTTTCCAAGGTCCTTACACGTTTTTGAAAAAATGTGAGAAGCGTTGTCTTGCTGTTACAGTGTTTCAACGTCAGTCTCAAAACTCATGGATATATAGACTCAATAAACTCAAGCCCCTTTTGTGAGTCACTTCTGAGTCAATATCTACAAATGGTTTTTCCACACTGGTAAGATATTAGTTGAGCCTTGAGCCTTACTGAGCATAAAAGGTAGTTTTCAGTTGTCTTTACTTGCTTGTGTCTCAACCTCTTCATGTATTTGAAAGATAGGCTGTGTTCCTTCATCACATCGCTTTTATTGTTTACTCAGAACAGCTTTTTTGAAAGATGAGGTCTTTACTGATAAAGAGATGAGAAATACAGTACATTATATACAATATTAACAGCAGTTAAGGTGACATGAAAGGGACATTTCATGCATGTAAATATGAGCTGCTGTATCAACACATTACACAAAAAGGCTCACAGAGTTATAAAAGGGTATGTTACATCAAAATCTCCACAAACCTGAAAAGAAGTCACATAAAAATACATTTTGCTCCCCATCTTAAAAAGTATAAAAACATTTTGTGAGTAAGTTCCTACAGCCCCTTTCTGGACAGTTTTATACTGTATATACAAAAGAAGAGACATTAAAAACAACAACACTGCTTGAGATCCTCAATATTTGAATCAGAATATATAACAGAACAGCCTCCTCTCTCAAAAAAGTTGGACTTGAGGGATTCAGTGCCTGGACACTGCATAATGTTACAAGTTAGAAAATCTTTTCTTTTTGTTTTCGCTGAGCTGTATCAATGTTACTTTGTAGATATATAAATAGTGTGTCACTAAAAAGTGTTTCACTCCACGTCCTCAAAAAGAGGCTTGACTACGGTACTGGACCAGTGTCTCTTTAAGTGCTTCAATAGGTTCAATAGCCTTAGCATAGTCCACTGATTTAGACTGGAGCATGTCTGATAAAAAATTGGAGTCACTCAGGACCTTTCTGAACAGAACAGGAGATCCAGCAAAATTCAGATCAATCTGAGCCAATATCCTTGCTTCAACAGCTCTTTGTGGATGTTTCTCAGAGAGATCTCTTCAAGTACCTGTACTATTGCAGGCAATGTGTCCATAACATTATGACATGCTATGTGCCTACAGGCCCGATGTGTATCATTTAGCTGTTGGTGCACCATGCAAACGTCTCCCGCTGCACTTCCAGCCATTTGTTATGTACATAAGAGCAGTGGCTCTTAAAATATTCTTTTTTTTCCACAAAAGGTGAAAGGGGAGTATTTTACAATTCGTGCATATAGATAACTAATATCAGTCTTCAGGTAGTTAATTTCCTTCGAATTTCCCCGAATTTTTATTTCTGAGACACTTCCTTAAATGGCAAACAGCGTCCGTGGTTTATTGACGCCATCTTGTGGATAAACTGAGAACTACAACAACACAGGAAAGATATAAACAACATGGCGGCTGCCGGAAGGTGACTGACTTCATGCTAATGTTCGTCAATGAAACTTGAGAACAAATGCTGCTCTCTTCGTTTCACTCAGGAGGCCATCATCACGTTTTGAATTTTTGTTTTGCCAGAAAACGGAGATGAGACATGAGAATCAAAACGTTAGTCTAGCTAATCTTTTTGCTAGCTAGACAAGTAGTATGTATGTTTGTGCTATTAGAGAAAGAAAAGTAATGTAAAGTAAGAAAAATAATGCACAACACAACACTCATAAGAATTATAAACTGTATTGACTCGCCACAGGAAAGAGAAAACATTATAATTAGTGCCTCGTGCCACAGGACCCCCAACAAGTAAATTAACAAAACGTGTGTTTTCATCCCGAATCGTGTGCTACTAAATGTGTAAGAAATTCGTGAAATATTCGCGAATATTTCCCCCAAAAAACTAGGAAAATTTCCCATAAGAATGAATGGAGAAGCCAGAAAAAAATAAAAATTCAACAGACATACTACAGACATTTTCAGAAATGAACTGCTCTGGCATACTTTCATCGAGAGACTTCATTTAAACTTTAAAATGGTGGTACTCTTGCCTACTCTTCATCTATCCACCTCACTTACCGACACCTTTTACCGTTTTTAAACTATCAAGGCTCAAAGGTGTGAAGGTTTTTGGTCAAATTTCAGGGTTTATAATGGTTGTGTATTGCGCGGAATGTTTTCGCCAGAGTGGATGACATCATCAGCTAGAGGGTGGAGGGGAGAAAAAAATCGGTCAAAAAATAAAACGTAAACTGCTCCTGTGGCCACAAATTTCACACTACAAACATGATTTATACATAAAAACGTAGGAAAATTTGTCTTCTCGCTCCGATTCGTCTACGAAAGCTGTGAGTATTATAGTTTTGGCCTGAGACACAGAGATACGCCACCGGGACCCATCCACCGGCCCATAGACTGCTATGTTAAAAAGGCGGGAGATTTTCTGGAGGAAAGCAGAAGTCACCTTTCTTTGAATCGATTTTAATAGGTCATATTTCTTTATTTTACACACAAACTGCATATCTAGACGATCAGGAAAGTCTCTAGATGCCCAAACTTAAGTCGGTTCAATGATTGGAAATACGGTTTGGACAGATATCCTTCCTGTTCGAGGCATGATCTCAGCATTTTCTCTCTCTCTCTCTGCCTTCCAACTGAAATTCAAACTGCTGCACTAACTGCCCGGCGGCGGCCATCTTCGCAGTTATTGTCAGTTAATTTGAATTTGTCTGTGTAAAATGACAGAGGGAGACAGCAGAGCACCTAGCGCATTAGCACTAGCCACTAACTGACAGACATTAACACAGGCAACTCAAGCAAGACATTTTCTGTGGTGACTGTCAATCTGTGTTGTTTGTGTTTAAATCTGCTGTTGCTGTGCCTATGATGCGACATATATCAGCAGTTATTTTCAGTTAATTTGAATTTGTCTGTGTAAAATGATAGAGAGACACAAGCACAGCAGCTTAGCGGCTAGCGCGCTAGCACGTTAGCTGCTAGCGCGCTAGCCCGTTAGCGACTAGCGGCGTCACGCTAACAATTAGCCACTAACAGGCCTGTGTGAAATCATAACATAATTTAATAGGTCACATTTCTTCATTTTACACACAAACTGCATATCTAGACGACCAGGAAGGTCTCTAGATGCCCAAACTTAAGTCAGTTCACTGATTGGAAATACGGTTTGGACAGATATCCTTCCTGTTCGAGGCATGGTCTCAGCATTTTCTCTCTCTCTCTCTGCCTTCCAACTGAAATTCGAATTGCTGCACTAACTGCCCGGCGGCGGCCATCTTAGCAGTTATTGTCAGTTAATTTGAATTTGTCTGTGTAAACTGACAGACATTGACACAGGCAACTCAAGCAAGACATTTTCTGTGGTGACCATCAATCTGTGTTGTTTGTGTTTAAATCTGCTGTTGCTGTGCCTATAATGCGACATATATCAGCAGTCATCTGATTTGACAGTGAATGCAGCAGGACTGAAAATTAAAGACATGCTAATTGCTAACACTAGGCGGCCATTTTAGCAGTTATCGTCACTGAATTTGAACTTGTCTGTCTAAAGAGACAGCAAAGCAGCTAGCACGTTAGCGCTAGCCTCTAACTGACAGACAGTAACACAGACACATAGACCGACATAGACAAGCACACACACAGAGACAGACAAGACAAACACACCACACACACCTAGCAACTTCCACATATTTTGTACTACAGTGTGTACAGTGTGTGTAAATAAACATGTTAAATATTACTATTTGAGATGTGCTTTTTCACTACAGAACCCCGGCAACAGCCCACTCGGCACTTCCAAAATTTCCGCGGGAATTTTCTAGTTATTAAATAAACTTGTGTTAATCTTGATAAAGCCACTATCATAAATAATATCACAGGATTTTCTGCCCTCTTGTGGTCACACAGCTAGTGTCTAGGTCAGGTGTCGGCAACCTTTTTGGCTGAGAGAGCCGCGAAAGCCACATATTTTAAAATGTATTTCCATGAGAGCCAAATAATATTTTTTTATACTGGAAGTGAACCGGGGGGGGGAGCAGTTACGGCATTTAACGTTGGTGCGGCGGCACCGGTAGCTCACGATCGACGTATTGGGCAACCCTGTTTTAGTGGTACGCAGTACCGGACCGTACCGGCTTACTTTCACCCATCTGCGAGCCACATGGAGTCATCAAAAGAGCCACATCTGGCTCGCGAGCCATAGGTTGCCGACCCCTGGTCTAGGTAGACACAATTACACGACAACAGTTCCCGGTTGGCATTTTCAACATAAAACCTTTAGCCTCCAATAATGTCAAGGTAGACACAATTGCACGGCAACAGTTTCCGGTTGGCACTTTCAAATTAAAAATACAATAAATAGTGATTGATTCTGATTAAGGACAACCACAGCTGTTATGATCATGTTTTATATGTAACCTATCACCATACATATAAATATTAGGAGTAATATCAGTTAATATACATATATGGATCCAGCTTCTTCTGTCTTTTTGAGGACACGTCCTTCACTGTGAAACACTCACGTGCTACGTTCACTCACATCCTGTACATTTCCTTGGGGCTAAGCCCCCCCCCTGTCCTTAAAACCTAGTGACGCCTCAGGTGGCAGACAAGAACTTCAGAGTTACATTCACACTCACCTTGAACGGGGGTCCGATTTTGTTCTTTTCCAGATACAACTGAATTCTTGACTGTTGTAGAGACGCAATGAAGAAACTGTTGTGCCTTCTTTTCTGAGGTGAGCCGGTGTCATTCGTCCTTCAAGAGACACCTCGGCGACTCAAATGTGCAAAAGATAAAAGAAAGAAAAAAGCCCCACAACACCTCACCATGGTGGGTTTGCTGTGCTGTAGGTTCAGACGGGTTGCGTCAAGTGTGGAGGAGCAGGCGGCTCTGAGCCCGGTTCACTGTGGAGGACTCAGCCCGGGACCATGCCCAGTTTCTCGACACTGACTCTCCTGCGGCAGCTTCCCTATGGAAACCAATAGCACGGCAGCTCTGTGACAGGGATTACAAATATTCCGCTCACTGGCTGCCAGCAGTGTTAACGGTGCCACCGCCACTCCCATTTATCCAGCGGGCTGCGTTCACGACCCGGTAACGCACGCACCTGAACTCGGAGCAAAAAATGTCCACGCGATTCAACTGGCACAAAGGCACGTGCGCTGGCAGCTACTAACGCAGGTGTGGCCAGTCCTTAATTATGAACACAAAGACACTTTTGACAATGACTTACAAGTATCCAGAATTCTCTTATACAAGACTGTGTTGACCCTCATATTTCAGGTCATTGGTAGAATTGTACCCATGTGTACATGCTCAAGTTCAGGTTTTCTCCATCACTTAGTTTCCACAACTGATATTACACTCACACCGAATAGTGCGTATTCTTAAGTAAATCTGTGTGTTGAAATGGTTTGTTTTCCCTGGTTGTTTTTGGCACCAAAATAAGAAGTATTTATTTTTAAATGCACCTTCAGATTCACTTTTCTTAACTCATCCGATAAACTAAACAATATATACAGTGCAATACACAGAATTCCTGTATCATGTTTTTCTGAATGCTTTTTTTTTTTTTATTTACAACAAATTACATGAAAAAACAACAGAAAAAACAAAGACCACGTATTTACATAAAGTTTTCCTGGGGGAAAATTTCAGTTCTGGTCATTCTCTTCAGCTGTTAAACAGCAGCACGTTTTTTTTCAGCCACTTAACAAAACGTGTGAATTTTCCCGTATTTCTCCTTCTGACCACAGCCAAGTCTGGTTCGGGACTGGCAGTGTCCGCAAGAGGTTCATCCGTGGTGGTCGGTGCACACGGCGGAGTATGAATCACAGCCGAGTCTGGTTCGGGACTGGCAGTGTCCGCAAGAGGTTCATCCGTGGTGGTCGGTGCACACGGCGGAGTATGAATCACAGCCGAGTCTGGTTCGGGACTGGCAGTGTCCGCAAGAGGTTCATCCGTGGTGGTCGGTGCACATGGCGGAGTATGAATCACAGCCGAGTCTGGTTCGGGACTGGCAGTGTCCGCAAGAGGTTCATCCGTGGTGGTCGGTGCACATGGCGGAGTATGAATCACAGCCGAGTCTGGTTCGGGACTGGCAGTGTGAGGTTCTTCAGAGGTGGTCAGAACAGCAGAAGTCTGAAACAGCGCACATATCTCTTCTGCTGCCACATTTGTGATGGTGCGCTGCACATCTGTTGCAAAGCACTCAAGCTTCTCCTCTAGGACATCTCCAGTGTACTCCCGTCTAATCTTTCTGTGGATGGACAGGGCCATTTTACCTCTGATGGTGGTTGAGAACGTCGTATGAAGAAGCACAGAGGACAGAGACTTGGAGACCCGGTCCTGGACTGCCTTAGTGATCCCAACAGCCATTTTACTTAGCTGCTGGGAGGGCATATTGAAGGAGGTGGTTGGAGGGAGCAACCAGCAGCCTCGCAGGACCTTTGGCACAACCTCCAGAACCACCCCCATTGGGCAGAGCAGTCTGGTCTCCGGGCCTTTTTGCTGCTCCTGCTTCGTCAGCCTCTTGGCATACATGTGGGCTTTCTTGATGATGTTGGGATGTCTGCAGGTTACAGTCATTCAAAGTTAGTTTTAAAAACACCTCAAAGCAACACAGAGACATCACAACCACTGAACTTCAACTGATCATCAATGTGTGTCAAATGTGACTCACTGAAATTGAGGAGGGACGGCGCCTGGAGTTCTCAGCAGTCTCCTTGCTTCGGCCTCAATGTCCCTCATTTTCAGGTCCATGTTCACCTTCCACACCTCAAACAAGGAATGACATATGATAAGCACATTATTTATTTACACAATAAATCAGATAACAGGTGACTCAAACTACTCTAGAGTCTTTTCGGGATTGTGGTCTTACCAGCTGGAGAAGAGGCCTGATCTCAGCGTCACATGTGCCTAGTTCTGCCTCCCAGAGGCTCCTAATAGAAAGAAAACACAAGCTTGATCTTCACAGTTCCCCTCTTCCTCATTACAGACAGATTGGTGTGACACGAGCAGAGATGAGGTCGGCTGTAGGTAGGTAACTTAATGTACTCTCTGTGCCTCCTTACGCTGCACCGCCAGCAGCCGAGTCATATTTTCACCAGTGACCGACCGTGGGAGCTGGCGTCTCTGCTGAAGCCTGTTATTCAGAGATAGATAGATAGATAGATGTAGAGGAATTAAACATTTGCGTAGAAGATAAATATATAACTGTGTAAAGAAGTTAACCCGTGCTAAACATCTATACAAAAACTATAAAAAGTAGAAAGTGACTGTAGAAATAAAAATGTTTTATACAAACAGAAAACTATATAACTATATTTAACTCTTTCAGAACAAGTTTATAGTCTAACTCCAGTAACTATCATGTTTTTCTGAATGCATTTTCTTTTATTTACAACAAATGAAATGAACAATAGAACAAACAAACACCACATATCTACACAACATTTTCAGAGGGAAATTTCAGTTCAGTTCATTGTCTCCAGATGGGAAACAGCAG
Organism: Nibea albiflora; assembly: GCA_014281875.1. NCBI lineage: Eukaryota > Metazoa > Chordata > Actinopteri > Sciaenidae > Nibea > Nibea albiflora. The sequence goes on from CM024789.1 coordinate 25,180,704, forward strand.
CAGTTTTTTTGCAGCCACTTCACAAAACGTCTGAATTTATTCGTCTTCTTTACTCTTCTCTCTGTCTTTTTGACCACAACAGAGTCTGATTCTGAGGGGGTCAGTGCACATGACGGAGTAGAAACCACAGCCAAGTCTGGTTCTGGACTGGCAGTGTGAGCAGGAGGTTCATCAGAGGTGGTCGGTGCACATGGCGGAGTAGAAACCAGTGGCCTGAAGGAGCATGGAGGACAGAGTCTTAGATACCCGGTCCTGAACTTCTTTGGTGACCCCAACAGCCATTTTACTCAGCTGCTGGGAGGGCATGTTGAAGGAGGTGTTTGGAGGGGGCAACCAGAAGCCCTGCAGGACTTTCGGAACAACCTCTAATACCACCTCCAGTGGGCAGAGCAGTTTGGACTCGGAGCCTTTTTGCTGCTGCTCAGTCAGGATCTTGGCATACATGCGGGCCTGCCTGATGATCTTGGGATGTCTGCAGGTTACAGTCATTCAAAGTTAGTTTTAAAAACACTTCAAAGCAACACAGACATCACAATCACTGAACTTCAACTGATCATGAATGTCTGTCAAATGTGACTCACTGAAAATGAGGAGGGACGGCGCCTGGAGAGCTGAGCAGCCTTCTGACTTCAAACTCAATGTCGCTCATCTTCATGCTGATGTTCACCTTTCACACCTCAAACAAGGAATGACATATGATAAGCAGATTATTTATTTACACAATAAATCAGGGTAACAGGTGACTCCAAACTACTGTAGAGTCTTTTCAGGATTGTGGTCTTACCAGCTGAAGAAGAGGCCTGACGTCAGCATCACATCCGCCCAGTTCAGACTCCCAGAGGCTTCTAACAGAAAGAATGTAATAAATTCATTTTGAATTTTTTTACAACATTAATTTCAGCAACATTATTAAGATTTTGAATCATGCCATAGACTGTATGGGATTAAAATACACATTTGGAGTTAAAATCATCTAATTATCAGCTAAATGGCTGGATAACACTGCAAACTACTGCAAAACAGAGAATGGTCCGAAAAAGAGAAAATATCCAGTGAGCGGCAGTTCTGTGGGCAAAAATGCCTTGTTGATGCCAGAGGTCAGAGGAGAATGGCCAGACTGGTTTGAGCAGATAGAAAGGCAACAGAAACTCAAATTACCACTCATTACAACCAAGGTTTGCAGAAGAGCATCTCTGAACGCAGAACAAGTCGAACCTTGAGGCAGATGGGATACAGCAGCACAAGACCACACCGGGTGCCACTCCTGTCAGCTAAGAACAGGAAAGTGAGGCTACAATTCACACATGCTCACCAAAATTGGACAATAGAAGACTGGAAAAACGTTGTCTGGTCTGATGAGTCTCAATTTCTGCTGCAACATTCAGATGGTAGGGTCAGAATTTGGTTTCGACAACATGAAAGCATGGATCCATCCTGCCTTGTAGCAACAGTTCAGGCTGCTGGTATAATGGTGTGGGGGATTTTTTCTTGGCACACTTTGGGCCCCTTAGTACGAACTGTGCATCGTTGCAACGCCTCAGCCTAACTGAGGATTGTTGCTGACCATATCCATCCCTTTATGACCACAGTGTACCCATCTTCTGATGGCTACTTCCAGCAGGATAACGCGCCATGTCATAAAGCTTGAATCATCTCAGACTGGTTTCTTGAACATGACAATGAGTTCACTGTACTCAAATGGCCTCCACAGTCACCAGATCTCAATCCAATAGAGCACCTTTGGGACGTGGTGGAACGGGAGATTCACATCATGGATGTGCAGCCGATAAATCTGCAGCAACTGCGTCATGCTATCATGTGAATATGGACCAAACTCTCTGAGGAATGTTTCCAGTACCTTGTTGAATCTATGACTGATTTTTATCATCTCAAAATCAGCAACGCAACTATGCTAGCACTGTGCCCTCAATATAATTGAATTTCTTGATAGATAGTTAATTAGTGCCTCGTGCCGCAGGAAATTTTCTGGAGGAAAGCAGAAGTAACCTTTCTTTGAATCGATTTTAATATGTCATACTTCTTCATTTTACACACAGACTGCATATCTAGACGATCAGGAAAGTCTCTAGATGCCCAAACTTAAGTCGGTTCAATGATTGGAAATACGGTTTGGCCAGATATCCTTCCTGTTCGAGGTGTGGTCTCATCATTTTCTCTCTCTCTCTCTGTCTTCCAACTGACATTCAAACTGCTGCACTAACTGCCCGGCGGCAGCCATCTTAGCAGTTATTGAGGGTTAATTTGAATTTGAGAGAGACAGCAGAGCAGCTAACGCATTAGCACTAGCAACTAACTGACAGACATTAACACAGGCAACTCAAGCAAGACATTTTCTGTGGTGACCGTCAATCTGTGTTATTTGTGTTTAAATCCGCTGTTGCTGTGCCTATGATGTGGCATACATCTGACTTGACAGTGAATCCGGCAGGACTGTGTGAAATCATAACATAATTTTAACCACTAAAAATTAAAGATATGCTAATTGCTAATACTAGGCAGCCATTTTAGCAGTTATTGGAACTGAATTTGAATTTGTCTGTCTAAAGAGACAGCAGAGCAGCTAGCGCTAACGCGCTAGCTGGTCATGTGTGTAAATAAACATGTTAAATATTACTATTTGAGATGTGCTTTTTCACTACAGAACCCCGGCAACAACCCACTCGGCACTTCCAAAATTTCTCGTGGGAATTTTCTAGTTGGTTTACCTCTTTCCTCCCGTGTCTCCTTCCCTCGCGACTCCTGGCTCTCTCGTTTCGCGCCACTCAGTTATCCAAATAAATTAGCGTCTTGCCGCTCTGCGTCATCTCGTGCTGCATTCACGGCAGTCGGACATAGGAGATTCGCACTCCTAAATGTCAATGTCATTGGCTATAACTTTTATTTTAATTCGCTGCTGACAGCTGGGGTGGCTTTCTTTTAGGGTGCCATTTGCCTTTAGATCCGCCCATGGTAATGTGGCTGCCTATTATAGATGTACAATGTAGCATTGGATGTGATTGATGTGTAAATAGTTTGTGAACTAAATGGATATTTTGAGTTATGTCATCAGTCTCCAGTCTGAATTGAACTAAGCTGAACTGTGTGTTGTCTTGAAGTTATTGAAGTGAAGTAATAGATGTCATTGAATTCAGTATGCATTGGTAAATAAATATGAAAGAATCTGCAGTCGTGTATCTGCGGTGGATAAAAAACATTTCCCCCTGAACTCTGTTGGAAACTAGTTACTCTAGTAAAATACAAGTACTCGAAGGCCGTATTCACATTTAGTGTAACACTAAACCCCCCATTCATTTATATGCTGTAATTAGTTTCTTACAGTATATATAAATATATAATTACATGCTAAAACAACCACCCAATACAACTGTTATTCAGTGTGAGCTGTACACTTGAATAACATGTTGAGGTCTGTATAGATAGATAGTGTAGCGGCAATCCTCTATTAGTCTGTTTATCCTTTTCACCGCCACCATTAAGCAACCCATCAGCAATAAGCTTGACTGGTAATGAATCTTCCGACGACGTAACTCTTGTTCAAAAGAAACTTTACTTTAAAAGCAAAAAACAAAGTTACAAGATTCAATCTTATACACACCGTCAAAAAACTGTGTTGCTCCTTAGGCTGCTTAATCATGTCTGACGTCTGGCTGTCTAAGTGGCTGTGACGTCACCAACAATCAACTAAAGGAACATTTCAAACATTTTACAACTAAACTGTTAAACACTATTAACATTGTCATTATGGCTCTTACATTTCCAGCCCCTAATTGCTTATGCTAGATGCAGAACAATTACCAAATATTATCAAACAGGAGAGCCATATAACATTCAACATAATATCAGTTACAGTGCTACAAACACACTATGTATACACTCTTACTGACATCTCCAAGTTGTTCATATTGCATGCTTCAGCAGGCACAGTTTGTTTATAGGTCTGTCCAGTACGTTAGTCTTAGTCCGCACACTGACACGCCTCACTGTACCACTGGAGTCTGGCATTGTCTTTATTACTTGACCCATAGTCCAGGAGTTGTGAGGGGCAGATTAGGGGCAGAAGAGATATTCTTTTGTCCACCTAGTCCAAAATAGATTGGCGATATACTGAACTTGTTTCCATCGCCGTCGTGCACACTGATCATTTTTGTCAAAAACTCCTGGTGGGATGTCAGGTTGGGTTTTCATAAGCAAAAGATGATTAAGGGTCTAGGCTTCTACATCATTAGGGTCATCGGATGCATGTGTTATTGGTCTGTTATTGATGATGGCCTCCACTTCACACATGACAGTTTGGAGTCCTTCATCGTCCAATGACTGTTGCTGTAGCACCGAGTTCAGGACTTTTCTCACGGTCCGGATTTGTCTTTCCCACACGCCACCTTGATGTGAGGCTGCTGGGGTGTTGAACATCCACTTGACACCCTTTTCTGTCATGGTGCACTGTATTTTGGTCTGATTCAGGTTTTCCACAGCTTTACGCAGTTCTTTTTCTGCAGCAACAAAGTTGGTTCCATTGTCTGAGTGTAAGATTTTTACCTGTCCTCTTCTGCATGTAAAGCGACGGATGGCATTGATGCAGGAATCTGTATCCAGAGGTGAACAGCTCTCAAGGTAAGACAGGTGAAAATCACACCATACCGCTTGACAAGAAGCCTTCCACGTTTGACCTCAAATGGCCCGAAGAAGTCAACCCCTACATTGGTAAAGGGTGGCTGATCAGGTAGTAGCCTGTCCTCAGGCAGGTCAGCCATTTTCTGTTTTCCAGCCTGAGCATTAAGTCTTCTGCACACAATGCACTTTGAGATAATCCTCCTTACAGCCGAGTTAGCTTGAGGGATCCAATACTTTGGTCGCAGCACTGACAGCATATAGCTGCGACCACAATGTCCAACTTCTTGATGGATGTGTGAAAATGGAGAATAATGAGACTGAGGACAACAACAACTACAATGGTTTGTATGAAATGAATTAAATCATTTTTAAAAAGACACATTTTGTCCCTGAATGCAGCACCAACCGATGCTTCATCCAGTTCTATGACCCTTCAGATTCTGTGTCCCAATATTTTTTTTAAATCCATTTTCATTTGAGTTTGTTTGGGACTAACTTCAGGCACATAGACGGACTCTGCTCTCACCACGTTAACAGCCCCATCTAGTGGATAGTTTGAACCATTACAGAATGCCCATGTTAATAAGTAAATTGCCCATTGATGGACATTATGATTGTCTGAAAAAATGGAACCTACTCTATGAAAAAGTTTTAGCATGATTTAACTTCTTAACCCTTTTGTGTGCATAATATCTGAGCTTTCTTTGTCATCGTCACCTCGTGACCCCCTGACATTGTCCAGACTTGAAAATGGCCTGGATCGCTTTGAAAAGGATGCATGGGACATCTCAATCTTCTTTTTATTTTCAGTCTTCTGTTCCAAACATTTGTTTAATTATGTGATGTAGGTGGCTACATAGATACTGTAGGTAAGTTTATATTAACGTAGGTAAGTTTATATTATTATATTCAGTGACGTTCAGTAAGATGCTGGTCATCAGACGGCCCAAGGAGCGGCTTCCCGGGAGGTCAGAGCTCCCACCGATGTACAGCCAACTCCCCAATATCTGGAGGACACAGACAGAATAATGTGTTTCTCAACCTTTGTATGATCTACTAAATTAAACATGCATAAGCCAATAAAACCATGGAACTCTGGAAGAGCACAGTCTTACTAGACTTTTAACAGCTGTAAGCTCTTAACTCCAGTCCTAATTTCTACATGTTACACCTGTTCTACACCGAGTTATGAAGTTATGGATCTAAGTTCACATCTTTTAAAAACAGATTATAAGTTAGGTCTATTTAAAACTGAAGACAGTAGAGGTTGTGTGAATATAATGTATGACTGGATCTTGATATTTGATTGAAAAAAAAAAAGAGCTGTGTTTCCTCGTCTTCCACAACTCGAAGAGAGGACAAGAAGACAAACATCTGGCAGACTCAAAGAGAAGATTTATCTGTCTGTGTTGAAATCAGCTGAACCTGAGAACAGACGTGGTGCACTTACATCTTCACTGCTGACAGATATCGGCTTGATCAGACTGTCGCAGCTGCTCAGAGGGGCAGAGTGTCCCGCTGAGAGAAGACTCAGCAACCCGACAACAGCGACGCACTTCATCCTCAGCATGGCTCTCCTCTGGTCTTTTCCTCCTCCTTTTAATTTGTCTTCCACACTCAGCTGCTTACTGCTGCCCCTCCTGAACAGCATGTATTCACTATCCTGTGAACTCGTGTAGGCTAAGCATACAGCGCAGGTGGGAGCTTTGGGGGTGGACCTGGCATTGATTGATGGAGCATCAATCTGATCACATGTAGAGGCTGTGATCTCTGACAGAGGAACACATGCTATCAGTACAACAGAGGTCTGTACTGTTTCTTTGCACTGTTTAGATTTCCTTTTTTAAAAAGCCACTTAATGAACTTTACAGGCATGATTTATTTTAGACTTTAAGCCCAAGCCGGTGGTGGACGGTGTGTTCAGATCATTCACTGCAGCAAAAGTACCACAAAGCAACAATACTCCAATGTCCAGTCTTCGAGTCAAGTAACTCTACTACAAGTATTTTAATATAATCTCATTTATCTTGCTCTGAGATTACAGGAGAGGTTTTATTTTAGGATTCAGCTTCCTTCCTCTCCAGCACAGAATACTTTGTGTGCATATATATTTTATAGTATTGGATGTTGCATGTACAAATAAGTAGAAGTGCTGTACTTGTAAATAAGTACTTCTTCAACATCTTTAGTGTAACATTGAAATTTCTAAGAAGTAAAAAGTTGTTTCAGCATTTTGAAACAGTAATTAATGATTAATCACAGAGACTGAGCTCAAATGTTAAATCCAACCTGCTGATGAAGACCATGTGATATAACTGAAAGTTCAGACTGAAGGTTAAAGGTGTTAATTAGCAACAATAATAGATGAAAGCTGGATAACAGATTTGAGACTTTTTAAAGCTTGAGGCAGATTTCAGAGCGGTGAGCGGCTCGGTCCTACGTGTGCCTGCTGGTCCTCGTCATTCCTTTCTATTCTTTCAATAGTGTACGGTAATTAGCTCAGCAATTAACTGAGAGTTAGCAGAGAATATGCCCTTTGGCGTCTTCGGTGACTCAAGAGTGATGCAAGACGATAAATCTCATCCATCACATTTGTTGCTTATTTTTACATGGCTTTGTACAAAATAACCCTAAAAAGTTTGAAGAAGTACAAACAATGACGGGGCATATTTACTATGCTGTATACTGTTAGTAGTAGCAGTGCAAAACCTTTTTGTCATTACACCTTTTCCGGTCAAAAAGACTTTGAGACTACAGGTGGTGAATTCATTAAAAAGACTTAAAACTGACGAGAAAAGTGTTTCTGGTGCATTGAATATATTTATTGTTTCATTGATTGGTGGATTCATCTCACCAGAATTCAATGAAACAAAAATCATTTTTTCATTTTACAATACATTTAAACAATTTGACAGAAAGAAATGGTGGCTGGTATGGTGGCCCATGGTGGCTGGTATAGTGGCCCATGGTGGCTGGTATGGTGGCCCATGGTGTCTATTACCAGGTGCAGGGGAAACATTTCAGGTGCTGAAAGAGGCTGAGAACATTAATTTGCTCCTGCTGCCCATTGACAGGCGCAGAGGAGATATTTCAGGTGCCGAAGGAGGCTAAGGACATTAACTTCCTCCTACTGGCTAGAACCGTGTTCAGAGGAGACATTTCAGGTGCTCTTAAGCACATCAATTTGCTCCTACTGCATAGAACCATTTGCAGAGGAGACATCTCAGGTCTGACAAGAGACTGAGGACATTAATTGGATGCTGCCGTCTATTATGACGTGCAGAGGAGACATTTCAGGTACTGCTAAGCACATTAATTCGATCCTACTGCATAGAACCATTTGCAGAGGAGACATTTCAGGTGTTGAAGGAGGCTGAGGACATTAATTGGATGCTGCCGTCTATTATGACGTGCAGAGGAGACATTTCAGGTGTTGAAGGAGGCTGAGGACATTAATTTGCTCCTACTGCATAGAACCATTTGCAGAGGAGACACCTCAGGTGTTGAAGGAGGCTGAGGACATTAATTGGATGCTGCCGTCTATTATGACGTGCAGAGGAGACATTTCAGGTGCTGCTAAGCACATTAATTCGATCCTACTGCATAGAACCATTTGCAGAGGAGACATTTCAGGTGTTGAAGGAGGCTGAGGACATTAAATTGCTCCTACTGCATAGAACCATTTGCAGAGGAGGCACCTCAGGTGTTGAAGGAGGCTGAGGACATTAAGTTACTCCTACTGTATAGAACCATTTGCAGAGGAGACACCTCAGGTGTTGAAGAAGGCTGAGGACATTAATTTGCTCCTACTGCATAGAACCATTTGCAAAGGAGACACCTCAGGTGTTGAAGAAGGCTGAGGACATTAATTTGCTCCTACTGCATAGAACCATTTGCAGAGGAGACATTTCAGGTGTTGAAGGAGGCTGAGGACATTAATTTGCTCCTACTGCATAGAACCATTTGCAGAGGAGACACCTCAGGTGTTGAAGGAGGCTGAGGACATTAATTGGATGCTGCCGTCTATTATGACGTGCAGAGGAGACATTTCAGGTGCTGCTAAGCACATTAATTCGATCCTACTGCATAGAACCATTTGCAGAGGAGACATTTCAGGTGTTGAAGGAGGCTGAGGACATTAATTTGCTCCTACTGCATAGAACCATTTGCAGAGGAGACACCTCAGGTGTTGAAGGAGGCTGAGGACATTAATTGGATGCTGCCGTCTATTATGACGTGCAGAGGAGACATTTCAGGTGCTGCTAAGCACATTAATTCGATCCTACTGCATAGAACCATTTGCAGAGGAGACATTTCAGGTGTTGAAGGAGGCTGAGGACATTAATTTGCTCCTACTGCATAGAACCATTTGCAGAGAAGACACCTCAGGTGTTGAAGGAGGCTGAGGACATTAATTTGCTCCTACTGCATAGAACCATTTGCAGAGGAGACACCTCAGGTGTTGAAGGAGGCTGAGGACATTAATTGGATGCTGCCGTCTATTATGACGTGCAGAGGAGACATTTCAGGTGCTGCTAAGCACATTAATTCGATCCTACTGCATAGAACCATTTGCAGAGGAGACATTTCAGGTGTTGAAGGAGGCTGAGGACATTAATTTGCTCCTACTGCATAGAACCATTTGCAGAGGAGACACCTCAGGTGTTGAAGGAGGCTGAGGACATTAATTGGATGCTGCCGTCTATTATGACGTGCAGAGGAGACATTTCAGGTGCTGCTAAGCACATTAATTCGATCCTACTGCATAGAACCATTTGCAGAGGAGACATTTCAGGTGTTGAAGGAGGCTGAGGACATTAATTTGCTCCTACTGCATAGAACCATTTGCAGAGAAGACACCTCAGGTGTTGAAGGAGGCTGAGGACATTAATTTGCTCCTACTGCATAGAACCATTTGCAGAGGAGACACCTCAGGTGTTGAAGGAGGCTGAGGACATTAATTGGATGCTGCCGTCTATTATGACGTGCAGAGGAGACATTTCAGGTGCTGCTAAGCACATTAATTCTATCCTACTGCATAGAACCATTTGCAGAGGAGACATTTCAGGTGTTGAAGGAGGCTGAGGACATTAATTGGTTGCTGCCGTCTATTATGACGTGCAGAGGAGACATTTCAGGTGCTGCTAAGCACATTCATTCGATCCTACTGCATAGAACCATTTGCAGAGGAGACACCTCAGGTGTTGAAGGAGGCTGAGGACATTAATTGGTTGCTGCCGTCTATTATGACGTGCAGAGGAGACATTTCAGGTGCTGCTAAGCACATTAATTTGCTCCTACTGCATAGAACCATTTGCAGAGGAGACATTTCAGGTGTTGAAGGAGGCTGAGGACATTAATTTGCTCCTACTGCATAGAACCATTTGCAGAGGAGACATTTCAGGTGTTGAAGGAGGCTGAGGACATTAATTTGCTCCTACTGCATAGAACCATTTGCAGAGGAGACACCTCAGGTGTTGAAGGAGGCTGAGGACATTAATTGGATGCTGCTGTCTATTATGACGTGCAGAGGAGACATTTCAGGTGCTGCTAAGCACATTAATTCGATCCTACTGCATAGAACCATTTGCAGAAGAGACATTTCAGGTGTTGAAGGAGGCTGAGGACATTAATTTGCTCCTACTGCATAGAACCATTTGCAGAGGAGACATTTCAGGTGTTGAAGGAGGCTGAGGACATTAATTCGATCCTACTGCATAGAACCATTTGCAGAGGAGACACCTCAGGTGTTGAAGGAGGCTGAGGACATTAATTGGATGCTGCCGTCTATTATGACGTGCAGAGGAGACATTTCAGGTGCTGCTAAGCACATTAATTCGATCCTACTGCATAGAACCATTTGCAGAGGAGACATTTCAGGTGTTGAAGGAGGCTGAGGACATTAATTTGCTCCTACTGCATAGAACCATTTGCAGAGGAGACATTTCAGGTGTTGAAGGAGGCTGAGGACATTAATTTGCTCCTACTGCATAGAACCATTTGCAGAGGAGACACCTCAGGTGTTGAAGGAGGCTGAGGACATTAAGTTACTCCTACTGCATAGAACCATTTGCAGAGGAGACACCTCAGGTGTTGAAGGAGGCTGAGGACATTAATTGGATGCTGCCGTCTATTATGACGTGCAGAGGAGACATTTCAGGTGCTGCTAAGCACATTAATTCGATCCTACTGCATAGAACCATTTGCAGAGGAGACACCTCAGGTGTTGAAGGAGGCTGAGGACATTAATTGGATGCTGCCGTCTATTGTGACGTGCAGAGGAGACATTTCAGGTGTTGAAGGAGGCTGAGGACATTAATTTGCTCCTACTGCATAGAACCATTTGCAGAGGAGACACCTCAGGTGTTGAAGGAGGCTGAGGACATTAATTGGATGCTGCCGTCTATTATGACGTGCAGAGGAGACATTTCAGGTGCTGCTAAGCACATTAATTCTATCCTACTGCATAGAACCATTTGCAGAGGAGACATTTCAGGTGTTGAAGGAGGCTGAGGACATTAATTCGATCCTACTGCATAGAACCATTTGCTGAGGAGACACCTCAGGTGTTGAAGGAGGCTGAGGACATTAATTTGCTCCTACTGCATAGAACCATTTGCAGAGAAGACACCTCAGGTGTTGAAGGAGGCTGAGGACATTAATTTGCTCCTACTGCATAGAACCATTTGCAGAGGAGACACCTCAGGTGTTGAAGGAGGCTGAGGACATTAATTTGCTCCTACTGCATAGAACCATTTGCAGAGGAGACACCTCAGGTGTTGAAGGAGGCTGAGGACATTAATTGGTTGCTGCCGTCTATTATGACGTGCAGAGGAGACATTTCAGGTGCTGCTAAGCACATTAATTTGCTCCTACTGCATAGAACCATTTGCAGAGGAGACATTTCAGGTGTTGAAGGAGGCTGAGGACATTAATTTGCTCCTACTGCATAGAACCATTTGCAGAGGAGACACCTCAGGTGTTGAAGGAGGCTGAGGACATTAATTTGCTCCTACTGCATAGAACCATTTGCAGAGGAGACACCTCAGGTGTTGAAGGAGGCTGAGGACATTAATTGGATGCTGCCGTCTATAATGACGTGCAGAGGAGACATTTCAGGTGCTGCTAAGCACATTAATTCGATCCTACTGCATAGAACCATTTGCAGAGGAGACATTTCAGGTGTTGAAGGAGGCTGAGGACATTAATTTGCTCCTACTGCATAGAACCATTTGCAGAGGAGACATTTCAGGTGTTGAAGGAGGCTGAGGACATTAATTGGATGCTGCCGTCTATTATGACGTGCAGAGGAGACATTTCAGGTGCTGCTAAGCACATTAATTCGATCCTACTGCATAGAACCATTTGCAGAGGAGACACCTCAGGTGTTGAAGGAGGCTGAGGACATTAATTGGATGCTGCCGTCTATTATGACGTGCAGAGGAGACATTTCAGGTGCTGCTAAGCACATTAATTCGATCCTACTGCATAGAACCATTTGCAGAGGAGACATTTCAGGTGTTGAAGGAGGCTGAGGACATTAATTTGCTCCTACTGCATAGAACCATTTGCAGAGGAGACATTTCAGGTGTTGAAGGAGGCTGAGGACATTATTTGGATGCTGCCGTCTATTATGACGTGCAGAGGAGACATTTCAGGTGCTACTAAGCACATTAATTTGCTCCTACTGCATAGAACCATTTGCAGAGGAGACACCTCAGGTGTTGAAGGAGGCTGAGGACATTAATTGGATGCTGCCGTCTATTATGACGTGCAGAGGAGACATTTCAGGTGCTGCTAAGCACATTAATTCGATCCTACTGCATAGAACCATTTGCAGAGGAGACATTTCAGGTGTTGAAGGAGGCTGAGGACATTAATTTGCTCCTACTGCATAGAACCATTTGCAGAGGAGACACCTCAGGTGTTGAAGGAGGCTGAGGACATTAATTGGATGCTGCCGTCTATTATGACGTGCAGAGGAGACATTTCAGGTGCTGCTGAGCACATTAATTCGATCCTACTGCATAGAACCATTTGCAGAGGAGACACCTCAGGTGTTGAAGAAGGCTGAGGACATTAATTTGCTCCTACTGCATAGAACCATTTGCAGAGGAGACACCTCAGGTGTTGAAGGAGGCTGAGGACATTAAATTACTCCTACTGCATAGAACCATTTGCAGAGGAGACACCTCAGGTGTTGAAGGAGGCTGAGGACATTAATTGGATGCTGCCGTCTATTATGACGTGCAGAGGAGACATTTCAGGTGCTGCTAAGCACATTAATTCGATCCTACTGCATAGAACCATTTGCAGAGGAGACATTTCAGGTGTTGAAGGAGGCTGAGGACATTAATTTGCTCCTACTGCATAGAACCATTTGCAGAGGAGACACCTCAGGTGTTGAAGGAGGCTGAGGACATTAATTGGATGCTGCCGTCTATTATGACGTGCAGAGGAGACATTTCAGGTGCTGCTAAGCACATTAATTCGATCCTACTGCATAGAACCATTTGCAGAGGAGGCATTTCAGGTGTTGAAGGAGGCTGAGGACATTAATTCTATCCTACTGCATAGAACCATTTGCAGAGGAGACACCTCAGGTGTTGAAGAAGGCTGAGGACATTAATTTGCTCCTACTGCATAGAACCATTTGCAGAGGAGACACCTCAGGTTGTTGAAGGAGGCTGAGGACATTAATTTGCTCCTACTGCATAGAACCATTTGCAGAGGAGACACCTCAGGTGTTTGAAGGAGGCTGAGGACATTAATTGGATGCTGCCGTCTATTATGACGTGCAGAGGAGACATTTCAGGTGCTGCTAAGCACATTAATTCTATCCTACTGCATAGAACCATTTGCAGAGGAGACACCTCAGGTGTGAAGGAGGCTGAGGACATTAATTGGATGCTGCCGTCTATTATGACGTGCAGAGGAGACATTTCAGGTGCTGCTAAGCACATTAATTCGATCCTACTGCATAGAACCATTTGCAGAGGAGACACCTCAGGTGTTGAAGGAGGCTGAGGACATTAATTTGCTCCTACTGCATAGAACCATTTGCAGAGGAGACACCTCAGGTGTTGAAGGAGGCTGAGGACATTAAGTTACTCCTACTGCATAGAACCATTTGCAGAGGAGACACCTCAGGTGTTGAAGGAGGCTGAGGACATTAATTTGCTCCTACTGCATAGAACCATTTGCAGAGGAGACACCTCAGGTGTTGAAGGAGGCTGAGGACATTAATTGGATGCTGCCGTCTATTATGACGTGCAGAGGAGACATTTCAGGTGCTGCTAAGCACATTAATTCGATCCTACTGCATAGAACCATTTGCAGAGGAGACATTTCAGGTGTTGAAGGAGGCTGAGGACATTAATTTGCTCCTACTGCATAGAACCATTTGCAGAGGAGGACATTTCAGGTGTTGAAGGAGGCTGAGGACATTAATTTGCTCCTACTGCATAGAACCATTTGCAGAGGAGACACCTCAGGTGTTTGAAGGAGGCTGAGGACATTAATTTGCTCCTACTGCATAGAACCATTTGCAGAGGAGACACCTCAGGTGTTGAAGGAGGCTGAGGACATTAATTGGATGCTGTCGTCTATTATGACGTGCAGAGGAGATATTTAAGGTGCTGCTAAACACATTAATTCTATCCTACTGCATAGAACCATTTGCAGAGGAGACATTTCAGGTGTTGAAGGAGGCTGAGGACATTAATTCTATCCTACTGCATAGAACCATTTGCAGAGGAGACACCTCAGGTGTTGAAGGAGGCTGAGGACATTAATTTGCTCCTACTGCATAGAACCATTTGCAGAGGAGACACCTCAGGTGTTTGAAGGAGGCTGAGGACATTAAGTTACTCCTACTGCATAGAACCATTTGCAGAGGAGACACCTCAGGTGTTGAAGGAGGCTGAGGACATTAATTTGCTCCTACTGCATAGAACCATTTGCAGAGGAGACACCTCAGGTGTTGAAGGAGGCTGAGGACATTAATTGGATGCTGCCGTCTATTATGACGTGCAGAGGAGACATTTCAGGTGCTGCTAAGCACATTAATTCGATCCTACTGCATAGAACCATTTGCAGAGGAGACATTTCAGGTGTTGAAGGAGGCTGAGGACATTAATTTGCTCCTACTGCATAGAACCATTTGCAGAGGAGACATTTCAGGTGTTGAAGGAGGCTGAGGACATTAATTTGCTCCTACTGCATAGAACCATTTGCAGAGGAGACACCTCAGGTGTTGAAGGAGGCTGAGGACATTAATTTGCTCCTATTGCATAGAACCATTTGCAGAGGAGACACCTCAGGTGTTGAAGGAGGCTGAGGACATTAATTTGCTCCTACTGCATAGAACCATTTGCAGAGGAGACACCTCAGGTGTTGAAGGAGGCTGAGGACATTAATTGGATGCTGCCGTCTATTATGACGTGCAGAGGAGACATTTCAGGTGCTGCTAAGCACATTAATTCGATCCTACTGCATAGAACCATTTGCAGAGGAGACATTTCAGGTGTTGAAGGAGGCTGAGGACATTAATTCGATCCTACTGCATAGAACCATTTGCAGAGGAGACACCTCAGGTGTTGAAGGAGGCTGAGGACATTAAGTTACTCCTACTGCATAGAACCATTTGCAGAGGAGACACCTCAGGTGTTGAAGGAGGCTGAGGACATTAATTGGATGCTGCCGTCTATTATGACGTGCAGAGGAGACATTTCAGGTGCTGCTAAGCACATTAATTCGATCCTACTGCATAGAACCATTTGCAGAGGAGGCATTTCAGGTGTTGAAGGAGGCTGAGGACATTAATTCTATCCTACTGCATAGAACCATTTGCAGAGGAGACACCTCAGGTGTTGAAGAAGGCTGAGGACATTAATTTGCTCCTACTGCATAGAACCATTTGCAGAGGAGACACCTCAGGTGTTGAAGGAGGCTGAGGACATTAATTTGCTCCTACTGCATAGAACCATTTGCAGAGGAGACACCTCAGGTGTTGAAGGAGGCTGAGGACATTAATTGGATGCTGCCGTCTATTATGACGTGCAGAGGAGACATTTCAGGTGCTGCTAAGCACATTAATTCGATCCTACTGCATAGAACCATTTGCAGAGGAGACATTTCAGGTGTTGAAGGAGGCTGAGGACATTAATTGGATGCTGCCGTCTATTATGACGTGCAGAGGAGACATTTCAGGTGCTGCTAAGCACATTAATTCTATCCTACTGCATAGAACCATTTGCAGAGGAGACATTTCAGGTGTTGAAGGAGGCTGAGGACATTAATTCTATCCTACTGCATAGAACCATTTGCAGAGGAGACACCTCAGGTGTTGAAGGAGGCTGAGGACATTAATTTGCTCCTACTGCATAGAACCATTTGCAGAGGAGACACCTCAGGTGTTGAAGGAGGCTGAGGACATTAAGTTACTCCTACTGCATAGAACCATTTGCAGAGGAGACACCTCAGGTGTTGAAGGAGGCTGAGGACATTAATTGGATGCTGCCGTCTATTATGACGTGCAGAGGAGACATTTCAGGTGCTGCTAAGCACATTAATTTGCTCCTACTGCATAGAACCATTTGCAGAGGAGACACCTCAGGTGTTGAAGGAGGCTGAGGACATTAATTGGATGCTGCCGTCTATTATGACGTGCAGAGGAGACATTTCAGGTGCTGCTAAGCACATTAATTCGATCCTACTGCATAGAACCATTTGCAGAGGAGACACCTCAGGTGTTGAAGGAGGCTGAGGACATTAATTTGCTCCTACTGCATAGAACCATTTGCAGAGGAGACACCTCAGGTGTTGAAGGAGGCTGAGGACATTAAGTTACTCCTACTGCATAGAACCATTTGCAGAGGAGACACCTCAGGTGTTGAAGGAGGCTGAGGACATTAATTTGCTCCTACTGCATAGAACCATTTGCAGAGGAGACACCTCAGGTGTTGAAGGAGGCTGAGGACATTAATTGGATGCTGCCGTCTATTATGACGTGCAGAGGAGACATTTCAGGTGCTGCTAAGCACATTAATTCGATCCTACTGCATAGAACCATTTGCAGAGGAGACATTTCAGGTGTTGAAGGAGGCTGAGGACATTAATTTGCTCCTACTGCATAGAACCATTTGCAGAGGAGACATTTCAGGTGTTGAAGGAGGCTGAGGACATTAATTTGCTCCTACTGCATAGAACCATTTGCAGAGGAGACACCTCAGGTGTTGAAGGAGGCTGAGGACATTAATTTGCTCCTACTGCATAGAACCATTTGCAGAGGAGACACCTCAGGTGTTGAAGGAGGCTGAGGACATTAATTGGATGCTGTCGTCTATTATGACGTGCAGAGGAGATATTTAAGGTGCTGCTAAACACATTAATTCTATCCTACTGCATAGAAACCATTTGCAGAGGAGACATTCAGGTGTTGAAGGAGGCTGAGGACATTAATTCTATCCTACTGCATAGAACCATTTGCAGAGGAGACACCTCAGGTGTTGAAGGAGGCTGAGGGACATTAATTTGCTCCTACTGCATAGAACCATTTGCAGAGGAGACACCTCAGGTGTTGAAGGAGGCTGAGGACATTAAGTTACTCCTACTGCATAGAAACCATTTGCAGAGGAGACACCTCAGGTGTTGAAGGAGGCTGAGGTCATTAATTTGCTCCTACTGCATAGAACCCATTGCAGAGGAGACCACCTCAGGTGTTGAAGGAGGCTGAGGACATTAATTGGATGCTGCCGTCTATTATGACGTGCAGAGGAGACATTTCAGGTGCTGCTAAGCACATAATTCGATCCTACTGCATAGAACCATTTGCAGAGGAGACATTTCAGGTGTTGAAGGAGGCTGAGGACATTAATTTGCTCCTACTGCATAGACCATTTGCAGAGGAGACATTTCAGGTGTTGAAGGAGGCTGAGGACATTAATTTGCTCCTACTGCCATAGAACCATTTGCAGAGGAGACACCTCAGGTTGTTGAAGGAGGCTGAGGACATTAATTTGCTCCTACTGCATAGAACCATTTGCAGAGGAGACACCTCAGGTGGTTGAAGGAGGCTGAGGACATTAATTTTGCTCCTACTGCATAGAACCATTTGCAGAGGAGACACCTCAGGTGTTGAAGGAGGCTGAGGACATTAATTGGATGCTGCCGTCTATTATGACGTGCAGAGGAGACATTTCAGGTGCTGCTAAGCACATTAATTCTATCCTACTGCATAGAACCATTTGCAGAGGAGACATTTCAGGTGTTGAAGGAGGCTGAGGACATTAATTCGACTCCTACTGCATAGAACCATTTGCTGAGGAGACACCTCAGGTGTTGAAGGAGGCTGAGGACATTAATTTGCTCCTACTGCATAGAACCATTTGCAGAGGAGACACCTCAGGTGTTGAAGGAGGCTGAGGGACATTAATTGGTTGCTGCCGTCTATTATGACGTGCAGAGGAGACATTTCAGGTGCTGGCTAAGCACATTCATTCGATCCTACTGCATAGAACCATTTGCAGAGGAGACATTTCAGGTGTTGAAGGAGGCTGAGGACATTAATTGCTCCTACTGCATAGAACCATTTGCAGAGGAGACACCTCAGGTGTTGAAGGAGGCTGAGGACATTAAGTTACTCCTACTGCATAGAACCATTTGCAGAGGAGACACCTCAGGTGTTGAAGGAGGCTGAGGACATTAATTTGCTCCTACTGCATAGAACCATTTGCAGAGGAGACACCTCAGGTGTTGAAGGAGGCTGAGGACATTAATTGGATGCTGCCGTCTATTATGACGTGCAGAGGAGACATTTCAGGTGCTGCTAAGCACATTATTCGATCCTACTGCATAGAACCATTTGCAGAGGAGACATTTCAGGTGTTGAAGGAGGCTGAGGACATTAATTTGCTCCTACTGCATAGAACCATTTGCAGAGAGACATTTCAGGTGTTGAAGGAGGCTGAGGACATTAATTTGCTCCTACTGCATAGAACCATTTGCAGAGGAGACACCTCAGGTGTTGAAGGAGGCTGAGGACATTAACTGGATGCTGCCGTCTATTATGACGTGCAGAGGAGACATTTCAGGTGCTGCTAAGCACATTAATTCGATCCTACTGCATAGAACCATTTGCAGAGGAGACATTTCAGGTGTTGAAGGAGGCTGAGGACATTAATTTGCTCCTACTGCATAGAACCATTTGCAGAGGAGACATTTCAGGTGTTGAAGGAGGCTGAGGACATTAATTTGCTCCTACTGCATAGAACCATTTGCAGAGGAGACACCTCAGGTGTTGAAGGAGGCTGAGGACATTAATTGGATGCTGCCGTCTATTATGACGTGCAGAGGAGACATTTCAGGTGCTGCTAAGCACATTAATTCGATCCTACTGCATAGACCATTTGCAGAGGAGACATTTCAGGTGTTGAGGGAGGCTGAGGACATTAATTCTATCCTACTGCATAGAAACCATTTGCAGAGGAGACACCTCAGGTGTTGAAGGAGGCTGAGGACATTAATTGGATGCTGCCGTCTATTATGACGTGCAGAGGAGACATTTCAGGTGCTGCTAAGCACATTAATTCGATCCTACTGCATAGAACCATTTGCAGAGGAGACACCTCAGGTGTTGAAGGAGGCTGAGGACATTAATTGGATGCTGCCGTCTATTATGACGTGCAGAGGAGACATTTCAGGTGCTGCTAAGCACATTAATTTGCTCCTACTGCATAGAAACCATTTGCAGAGGAGACACCTCAGGTGTTGAAGGAGGCTGAGGACATTAATTGGATGCTGCCGTCTATTATGACGTGCAGAGGAGACATTTCAGGTGCTGCTAAGCACATTAATTCGATCCTACTGCATAGAACCATTTGCAGAGAGACACCTCAGGTGTTGAAGGAGGCTGAGGACATTAATTTGCTCCTACTGCATAGAACCATTTGCAGAGGAGACACCTCAGGTGTTGAAGGAGGCTGAGGACATTAAGTTACTCCTACTGCATAGAACCATTTGCAGAGGAGACACCTCAGGTGTTGAAGGAGGCTGAGGACATTAATTTGCTCCTACTGCATAGAACCATTTGCAGAGGAGACACCTCAGGTGTTGAAGGAGGCTGAGGACATTAATTGGATGCTGCCGTCTATTATGACGTGCAGAGGAGACATTTCAGGTGCTGCTAAGCACATTAATTCGATCCTACTGCATAGAACCATTTGCAGAGGAGACATTTCAGGTGTTGAAGGAGGCTGAGGACATTAATTTGCTCCTACTGCATAGAACCATTTGCAGAGGAGACATTTCAGGTGTTGAAGGAGGCTGAGGACATTAATTTGCTCCTACTGCATAGAACCATTTGCAGAGGAGACACCTCAGGTGTTGAAGGAGGCTGAGGACATTAATTTGCTCCTACTGCATAGAACCATTTGCAGAGGAGACACCTCAGGTGTTGAAGGAGGCTGAGGACATTAATTGGATGCTGTCGTCTATTATGACGTGCAGAGGAGATATTTAAGGTGCTGCTAAACACATTAATTCTATCCTACTGCATAGAACCATTTGCAGAGGAGACATTTCAGGTGTTGAAGGAGGCTGAGGACATTAATTCTATCCTACTGCATAGAACCATTTGCAGAGGAGACACCTCAGGTGTTGAAGGAGGCTGAGGACATTAATTTGCTCCTACTGCATAGAACCATTTGCAGAGGAGACACCTCAGGTGTTGAAGGAGGCTGAGGACATTAAGTTACTCCTACTGCATAGAACCATTTGCAGAGGAGACACCTCAGGTGTTGAAGGAGGCTGAGGACATTAATTTGCTCCTACTGCATAGAACCATTTGCAGAGGAGACACCTCAGGTGTTGAAGGAGGCTGAGGACATTAATTGGATGCTGCCGTCTATTATGACGTGCAGAGGAGACATTTCAGGTGCTGCTAAGCACATTAATTCGATCCTACTGCATAGAACCATTTGCAGAGGAGACATTTCAGGTGTTGAAGGAGGCTGAGGACATTAATTTGCTCCTACTGCATAGAACCATTTGCAGAGGAGACATTTCAGGTGTTGAAGGAGGCTGAGGACATTAATTTGCTCCTACTGCATAGAACCATTTGCAGAGGAGACACCTCAGGTGTTGAAGGAGGCTGAGGACATTAATTTGCTCCTACTGCATAGAACCATTTGCAGAGGAGACACCTCAGGTGTTGAAGGAGGCTGAGGACATTAATTTGCTCCTACTGCATAGAACCATTTGCAGAGGAGACACCTCAGGTGTTGAAGGAGGCTGAGGACATTAATTGGATGCTGCCGTCTATTATGACGTGCAGAGGAGACATTTCAGGTGCTGCTAAGCACATTAATTCTATCCTACTGCATAGAACCATTTGCAGAGGAGACATTTCAGGTGTTGAAGGAGGCTGAGGACATTAATTCGATCCTACTGCATAGAACCATTTGCTGAGGAGACACCTCAGGTGTTGAAGGAGGCTGAGGACATTAATTTGCTCCTACTGCATAGAACCATTTGCAGAGGAGACACCTCAGGTGTTGAAGGAGGCTGAGGACATTAATTGGTTGCTGCCGTCTATTATGACGTGCAGAGGAGACATTTCAGGTGCTGCTAAGCACATTCATTCGATCCTACTGCATAGAACCATTTGCAGAGGAGACATTTCAGGTGTTGAAGGAGGCTGAGGACATTAATTTGCTCCTACTGCATAGAACCATTTGCAGAGGAGACACCTCAGGTGTTGAAGGAGGCTGAGGACATTAAGTTACTCCTACTGCATAGAACCATTTGCAGAGGAGACACCTCAGGTGTTTGAAGGAGGCTGAGGACATTAATTTGCTCCTACTGCATAGAACCATTTGCAGAGGAGACACCTCAGGTGTTGAAGGAGGCTGAGGACATTAATTGGATGCTGCCGTCTATTATGACGTGCAGAGGAGACATTTCAGGTGCTGCTAAGCACATTAATTCGATCCTACTGCATAGAACCATTTGCAGAGGAGACATTTCAGGTGTTGAGGGAGGCTGAGGACATTAATTCTATCCTACTGCATAGAACCATTTGCAGAGGAGACACCTCAGGTGTTGAAGGAGGCTGAGGACATTAATTGGATGCTGCCGTCTATTATGACGTGCAGAGGAGACATTTCAGGTGCTGCTAAGCACATTAATTCGATCCTACTGCATAGAACCATTTGCAGAGGAGACACCTCAGGTGTTGAAGGAGGCTGAGGACATTAATTGGATGCTGCCGTCTATTATGACGTGCAGAGGAGACATTTCAGGTGCTGCTAAGCACATTAATTTGCTCCTACTGCATAGAACCATTTGCAGAGGAGACATTTCAGGTGTTGAAGGAGGCTGAGGACATTAATTGGATGCTGCCGTCTATTATGACGTGCAGAGGAGACATTTCAGGTGCTGCTAAGCACATTAATTCGATCCTACTGCATAGAACCATTTGCAGAGGAGACATTTCAGGTGTTGAAGGAGGCTGAGGACATTAATTCGATCCTACTGCATAGAACCATTTGCAGAGGAGACACCTCAGGTGTTGAAGGAGGCTGAGGACATTAAGTTACTCCTACTGCATAGAACCATTTGCAGAGGAGACACCTCAGGTGTTGAAGGAGGCTGAGGACATTAATTGGATGCTGCCGTCTATTATGACGTGCAGAGGAGACATTTCAGGTGCTGCTAAGCACATTAATTCGATCCTACTGCATAGAACCATTTGCAGAGGAGACATTTCAGGTGTTGAAGGAGGCTGAGGACATTAATTTGCTCCTACTGCATAGAACCATTTGCAGAGGAGACATTTCAGGTGTTGAAGGAGGCTGAGGACATTAATTTGCTCCTACTGCATAGAACCATTTGCAGAGGAGACACCTCAGGTGTTGAAGGAGGCTGAGGACATTAATTCGATCCTACTGCATAGAACCATTTGCAGAGGAGACACCTCAGGTGTTGAAGGAGGCTGAGGACATTAAGTTACTCCTACTGCATAGAACCATTTGCAGAGGAGACACCTCAGGTGTTGAAGGAGGCTGAGGACATTAATTGGATGCTGCCGTCTATTATGACGTGCAGAGGAGACATTTCAGGTGCTGCTAAGCACATTAATTCGATCCTACTGCATAGAACCATTTGCAGAGGAGACATTTCAGGTGTTGAAGGAGGCTGAGGACATTAATTTGCTCCTACTGCATAGAACCATTTGCAGAGGAGACACCTCAGGTGTTGAAGGAGGCTGAGGACATTTAGCTCCTATTGGACATACAGTTTCTACTGGTATCCGTAATTAGTTGCAAAGGAGACAGTCAGCCGTAGACGGAGGCTGAGGACACAAACTGTCTGCTGCTGTCCATATTCAGTTGCTGAAGGAGGCTGAGGACATTACGTTTCTACTAATGGACTGCAGTGGCAGAGGAAATCTTCACTAGGACTAAAATACCAAGTACTACATGTCTCAGCTTTCCCACATTTACTTTACATTGTCCTAGTTATCAGCACAATTAAATGTTCATGTATTAAATGATGTAACATCCTCGTTTTCAGGATGTCACCAGTGCCTTTCATGAAACCCCATGGAACAACCACCTGACTGGACCAAACCTGTTTGCTTTATCTTAACCAACCTTTCGGTCTTGACCAACATTAACATTAAATCTGTTGATCCCACGGTGATCATGGTCACACAACATTTTCACTATATTTTTTCTTCCCTAACCTTTGGCCTAACCTCAAGTAATCCTTTAATCTTTTCCTTTCTATGTCCTGTCACACCCTGTGCTGTGTTACTGCACAGTGACGGAGCTGCCGCACACTGTGCCTGCTCACAGTGCGCGACAAGGTCAAGTAATCGTGACTGTCCCTGTCTTAGGTTGTCCCAGTTTTCAGGAGGATCTTACCCGTCATCGGTCAATCAGTCTTCCATACTTGACCGTTTTCTCATGAGTGATATGACTCTATTTTGTCTCAGTTAAACTAAGTTAACCTATCAAACATCCATGTACTGTACGGTGACAGAGTTGCCGCACACTGTGCCTGCTCACAGTGTGCGGCAAGGTCAAGTAATCGTGACTGTCCCTGCCTTAGGTTGTCCCAGAGTTTTCAGGAGGATCTTACCCGTCATCGGTGAATCAGCCTTCCATACCTGACCTATCATATCACTGTTTTGTTTTGCCTTAGTTATGCCTTTTTTTTTTAAATTAACGCCTATTTGTTTCTCCTTTACACCATTTAAGTTGGTTAAAGGTTGACTTAAATTGCTTATAATATAGGCGTTTAACATCTAGCTTAAGGCTGAAAGCTTGCCGCACAATGTGCCTGCTCACAGTGTGCGACGGGGTCAAGCAATCGTGGCTGTCCCTGTCTTAGGTTGTCCCAAAGATTTCAGGGGGATCTTACCCGTCATCGGTGAAGCAGCCTTCCATGCTTGACCCTTTCTTATGAGCCATATCACTCGGTTTTGTTTTACATGAGGTTGGCAAAGGTTAGGTTAGCTTGGTATTTACCGAGTCAGGTTTGGTTAATGCAAAAACAGTTTGACTGTCCAGTCGTTCAGTTAATTGGTGGTTGCATAAATATTCTGCTCTGCTTTACATCTTACATGCAGTCTCAGTTATCCCTCCTACTCAGTTATCCCTCGCCAACTTTCTTAGCTTCTCCTTCTTTATCATGACATGTAGCTGCATATGGACAGCATAACAGCAGATAAGTTGCGGCCTACCTCTGTACCTCTGTACCTCTGACCTCAGCCTCGCTGACCTTACAGCAACTACTGCTCCACCATGTGTTGAGCTTTGGAAGCCAGCCGACATTTGGAGCTTCTTTTTCCTGGTTTGTCCTGTCCTTCCTCTTCCAAGGTCAATGAGAAATGGATGTTGATTCCTTCTCACTGTTTCTGTGAAAGAACAGAGAGCATTTACTACAAAGCTTTGACCTCACATGAAAGTTCCTGTCCTGTAAAGAAAGACGTTATAGTGAGTGAGGCAAAGTTTAACAACATCATTTTAAGAGTGCAGTTACAGATGCGTCTTGTGCTAAGTTTCATAGTTAAGTTGTTTCAGAGTAATATTCAACAGATTAACATGAAATAAGAACTACGAAAACACGGAGCAAAACTTTAACTGCACATGAAAGTTCCTGTCCTGTAAAGAAAGACGTCACATGCACAGATGCAGCGAGTGAGGCAAAGTTTAAAGACATCATTTTGACACATCTCCTGGTTATTGGAAATATAATATGTGAGAGTTATTTAGCTGAGAGACACGTGTACCCTTTTCCAACACAATGCAGTTCAGTAAAAGTAACAGATTTTAAACAGAGTTAAGTTGTTTCAGAGTAATATTCAACAGATTAACAGGAAATAATCTTTCTTCTCACTGCTACTGTGAAATAACTACAAAAACACATAAAGTTCCTGTCCTGTAAAGAAAGACATTACATGCAGTCCATTTTGCACACATGCAGCGAGTGAGGCAAAGTTTAAAGACATCATTTTGACACGTCTCGTGCTTATTGAAAATGTAATCTGAGAGTTATTTAGCTGAGAGACACATGTACCCTTTTCCAACACAATGCAGTTCAGTAAAAGTAACAGATTTTAAAGCAGCTGCAGGGCAGTTTAATTCTCCAAAGGTGATTTGGGAATAAGTTTCAGAGTTAAATTGTTTCAGAGTAATATTCAACAGATTAACATGAAATAAGAACTCCGAAAACACGGAGCAAAACTTTAACTGCACATGAAAGTTCCTGTCCTGTAAAGAAAGACGTCACATGCACACATGCAGCGAGTGAGGCAAAGTTTAAAGACATCATTTTGACACATCTCCTGGTTATTGTAAATATAATCTGTGAGAGTTATTTAGCTGAGAGACACGTGTACCCTTTTCCAACACAATGCAGTTCAGTAAAAGTAACAGATTTTAAAGCAGCTGCAGGGCAGATGTAATTCTCCAAAGGTGATTTGGGAATAAGTTTCAGAGTTAAATTGTTTCAGAGTAATATTCAACAGAAACATGAAATAAGAACTCCGAGAAAAAAAAACGTTCTCTCTGTCTCTCCCTCTTAAATATGCAAATGTATTCGAAACACAGAATCATTCTGATTCCAAATGGAATTCTCAGATGACTTTCTGAAAGAAAACATAATATTCAACAAATTAACATGAAATAATCTTTCCTTCTTACTGTTTCTGTGAAATAACTACAAAAACACATAAAGTTCCTGTCCTGTAGAGAAAAACGTCACATGCAGTCCATTTTGCACACGTGCAGCGAGTGAGGCAAAGTTTAAAGACATCATTGTGAGCGTGCAGTTGTAGATGCATTTTGAGCTTATTGGAAATGTAATCTGAGTTATTTAGCTGAGAGACACATGCACCCTTTTCCAACACAATGCAGTTCAGTAAAAGTAACAGATTTAAAACATTTTGCACACGTGCACGGAGTGAGGCAGAGTTTAAAGACATCATTTTAAGAGTGCAGTTGCACCTCGACAGATGCGCCTTCGTAATTCAAATGTAACCTGTGAAAGTTACTTACCTAAAAGACCGATGCAGGAAAAACACGGCAACGATGCAGAAAAGGCAGCCTGAAGAATCGGTTTGTTAAAGCAGCCAGGACCAGTTTGGTCCTTCCACTTCGAAGGTCACCCGGGAATGAGTGTGATCTCTGTCTCTCTCTTTATGCACATTTCTTCGGAACGCAGAAGCATTCTGACTCCAACTGGAATCCTCAGATGGTTTTCACGTTTCTGAAAGAAAACATAATATTCAACAAATAAAATGCATGTAATTAAATGTATGACACCTGCTGAACAGGTCCGATCTTTATAAATCCCCCCGATAAATGTAAGCTGGGAGCATTATTATGATCCATAACAGCTGTTTGGCCGCTCCATCACACTACTTGACGTTAAAACAAGCTAGCAAACTGTGTTACTACTGTTCTGCAATAGACAAATCATTTTTTAATGACATTATCTTCACTGTACCTCCGTCTTTGTCGTGTATTTTTCCTCTCTCCACACTGACCGCAGAGTTTGGGTCATTTTCCACGCAGAAAAGTGAAAGTTACATGTTAGTTTGTGGCGCCGCCTGGACGGACGGCGTCTTTAACTTTCACTATTCCCATACTAACACCAGCTGGTACTGTTATTTCTTAATATTAAAATAATAAGCACACATTAATGTAACTGCACAGAAAAGGAGGGACAGGGCGTCCGCCATAGCCTCCTGAAAAGAAACACAATACATGGTTAACATAGATGGGGACTTTCATGACCGAGGTGAAGTTGGTTCGTTGTTCGATATTCGCTTGACTCGCTTGTGAATTTAGTCATAAAAAATATTCACTAAAAATCAATAAAATGACTTTTTAACCATTCTTTTTGTTGTAGTAGGTCATACTTCTAATGCCCTAACTACTACAGGTGAGGTCATTGTGAAAAAACACTTCCTATGGACATAGTATGTATTTAATAAATAAAAATATTCACTACAAATCAATAAAATGACTTTTTAACCATTCTTTTTGATTGATTCATTCTGTAAATGTGCTAACTACTACAGGATAGATTTTCTGCTTTTGAGGCTCCTGCTTGTTATCTGCATAATAAGTAACGCGTACATTACGTACGAGATGAATAAAGCTGTACAATAATCCATCCTGCTTGTTGTTGCCTACCGCCGAGCAGGGGCTGGCTCAATTTGTGGCATCTGCACCTAGTAGTAGCACTTCCGGACCTGCTGTGGCAGCTGCCAGTGTCTGTGGCATATCTTACACCTCACCTGTGTGGTCTAAAATTTGCCAGACACTTTTTGCTTATGATACCAAGCCCAGACGACATTGGTTGTGGGTAGTATGGTCTGAGAATAGGAGAAACCTTAAGGAAAAGGTTGCAAGATTTAAATCTCAAGGCCATGAGCCTGTAGCAACACAAGATGTGGAAATACAAGGTGAAGCAGAGCTAGAGCCACGTAGGGACCATGAGGCCATCATGGTTGAAGAGCTCACTATACCTGAAGAGGATGAAGGCAAAAAGCCCTTGTTAGCATCAAAAAGCCATCATCCCAGTATAGATGCAAACAATGATGAGCCAATTTTGATTGCAGAGTATGCAGTAGAAGATGACACGGCTGAAAACACAACAGGCAAACCAACAGGCAATAAGAAATCAAGAAAAAAAAATAAAAGAAGGAAATTAGGCACTCTTCCAAGAACCTTTAAAATATCAATTGATAAAAAAAACATGGGAATCAATCAGGCCAGTTGAAGGAAGCAAGAAATTAAAGCCGTCTTGGACTCATAAAATTTATAATGAATTCAGCAAGAAGAATCCTTGTTGTGTGTTGGCCTTCAAATATCAAAATGTGAAGTCAGCTGACAGCAGGAAAAGGAACTGCCCATATATGCACCTAAAAGCTGTCTGTACCTTTCCCAACATGTAAGGCCTATTACACATTTTGGTTAGCGAAAAAGCCCCAAAGAGGTCAGAAAGAAATTTCACTGAAAGTGTGCAGACATGGACAAGCTCATCATCTTAGAAGGCATACAAAGATGAGGCCAGCATCCAACATAAGAAGGGGGAAAATTGCAAAAAAGATATCCCAAGGAGTAAGTCAAACATATTATGACTTATTAGGATCAACACCGAAAGAAGCCATTGCTGCTGGAAATCTAACCCAGGCCCTAAACAGAGATATTCTCAAAACAATTGGATATGAGGTTCAGGAAGGCAGCACATCTCCATCATAATGTATTAATGGAGGTTCACATGACCCAGCAGATCATAAAAAAATGCGACACATGTTTCATCCACCTGCCCTGCTACATCCAGAGTTTTCAATTGGACCCTTTCTGTGTACATATGTAAACAGAAAAAGGAATTGGCATTTTGTTGGCACATCTTCTACAAAAGAAAAAAGTTCATCTTTATCTGGATGCAACTGGAAGCATTGTGTCCAAGATCCCTGAACAAAAAAAAGGAATCTTTACTATGCCCTTGTATTGGCTGGACAGGGCAGAGGAACACCACCACTACCAGTGGCAGAGATGGTATCAAACGACCAGACAGTGCCTACAATCTCCTATTGGCTGATGAGATTCCCTCACACGCTGTGCAAATTTACAAGGAAGAATGTGGGCTATGTTGAGACAGACTTCAGTTGGGCACTCATACAGGCAGTGCTCACAGCATTCAATAGAGAGTCTATCATAGCATATCTGGACAGAAGCTTTACTGTCTGCCACGGCAGGCAGGAGTGGAAGTCCTTCACAATTATACACCTCTGCTCAGCCCATATCTTAAAAGCAGTGTCTCAGATCATAGGCAAGAATGTGACTGACAAAGGTCACAAAGAATTTTCCGACCTTTGTGTTCGCCAGACTGCAGAACAGTCGAACCCTGCAAGAAGGTGTGAACATCTTCCGGTGTCTCTGCATCATATAGCTCAGCAAGAATTACAGTGAAGTTGTGGAGGAGAATTTACAAAGACAT
Organism: Nibea albiflora; assembly: GCA_014281875.1. Taxonomy (NCBI): domain Eukaryota; kingdom Metazoa; phylum Chordata; class Actinopteri; family Sciaenidae; genus Nibea; species Nibea albiflora. The sequence goes on from CM024789.1 coordinate 25,209,855, forward strand.
TTACATTTACAAAGAGTGATTCAACACTCAAAGTGTGAACATACAGTGTCATCAGACTCTGAAGTAACTGAGAACTATGAGGATGCATTTTGTCATTCTCAGACAATTGCAGGCAGCTCTCCATTTTCTGCTGTTTTTCGACATGCATGTGATGATGCAAAGGAGAAGATTGATGCAGAACAGTCCTCAGAAGAGCCATCAGATGACAACCTCTATTACTGTCCTGGCATTGTTAAAGTACTACTGGATAATTACATGCCCATATTCCCATTGTGGAGTGGAATCATGCTGGGAGATCTGACGCAACCTGCTGTTGACATAAACAAGAAAAACCTGAGGGAACAAGAAGTAAATGAAGAGTGGACTGATAGGACAGACCAGGAGACAGACCAACACAAGGACTGCAATGATGAGTGTAGTGATCAGAAAGAGGAAGATGAAGAGTTGCTGGAAGACAGGACTGAAAAAACAAGGGAGACAAATTGTCATGTCGAACAATGGTTTGGAATAGTAAAACATCACATCTTAAGGGAAAAAAAACAATTGCGACCTGGGACCTTCATCCGAACCATGTACAGATCTCTACAGGATAGATATATTGAGCATATAATGAAACACAACTTGCCTGATCATCTCATTACAAAGCCTCAAACATTCATGGATATAAAGTTGTCACAGGAGACATGGGCCAAAAAGGATCAGCCAGAAGAGAAAGTTGGGCAGTCCAAATATTATACTGCTCCAGACAAGATGCCAGTACCTAAACAGAAGAGGGTGAAAAAAGAGGAGGAAAGGCCATGTCAGAAGTGATGAGGCCTTAGACCCTTCCTCCATCCCTGACAGGACTCAAGAAAAGGCAACACAAAGCCAGCTGCTAAGGCTAACAACTGAGAGGATAAAATCAAAGAAAAAGGAAGGTCTCATACAAGGAAATGTTCACAAAAGTGTCATTCCTGATGGAACCCTGGAAAAGGCTGCAGAAGGAGATGCCACCACACTTCAGAACAGTGCTGATAGACTACGTTCTGAGGTATGTGATAAATCACTATGAACTTACATTCAAAACATTCAGAGCTGAAGTAGACAGCTAATGGCCAATGTATTGTTTTGATCTCTGCTCCCCTAAGATTTATTTGGTGCATATAAAAAAATAAGATGTAATACGTATTTTCTTTTATAAACTACTGTAGGTAAAGACACTGTGGAAAAGGAGAGAAACAGAGATTGTCGTTGCAGCCATTAAATCATCTGACAATTTGTCCATCTGTCTACGACACAAAGATTTCCTGTCACTGAGACCTCACGAACTCCTTGATGGCGAGGTAAAAGAATATTAATTCCATTACATGTCCCATTACATATTAAAATGACTTTTTACAATATAACCAACATTTTTTTGTAATTGGGGTTTTGTCTTTCAGACAATAGATTTCTTCATTCACACCATTCTGAAGAAGATGGGTTCAAAACGACTGTACCTACTAGACCACCTTGTTATGGGTGTTATTCTGTTTGGAAAAACACAGCAAGGTTTGAGACAAAGTTTAAATAATGTAAGTATCATTAAACTCAATAAAATAATGGCTGTATCAGCCCCATTAGTACAGTAAATGTATGAAAACAGGCCAATAATGTATACTGCAAAACTTAATATCCTATTAATATCTCATATTTTAGGTGAACTTTGACCACTATGATGGCATTGTCGGATGTGTGAATGTGCACCGCAGCCACTGGAAGTTTGTCGTGAGTAATACACCTAGACAACTAAGATACTTGATGAAATTATATTTAAATTTTGATGTGTGTGTCTAACAACACTTTCTCTAATGAACAGTACTTGCATGCACCATCCAGCCAGATATTTGTGGTTGATCCAGCTAATGCAGACAGTGACCTTGAGGACTCAAGTGAGGCAGCCAAGTGTTTCTGGTGAGACATATTTAACATTAAATTATTTTTTTCACAGGGGCCAAAATTTCTACCAGTGCCCCCGATTGCAGCTCTCTGACAAACACTTTTAAAAACGAATAAATTATTCTAAATAATAACCTTGAGAAAATAAATATATGACATGATTACAAACAATAACAGTGCACATATTTTGTGACAGTAAATATTTCAGAACACGATTCAATCTAATGGAAGAAGGGATTGGTTAAACATACCCTGGAAGCCTGCCAACATTTTTTATAAAGCTAATATGTCCTACCATTGTGTCCTTGGGGTGAATTTCTTAAATCTTTAAGAACCATCATGGAGCGTTATCAAAGCCTGTCATTTTTAAAATAATCTGTACAGAGTATGAGAAAAATAACTAATTCTGAATTAGTCACTCAGATGGCGAGAAAAACTATTGAGACATTCCCTGCAATCCCGGAGGAATTCAACATTAATCCATCTCGCAAAGACATTGCACAGCAGAGAAGACAGATGGCCGAGGACATCCTTCTTGCATCAGGTACTTTACTGATTGATTGATCAAATAAATATTTCATAAAACATTTCTTTAAAAGAACAATTTTGTTATATAGCAATAGACAAATGTGTGTCTAGAGAGTTAAAGTGTCCTGTTTAATAATCCTTTTTATTGTAACTTGTAGTCATATGTGTTTCCAAGGACATTTGAAGGAGAGCCAGGGTTAGGATTTCACTCAATTCACATTAAACCAGTGATTTTCAAATTTCATTTGTCTGCACAATACAGTTGCTAGGTTCCTTTTGTTGTTCATTTCAGACTCAAAGGAGGATTTCTGCTTGTATTGTGGCCTAAAGGTGCCTCTGTCACTGCAAAAAGAAACACAGAAAATTACTTGGGTAAGTGTCATAAATGTGAGAAGAAGTAATTCTTTTCAACTTCAAAACTAATGGTGTATCTCTTGTGAATTATTGTCTATTGTTACAGATTGAATGTGACAAGTGCCAGAGATGGTTTCATGCACCTTGCCTTGGGTTGACTCCAGACAGGATTCCAACTGAAAATGAAGAATGGTGGTGTGTGACATGTGCTGCTTGCTTGCTTGTGAATAAATGCGTCCTGATACTATGATAGATGTTGTTTTCTGAAAAAAGCCTCACCTGTAGTGGTTTAGAGCATTAGAAGTATGATCTACTACAGCAAAAAGAATTGTAAAAAGTCATTTATTGATTTTTAGTGAATATTTTTCATGACTAAATTCATATTGAAACGTGTAATTTGCTGATGGTCCCTAACATGGACCACGGTGAATGACGGTATGTTGACAATGTGGAGTCCCTGTTTTCTTGTAAAACTTGAAATCTTGAGGATAGTTGACAGTAATCCTATAGTATATAAAAGTATGATGATTATGCTATAAACTATACTCTATAATTAAGCGGACACTGCCGTGGTCTCCGATTAAAAGCACAGATGAAACCCAATGCCAAGCCCATATCCAACAACGAGCCAACTTTACCCCGGTACTTTACCGCCATGAAGGTTGCTGATTGGTTTTCCTGTGATAATTATCTTATTATATGCTGAGAATGAATACGTCTTTTAAGTGCTGCTTTAAATAACTAATACTGATGTGAATATTGTCTGTCCACAGTGCCTGAGCCATATCTGTTCAAACAAACAAAACTGTCAGCACAAAATATATATATATATATATATATATATATATTCACAATGAACACTGGAAATCAGCAGTGAGAGTCACATAATAACATCTTTTCATGGACTGTCTCTTCACTTCCTCTCCAGGGTTGTCTGTCTGTAGATTACAAAGAAGGGAAAACAGAATCGTGGCCCAAACCTCTTTACAACCATAAAAAGCCAGCAGGCAAAGAAACTGAACAAAGTGACATGTTCTGTCTGAACGTATGTCTCGGTCGCCTGCTTTCAGTGCCATGGACTAATTTAACCTCATCATTTCACCCCCACCCACAGCTAAGCAAGTGTGCATTTGTACTTTGAAATGATGAAATGAGTAGCAGTAATCTAGTGGGACCAGCATCTGTTTGAATGGATGCATCGCCTCCTTTGTCACTATATAGGTAACTGTAATGGTCTGATGTGCTCCACGCACTGTGGATAAGTAACATTCAGATCAATCCTTGTTATTTAACAGGCAGGTCACAAGCCGCTGCACTTCAGAGACGTTCTCAGCTTTCATATGAATCACTTGGGCATCTTAAATTTTTCTGTAAATGCATGATGCACACACATTTATTTAAACAGGTTAGAGTTACCCCTCTCTCTCTGATTTGACTGACCCTCCTTTGTGAAACGGAAAACTCTGAGTTTCTGTGATTCCAGGGTTAACAGACTCTGAGTTTTCAATAAACCTGCTTTGTGAAACGGACCCCAGGTGAAACTACTCTGAGTTGATCAAACTACCTCAAAACAGCTGTTGTGAAACCGAAAACTCAGAGTTTCCTATCTCAGAGTAGATCAACTCAGAGTTAAGGATTTGACTCAGAGTTTGTTGAACCTTCTTTGTGAAACGGACCCCTGCAGCCTTCCATTTGTTTGTCCAAGACACAAATTGAATTAGTAATGTCTGTGCATTTTTGTGTTTCAGGCTTATTATCCATGAAGTAATCGTCCTGCCAGTGATCTACTTACTGTTTACGAGACGTAGCCCCCTTGCTGTTATCAAGGGGATTTCTCCTGCATTGATGACTGCACTGGTCATCTCGTCCAGGTAAGACCATGTAACAGTGAAGAGGTAACATTTCTGAGAGATTTACACTTTTGTGTTTCTACCAGCTCTGCCACTCACTTTCCAATGTTGTGAGGAGCAACTCAAGATCGACAAGAGAATCACTCACTTCATGCTGCCCATCGGGTCCAAAATCAACATGGACGGAACTGCTCTTTATGAAGTGGTGGCAGTAGTTTTCATCGCCCAGCTGAACAACATGGGCCTCGACTTTAGCCAGTTAATTACCCTTTCGTAAGTTCCTCTTTCTGTTGTAGGAAATAATAGAGTTAATTTTGGTTAAAATATATAATATCTTTAAGAGGAAGTGACTAAGTTCTGTGTTTGATCTGCAGTGTGACAGCAGCAGGGTCCAGCATAGGAGCAGCAGGGATCCCAGCTTCAGGAGCAGGAAAGAGACGAAGATTTTAGGTTAGACATTCTGATGTTTGTGCTTTCCAGAGACCACTGCAACACTGTACTCACCGTCATGGGGGACTGCATTGGCGTGGCAATCGTAAACCAGTTGTCGAAAGCAGAAGTGGAAGAAATGGAGCAGCAAGAACAAGAAATGACGAGGTACAAGTTTAGATGGTCTCAGTGCTTTTACATTTGCAGACTGTGTTCAAGTGATTATTCCCGGGAGAAATAAAGCACAAAAAGCAGCAAAGAATCTAATATGCTGATTTTAGTCACAGCTACATGTCAGACAAAGATGGACACACCCAGTTTGTCTCACACCATCATTTCATCAATATTCTGGCCAAAATAGTTAGAAATGGATTCGGCATCCTCAATAGCTCCAAAATGTGATGAAAGGTTGTCCATATATGTTATTGTGCTAATTAATGCTAATACAGGGAACCCATACTGTTCATTTCTAATATAAAACCATGACACAGTCTTATAAGGCATCTTTGATATAACTTTGGGGTTCTCAACATTTTTGGGTTCATATTAATGAGTAACTGTAATGATATAATTCTCTTGACTTGTTCAAATAAATAGTTCTTATATTATATATTATATTCATAATACATAGTTATTTAGTGACAATAACTACATGAGAAATTACAGATTTTAGAACTATTTTAAATACTTTATTTTCTTTACTTTAGTCTTTTACCTAACGGACTGTAGGTGGCAGTGTTTCTCCTCCCAGCAAACAGACAGCCGGAATTCCAGTAGTAGAAGAAGACGGAGATTTCCCCAGGTTACTTAAATGTTCTCTGAATGTTGCTGACTACCAGCAAAGCGGCTATAACATGATTTACAGTTTACAGAGAGACATTTTTTAACTTAACTCGTGTTGGATATCTGAAGGAGAGGCTGCCTTGTAAGTTCTCTAATGTCATACATCTGATACCAGCTAGCTACAGAAGTCACCTGTCAATATTAGCTCCCCTGCTAACGTTAGCTCCCGCGGTTCATATATGAGTGTGTCTGCTGTCGTTAGACTCGGAGGAGGATGAAGGTGAAGATCCGGCAGTGGAACGGAGTGGCCTCTTGGTTGTGGGTGGCCAATGATGAAAACTGTGGGATCTGCAGGATGCCGTTCAATGGCTGCTGTCCAGACTGTGAGTAACCGAGCCGGGCTAGCGTTAGCCTTCATACAGCACAGGTGTTATCAATGATGCTAATTAAGGTCCCGTTCCATTCAGCTCGAACAGGGTCAGGGTGCTGCTGTGTTGGCTCACTGGAAAGTCTGAACTGAACCTTAATTAGTGTCGCTGGAAACAGCTGTGTGGCTGCTGTGAAAAGGCTCTATTTATATTCAAATATAATTACCACCACTCACACAGCCATTAGAAATTCTACTCACTGTATGTTCCCTGGAGAGAAACAACCAGACTCCATTCTTCTTCTATGCACGTCACAGGGTTTGAGGTTTTTGGAGTTTTAATTTGCAGTCACCTGAACACATCATGCCTTTAATGACTCTATTTGAATCCTTGTTGCATTTTCCTGATAAATAATTAAACAGTAACTAAAGCTCATCACAAATGTGTATTTCATCAACGGTTCTACAAACACCAGTAAATAAATGTCTGCTGATGTCTTTCTTATTTGAACTGATTCTACTATACTATAGCACATTTACCTCCTCCAATGAGTGACGCCTGGCACCCCGACCTGTTCACTCAAAGCAATCCAAACTTTTCTCATCCGTTGTTCCCCGTTGGTGGAACGCACTACCAGTTCCTACCAGATCAGGGGCGTCCTTCTCTTCCTTTAAAAACCTCCTGAAGACCTCCAGCTTTTCAGAGAGTACCGTCTCTCACTCACTCGCACTACCAACAATTACCAACATCTAACCCTTTAAGAATTGCCTTAGCACTTATTGTTGCACTAACTCTTTCTTACTGCATTATACCTTGACTGTTCCCTTCTCTGTAAGTCGCGTTAGATAAAAAAAAAAAAAGTCGCTTTAGATAGTGTCCATGGAGGAATCTCTGAAATAACAAATCAAACCAATTCATTTAAAAACATATTATTGAGCATTGAACATATAACCCACATACACGTGGGTTGCAGTGGCTGTGGAGGTAGTGCAGGTCATCTATTAATCAGGTGCATGTTGAAACGTCTGTGCGCAAGACTCTGAGCTCCTGTCTCCTGACTCTCTACCCACATATCCTGTCACTCTTCAGCTGTCTCTATCAATAAAGCAAAAATGCCACAAAAAAAAAAGACTGAGCTTTTGTATGATGCGGGAGACATGTAGTATAAAAGTGTTGCAAAAGTGCAGTCCATTTAAAATTACCATTTATGATTAGTTACAAGTGGTGACGGCGTGTAACGTGGTTACAAAGAGGAAATATTAAGAGAAGTACAGCTCAGGAGCATGCCTTTACCTCCAGATTAGCTCTGGTTCGTCAACAACAAATAAAAATCAATAAACTTGCCTCTGGCATGAAGTGTCCATGCCTGAATAGGGTCACTGTATTTTAATGTCTGTTCATAATGGTGGTACTTGGAGAGTCTAATATTTTCTGAAGTGGTACATCGTGTAAAAACACTGAAGAATCATTTATTAAATATGCAGCATTGCAGTAAATATATGGTAGATAAAGACGTTTAGGGCTCAACTCAACACTAATACTGTAATACTGTCATCCTGGAAAGCACATAACGTTAAACCACAATTAAGACTACTGTAACACTTTTCATTTTGACAGTAAACAGACAGAACAGTGAAATAAATGAGCAGTTCCACTGTTAACCAGGATAATGTCGTTAAAACTAAGGAAGAAGAGAGAGTTAGTGTGTGAGGAAAGAATTTAGCAAGTCACTTTGCCTCCTTGCATCATCAGTAATCTTGAAGTTTTGCAAAATGTTTTGAAAGCTGTCGCCAAGTGGTGCAACTCCAGTTAGTTTAGTTAGCAGTTAGTTTGTTACCATCATCATTTTATAACTACACTTACTTTTCATTGCTTTTAGTACATGGAGCTGTAATAGTAAAACTAATATGATGCAGAAATGAAGTCATAATACACAGTATAGTAACAATTTCTGTTCATATATGTATTGAAGGTCTTTTCTCAATTACAGTAAATAAGTAAGAAACACTGAGTTATAAGCCTAAACAATTGTAACTGAGATACAGTTTGAAACTTGTGTTCCAGGTAAAGTGCCTGGGGATGACTGCCCGCTGGTCTGGGGTCAGTGCTCCCACTGTTTCCACATGCACTGCATCTTGAAATGGCTGAACTCGCAGCAGGTCCAGCAGCAGTGTCCAATGTGCCGACAGGAGTGGAAGTTCAAGGAGTGAACCTGTGGATGCGGCGCTGCTGTACGCCTGCAGACCCTAACACAGAGACAGAGACGTCTTTTTCTATGAGCTGTAAATAACTGTGTTTTTGTATTTCTCCATCTGATGTAATGCAGAGGAACCTGTTGTATTATGTTATTAAATTAAAAAGAAAAAAAGTACATCACAGGCACTGTATGCCTCTTGCTTTGCACAGTACATGTGAGTGACATGTCTATTAACCTAGAAGACTGTGGAAGCAGGTCTGCAGCATGTGACCCGAATTTCAGTGTGTGGTTCACAGATTCTGACTTTAATGTCTCCTAATGAGATTATACGGTTTGTTTTGTGTCCAGTAATGGCCTCAAGAGACTCTTAATAAGAAGTTTATACCAGAGTCCACTGATAAGTTTGAAATGGACATTTTTTTTATATATGATGATTAATATATTACATATTTCATATTACATATTTCTACTCAGACTAACTTTTCGTATCTTTAAAGCAGCAATAGTTGTTTGTTTGTGTTTGCCACAAACACAACACTGACATATTTTCACCTCATCAAGTTGGCAAACTGATATGCTAACAGATTTAAATAATCCAGCAGGCAGTAACATGCGCATTCATTTGGAGCCGGAAATTAATTTCTGGCTCCCTGATGAAGTCAAATATTCACACTCCTCTTAGCTCTGTTTTTGCCTCTGAGGAAAAGAAAGTGTTTTTTTAGCTGCTAGATTTGGCACCATGTTTAGGTAGTTGCTGGGTTTGGTGCTGGATAGTGTACCATGTTTTGGAGCCCTTTTTTATGTTGGAAACAAGGTTTATGAAAGAGGTGTTTGTGGACAGAAAAACAAAAAGTTGATTAAAAAAATACAGAAGCTCTAGCTCATCATATCCAGAAAAACGCTTTTTTTCCACTTCAATACAGAGCAAATATGATAGGCCTGAGATGTGATGTCATGCCATACTGTCCTGACGCTGATTGATGGATATGAAGCACTGATCTATAAAGTCCTGATCCTCTGACAGCACTACACTGAGTGAAGTTTCCTGCAGTTATTTCGAGCTACTCTTATCTTCTTGCTTCCTCGACATCTCATGTGAATTATGTTGTTATCCTGGTGTGCTCGACCACGGTCTGACAGCCAACCAGGAAAGGTTAAGATAAGATAAGTTAAGATCGACTCTACACTCACACACACTGCGGAAATTCTCGTTACTGCGGCTCACAATATACAAGGTGGATAAGAAAATACTCAAATAAATGTCCTCAGTGAGTTCAATCAGCCACGTCTGCCTAATGCAGTGACAGCTCACGGATGTATCATAAAAAAATCACTGATCTTCATGCTTGAAGTCCATGTTTGCACAAAATGAATGAAGACCCAAAAAAAGAACTAAAACTGAGAGCTACTGTAACTGGCACTACACAAAACCATGGCAACAGAGCAAACAGCAGGCAAGGTCTTGAGATCTTGAGAAAATTAACTCGGGGAAAACGTAGGAAATAAAATTTATGAATATATGACTGCTCAAGGGCTTCTGTAAAATAAGATGGATATCTGCAGACAACAATTTGCCCCACGCCCCATTGCGCATAATCGGCTCCAAAAAATGTGTGCAGCTTTGAGTTCATCATTTCTTCTGCACGGCTGATCCACTTAAACAGGAAGGATTTGAGAGCGTTCTGAATTTTGTGTCAAATATTTACTTTCGAGAGCTTTCCAGTGACTTTGAGTGTCTGAGGACGAAACCTGGCCTTTGCAGCATGGACCAACATGTTGGCCACCAGTTAAGTTCACCGCTTTAGAAATATGGTGGAAGGTTTCGTGTTTCGTCTGTTTACTTTGAGTTTGACCAGGAGCAGAAAGTGATTCTCACTCAGATGTTCTTTGATTGCTCTGAAACTACTGGGACATAAAGGAAGTGAAAAATATTGTCTGATGAATTTTATTTCAAAAGTATAAAAATAGTAATGTACAAAACAAGTCATGAGTGCAGGTAACTAATAATTATAGATATAATATGGAATACAAAAAAACTTCTGATCAATTGGCAGCCAACACTGTTTCGTCAACACAAAGTCATATCATAGAAAACCTTGCAACACAATACCTGGTTTTGCTCATTTTTAGCTGTCAGAGAGGTGCTAATAAGCTGAGCGGCTTCAAGTTTCACAACATTCAGAAGCCCTCCTGATGCCAGCGACATGCCAAATAAACTCAACACCTTCAAATCAAATGATTTGTTCAGTTCACTGCAGCAGATCTGAAGCTCTTACAGGATACAGTAAATCTATACTGCTGGAGATGAGAGAGGCCAGCCCCCACCAGCAATGGGCTCCATTAGCTCTCCTTTCACCACACACCCACGACCATTTATCTCGAGAGCTGAGGCAGCTCACAAAATCTAGATGCTGGACTGGATGTGGCCTTTTCTGTCCATCGCTGCATAACACTCTGGGCAGTAGGTTTCATAGTTGTGGGTCTGTTACAGCCACATGTTCTCAGTCATTGACAGCCAGCCCGAAGAGCTCCTGCAGCTCCTTGTTGTCTGCGTCAATGAGGTCAGCTGGTTTCTCCCCACAGTCGTTCTCCAGTTCGGGGTCGGCACCCAGCGACAGAAGGTAGCTGGAAAAAAGCAATAAATCCGTGTTTACTAAAAGGGGTCAAATCTCGCTGGTCTGCCACTTTGGCAAACTTAACTCGACTTAGCGCCATACTTCAGTGTCAGGAAGGTCAGAGGGAGGCAAGAATGCAGCAGATCCTCCAGCTTCTCTTACCTCTGCGGTGTGTGTGTTGGTATGTGCTTGCAAATGTGACGTACATGTTACGTCAGCTGTGTCCTACCAACTATACTTTGAATGAAATTATGAGTAGGACTGTCACTTGTTGTAACAGTTATATGGTCTCACTCTGAAGTGAAATATAGCATTGATGGTTCAGTCCAGTTTGTGTGATACAAAAATGAAAGAGCAGATGCTCACCGCGCAATGTGTGGGAAGCCGTCACTGCAGGCCATGTGCAGAGGGGTCCATCCCTCCTCGTCCCTCTGGTGGATATCTGCTCCGTACTGGACCAACAGCTTCACACACTCCAAGTTCCCAGACAGGACAGCTTCATGGATGGCAGCCATGCCTATGCAGAGAGGCAAGGACAAATAAGTACAGCACACGATAAAGTTTGTGGTTCAAGAAACAAGATTTGCATCTGCAGAAGCGTTTCCAGAGTCAAGGTGATACAAAAGTTTGAGCAGCTCTCACCAGACTGGTAGATGGTGTCCAGGTTGACTCTTCTGGCTCGGATGAAAAGTGCGATCCTCTCCAGCTCGCCCTGTCGTACATAGTCCTGGAAAACAATGTCATTTGGGAAGTGCACGCTGCGGATTGGCTTCAGAGAAGCAGAGCTCTTGCAGCTGACTGGGACACTACAGTCCTCGGTGTAAGCCTTGATTCCCATGGTCTGGGACACGGGGCACTGATAGTACTTCATCCTGGTCAAAGTTGAAACTTCCTCTGTTCTTGCAGAAAAAAAAAATGGTGAAAACAAGCAAGCACCCTTAAAAAAGATTAAGTTTGTCCTGAAGTCTTAAAAATCTGAGCAGATTTCCGTTCTCCTGCAGCAAGATCGGGCAGCTCTTCTTAGTGTGGTACCCCCTGTGCATCAACAGTGGATCTGTTCCTCTGAAGACCAAGCCTCCCTGTCTGCCTCTTTATACTCTCTGTCAGGCTATTTTAAGACATGACACCTCACCAATCCAGTGGCAAGATTTGGAAGATGAGTAGCTCTCTGGTCAGCTCCCTTCCCACTAGTCTGTCACAAACCTCTGATACAGCCCACGTCTCCAGACATGACAGCCAGTAACCTCTGCCTCTGTTGTCACCCCACACGTACCCAGATGCTTCTTGCTTAAAGATAGCGGTGACATCCCAAGAGGGCGTGGGGGGGGGGTTGTTGGAGGCTTCTAGTAAACACCGGGCTATTTAAAAGTGGACAGGATAAAGTGGTTTACTGCTGGAGTGTGTCAGTGCCAAATGCAGGGGCACGGAGAGGTGAAGTGCCAAGTGTAGGCTGTTGACCATTAAGTGCTCTGACATAAACAGTCAAGACTGGTCGCTGTCTTCATAGTCATACTCTGTCTTCATCATTCACATCAGTGAGTAATAATCATTTCCGAATGACTGAATGGTTTGCATCATCCTCTAATACTGGTAGGAAATCAATGATTGCACTATAAAGATTGTTTGAAGAAGCAGAAATATTAAACACCATCTGGTCCAAGGCTTCTCAGACATTAAGATTTATTTCATTATGTTCTTTTTTTTTGGCTGTCATTCTTGAAATTTTGAGGATTGATGGTAATTCTTCAGTATTTTCTGACATTTTATGTAGTGATGGTTGAAAAAAGATCTAAACATTAACTGAAAAATGACTCAACCCTCAAGTGTCATGTCCCACGTGGCCTCTGTAATCTTATACCCATGTAACAACAACATTAAAGGTGTGGTTGTTGCTGCAAGTGAGGACAGTTAGGTCACGTCCTGATCAACCCTGTTGGGATCTTTTGAGGGTTTTCCCACCCAACTGTTGCGTGGGAGGGTTACATGGCAAATATTTTATGGCTTCTCTGAGTATTTTTAGATTAATTCTCTTTTTTATTTTGCACATTTTAAGCCAGTAAATCAATGACGTATTCAGTGTTTCTTCACTATAAATTTACTCTTGGCATTTTGGAGCACTCATAGCTGAGTGAATATTCAAATAAATCCAAATAATTACAACATTTTAGAAACCTTTTTAGTGTTTGGCAAAACATTTCTGAAATAGGTATGATTGCTTTTGGAGGCATGATAGATTTTTCTGAAATGTATGTAACAATCTTTAAGCTGCTAACTGCTAATGTCAATCTGCTAACATGCTGATGTTTCACAGGTTTTAAGTTAACCACATGGAACATCTTAGTTTTTTAGCATGCAGAGGATGATGAGAAGACGTCATTATTAGTCCTGCAGGTAATTTGGTCACAAATCAAAGTATTGAACAAATAAAGTTAAGAGATCACCAAAGGCAGAAAGGTTCATACTCTGGGCACCGTGAATGCCTGTACAAGGTTTGCATCCATGAACTTGTTTGTTGAGTTTTGGTCTCGACCAGCCAACGCTTTCCTTGATTTAGGGCTCTGGGAACTTGTCATGGTCATTTTTTGGGCAGTTTCCTGACATGTTATACATTAGATATTAAGGAGTAAAGGTTTAAAGTAATAAGAGCCCTGCAGAATAGTATTTGAGACAATTTAGATTTTCTGTAGTCTCCATTTATAGCTGCAACGTGGTGGTGTTCACATACAAAGTGCAATGGCAAGCTTCCTTGTAAAGGTTGATGCATTTTGACAACAAAAAAAAGATGAAAGCATGTGTATTTTTATCATTTTTTTGTTTATTGGCCACCATTTCACGTTTTCCACATCAATTTGGATATGATGGAATGCTTTGTTAAGTTTCCCCCACCGCTGTACAGCTGTCAAACCCATCACCTTGCTCTACTCAAGCCTCCCTTCCCTGCCGAACACACAGTACATTCACTCTTCCTGTTCATGGACAGCCAGAAAACATGAACTTTTTTTTTTTTAATCCAACATTCAGACAACACTCTATTCACTCACACAAACAAACACACACTCACCGCATTCACACAACTGCTGTGGCAACGACGGTGTTGGGTAGAGCTAAAAGGGATGCAGGAGGTACAGTATGGATCGAGGGGTGGGGCTGTGCAACGGTTCCCCCCACGCTTCAGATATAATAGACACTTCTCTCAGACCAACCTGACCATAAGACTCCACCAATCTCTGTCTACTTTAGTAACCACAATGAATCTCTGATTAGGCATGAATGCAGTGCGACCTATCAGAACTGGCTCCAATAAGAAAAGAAAAAACAAACAAAACAAAAAAAACATCCCAGGTCTGAGAGTGTGTCCAAGGGCCAACTCTGCCCCAACAGGGCCAACTGGCTACAGCTGGGCACAATGGTACATCATTAAAAATGACAAGTCCTACGTTAAAAAAAACAAAAAGAACCTAATATTGAAAGCAATTAAATAAAATAGGATTTTCCCCCAAAAAAGGTTAACCTTTGTTCCTTTCAGAAAATAGTCAGTAGCCGTGCTGAAATGAAGAGCCTGAACTGAAAAATTGGGAATGAAGACATGAAAACTCCCCCCACCCCAAAGAAAGAAAACAATTGGTCTCAGCTACAGATGAGGGGGGCCCCTTTGTGCTACACTGGATGAGCTCTGTGGGGTTTACTTTAGTGAAGACATTACAAAATAAACACATCTATAGGATGGCCCCTTGTCCCCTGAGAGATCAGTCCTTACAAAACCACACAAGACTCTGCTCCTCTGGATTTCTATCAGAGGGAGAAGAACATTGGCAGCCCCCCCTTACCTACAAATACAGTTTACAACACTCATTTAGCTCATACCCACAGTGAACAATGGCAAGAGGAGGGGAGCAAAAATCATCAGGGAAAGACAAACATGTTTTCAAAACTGGATCTCAATGCCATTTTTTTTTACATTTGGTTTAAAATATACAAAGCAAACAGTTAATGTGGAGCTTTGTAGAGAAGGCATTGAGGTCTCCCATAGAGG
Source organism: Nibea albiflora (assembly GCA_014281875.1). NCBI lineage: Eukaryota > Metazoa > Chordata > Actinopteri > Sciaenidae > Nibea > Nibea albiflora. The sequence goes on from CM024789.1 coordinate 25,224,929, forward strand.
TGGTGTGCTGTTCCACATAGTCCCCCCAAGGTGGGACAAGACCAGTCTGACCAGAAGTTGTGAGGTTGGACATGTGGCTGGCGAAAAAACAAAAGGCTCTGCCACGCCACTGATGGACTGACTTGACTAACTGGCGGGCTGGCTAGCAGGCCGGCTGACTGACTGAGAGGCAGTTAAAGGGGAAGTATTAATGTTCACAGGACAGGGAAGGTCCACAAGGGAAGTGAATGTGGTAATGGTGACTGGTTGGAAGGGTTGGGGCGGGACTCGTCTCCTCTCTCTCTCCTTTCTCTCCTCTGCCGGCTCTTACAACTCGTCATGTCCATCATCCTCCTCACCATCAGAGTCCTCGTCCTGTCCTTCTTCCACATCGTCTAAATCCTGGTGAGCAGAGGAGCAGAGGGTCGTTTATTCACACGGAACATTTCACATCTGACAAGCATGCATACTGTGAATACAGCCTGGGGAGAAGTAAAAGCTCGGCCATCTCGAGGTTGTGAACAAATCATTTGTCACTCAGCAGATGACACGTGTGAGCAGACTGGCATAGAGATGACGTCTTTGCTCTGCGCGGCCATTCCTTCATGTCTACTTTGGAAGGCCGTGAGACCCTAATGTTGACTGCAGCGCTGCACGTGCCACTTCTCATCTGGAGCCCCCAGGGCAAAGCCCCGTAAACTGCTACGACAGCTGCAGACAGCTTTAGCAGGCAGCATTTGACTGGGCTGCAATTAGACTTCTGAGAAGAGGGGTGTGTGTGTGTGTGTGTGTGGTGGCAATAATGGAGTGGAAAGGTGCTACTCAAGAGGATGGATGGATGGATGGATGGAGGATCCCTCTGGGAGAACCTGTCATGCAGTCACTGCATCTTTAATGCAACACTTGCTTGTTTTTTTTTAACATTAAGCAGTAAGTTTAGGAAAGATTTTACTTTAGTTTCTAAAAATAGCATGGACATCTTCGCTTGGCTGCTACATTCTGGGTTATGCCCCCCCGACACACACACACAAAGAAAAAAGCCAAGTAGGTCACCACTAAGGTTACAGCCTTGAATCCTCACAGGAGTAGGTCCTGTGGACTTATTCTGAGTACAGACATGATGCAAAATACGCCTCCAAAAAGCAGTTTCAGTGAGAGCATGCACCAGGATCTGATGACTTGGCTGTCAGAAAATCCAAATAATGTTACGAATAAAGCTGCTGAACACCTAATTTCAGCACATTTTAGGGAGTCTTTGGAATATACTGTGGGCTCAAAATGTTGCTTTGTTGTCCACGATTACTGAAGTGCAACAGATTGAGGAGCAAACATCCCCTCAACACCAGTGATTGATCAAACGCCTCTAAATCCTCACACTGCAGCTGCTCTGTCACTGTAGCAGCCGCTGTTCTGGTTTTAGTTTCTGCCTTTTCGAGGTTTACGTTATTTGTGGCTACCTCTTCGATGTGTCTGTCCTCTCTGGAGTCCAGCAGAGCACTGCATACAGTTTTGTTTGTTTTGTGGTCCCCAAAAGGAAACTAGAAGGGGAGCCACTACATCAAGATGATTAGTCTCACAGCCTGGGGTAGTTCAATGAGCAATTTGTGTGCAACTGTTGGATAAACAGGGGCAGGCCTTTCTATTCTGTCATTGTGAGCCTACAACTGTGCTGTGTGTGTAAAATGTAAGCATTGATCTCAGCGGAGATGATCTTACATCTGCGTCCAGTTCCTCCTCGTCATCTCCTGCAGGGGCGCCGCCCTCCTTACCACCACTCTCCAGGAACTTGGTAAAACCTTCCAGTGTTCTCTCACCGTTGTAATCAATCACCTGTTGATCAAACATCAATGTTGATTATTATTTTGTTAAATGTGTCTTATCCCCACCCTAAAAAACGCCTGCATGAATGCATGTGTTAAAAACAAAAATATCACTGAGCGTGTGACACCTCACTACACCAGCCAATAAAATTTGGCAGTCTGTCTTCAGAGGTTGCCAATAAGTTGTCTGGGGGTGATCTATGAGCAGTGACACAGCAACAGGCCAGTGGGATGATAGCTAAAATGAGGTTGCACAATCAGAAGGATCTCTACAAAGCAACCAATTCAATTTTTTGTAACTTAAAATCGGGCAATAACGACCTGCTGCACAGCCCCTCGCCGCCGACCCTGCAGCTCCATCCTTTTCTTGGCCTCCTCCTGGGTCTTCTGCATGCTTCATGTAAGTAGGGGTCAGGGGATAATCCTTCGACTTACTATGGGGCAGCCCCCAGCATATATCACTCATTTAAGATCCCTAAAGTGAAGACGGGCACGTGAAGGGCCGGTCAATAAAGGAGAGCTGTGGAGTGAGGCGGGCGCAGGCTGAGCAGAGAGTCGAAGTGTGAGTGAAGTCATCGAGTGGGAATCTATAAGAACCAAAACGCCTACATAATGGTGCAGAGACTTGCAAGGCCAGTGAGCTCAGGTTTCTGCACATGGTTAACGCTGCTAAATCAAGAGGCACTAATGATACTTGGGAAACCAGTATGGCGCATGACCGGCGTGATTTTGGATCCAAATAACCACCCAGATCACTATAACTCACAACTGCACAGACGTGTAATGAATAAGAAGGTGAAAGCAATTATCACGGGCAAAGAAGAGACCCAAGGACTGCATAAATACACACCCACACAACACAACAAAAAATTAAGAGGCTTACCTCAAGAAAAGAGAGAGAATACTATCATGGATCAAATGTGACAGAGAAAAGAGAACAAAACAGAAAAAACACTCAACTTGCGCTCATCTCCTGCAGGGAAGAATTTAAGAGTGGGGAAGCTGTGGACTTTGACTGTCTCAATCTCGTTGGCTGTGGAGTCCATCTTTGCAACAATGACGTCAGCGCTGTCCTTGTATTTCTCTCCCAGCTTCTCCCAGATGGGTGCCAGCTGTTTGCAGTGTCCGCACCAAGGTGCATCTGGAATACAACAACATAAAAGTTTAGTGTACACAAGTTTTGTGTGAGATTTAGAGACTCAGATCTCAGACTGGAATGTATGCATGGACTGGAAGACAAACAGCAAATGTCCATTATCATGTCACGTGCAGCCTTTGTCTGGCCTCCTATGTGTCAGGGAATATGGGCCTACCTCACTGTGCATGTCTGGCCATAAGCTGCATTTAACAGCCAGCGATGGAAAATTCCTTAGAATAGAGCTGTGCGAATGTATGAAAATAATCCAGTGGCTATATTTAACCAGATCGTTTCAGCATCAGCAACAAACTAATTTGCAGAGAGTCGACTGAGAGGGCACGAGAGAGGCATCAACTCTTCGGTATTTGAAACGGGATTAGCACGGGCAAAGTAAGGAAGGGGAAGATTAGAGTTTCAGATACTGAAACTAGAGGCCTTACCAACTCTCACCTATGTGTAACTGAACTTTGAAAAGAAAACACCCGTTTAAAAACAGGTGAACCTCTTTACCACCTCAAAAAGATCATTCAGAAATGTCTGCTAATAAGAGGAGGCTCTTACAGAATTCCACAAAGACGTTCTTAGAGGAATCGAAGGCAACTTCCTCGAAGTTCTTGCCGACCAAAACCTTGACAGGGTTTTTGTCCCAGTCTTTAGGGATGTCCTGACTCATGAGGTGGGGCTGTGAGAGAACAAAGTAAAACACAGAAAATGTGTCAAATCATTTAACACGCATGATCAAGGGTTACAATTCTGTGGCTGTCCAAACAAACACTTGAAGAAGAATAAGTCCATAACGAACTCAACATTACTCAAATCGACATCTACGACACACCTTGAGTTTGCCCTCAGTGAACAGTGTGCAGAAACTGGTGATGCTCTCTGCTGTGATGGCATCGTTCTCTGGCTTGTACTTGGTCATCTCGTCTTCCAGGGTGATAAGGCGGATGGCGGGGCACTCCTCTTTCTTCAGGCCAAAGAACTCCAGGATGCGCTGGTTGTCGTCAACGTCGCTGTCGATGAAAATGAACAGGATCTAGAGAGGGGAGAGGACAGACGAGGTCAATATTTGATATGGTCTTAACAGGACGTTTACAATATCCTGGTTGAGGATATTCGAGACTTAAAGCTGTGTGCTTAATTTATAAAGAAGTCCAAGCACATGTGACAGGTTAAAAGGGAAAATGTGTTTTCAGACAGTTCACCTACCCGACCCTTGAATCCCTCTGCGGCTTTCTTAAACTGGTCCATTTTGTCCTGGAAGTCTGAAGCAGCTTTGGGCAGGAACATGAGGATGTGGGACTTGATGTCTCCACCAAAGATTTTAGGGGGCGGTCTGCAGAAACATATACAGTATGATCACAAAAGAATGGAGTGGGGAAAAGAGCCATAGTGGTCACACTGACGTGCATGGCCTCAGTCATTACCTGCTCGGTGAACTCGATGACCAGAGGCAGCTGGTTGGCCTTGACAAAAGCCAGGAGTGCTTCTTTCGTCAGCTCTCCATCAAAGGTATTGCGCCCTTCATCAAACTGCAGGGAAAAAAATGTGGGAACATTTAGATACAGATATTGTTCACCCTTCTAGTCTGCCTGTGAACACTAAACACAGATTTACCAAACAAGCCACTTTGAAACAGCCCCGGTAACTCCCGGCTGACAAACGAGCCAGCAGCCCCAAAGGACTTTTATGAAGTGTTAAGAATAGAACTGCCAAGCAGCTCTTACTGGTACACAATAGGAAAAAAAAAAAGAAGGACATTTGGCTAGTGGCATACCGCCAGTCTTGCGGCCACTGACCGTAGCTATGAAACCTCAACCCCCCCTGTTGCAATAAACAAGTGAAAGACCTCAGCTGTTTATCAAGACTGAGCCCCTGCTCGGGGAGAGTTTGCCTAGCTGTAGGAGACGAGCCCACATGTCAGCGGTGTTTGTGTCGGGTAAAGTTACCAACACGGATCAAAACGCCTGACAATGGCAGTGGGAGGACTGAACCTTGGTTCATGTGCCAGAATGAAAGAAGATCATCCGTAACTCAGAGATATTTAGAGTTTGTCGTTTCTTTGCTGGAGCAGCTGGTGCTGCATAATCTATTGCAGGAGAATGACGCTCATCACAGGGTGCCACAACAGAAAGTTGTGTTGTGTTTGTCATTTTGATGCTTGATACATTTCACAAAACTGACAAATCAACCTGTTCATATGGCGAAGTTCTGGACAAAATGCTTAAAGTTATACATCTAGCAGATATGGAGCAACACTAACTACTGCTGTTGGTGCTGAGCAGGGAATGTACAGAAGCTTTTCAGCTTGTTTTTTTTCCCAAATGATGCCACGAGAGCGGGAACACTGAACCAAAACTGAAACTCACTATAGATCCAAAGAGAGCTGCAGCTGATAACTATACATCTCACACATCTCCCAGTTATGAGTTGAAAACCTTTGAGCTCTTTCAAGAACATTAAGAGATTGTGATCACATTTAAGCAGTTGCAATAGGAAATCCAAAAGAGCCTGGGGAATGAGGGGGTATTTGCTGACTTAGGATTTAAAAGAGTTAAATTAATTAATCACTTCATATCACTCGGTAACTTTTTTTTATTTTATTGACAGACATACTGGACCTTGACCCAATCTGACAAATCCACATGCTACTTGAGATATGGGTTCGCTGATAAGAAAGCCGGTGTAGTCTGGTGTAGATTTCATTGAGCTACAGCACACAACAAGAAGGAAAGATGGCCTACACAGAGAGCACACAGCTGCTGATAGCCAATGGGGGCTACTCCAAAGACTTACCATCACCTAATACAGCTCTTTACCATTCACCAGCTCAACATGCTGAAGTCATTCACCGTGCGGGTCGAGCAACAGGGCCCGAAGGCAGGCACACCTCAGACGAGCCGAGATTAGCAACGGAGAGCGGATACTGTGAGGTCGGCAGCATCACATTACCAAGGTGTAGATGAAAACACCAGGTTGCCTTCAGTAGCTTGTCTGCAAACCCTTACACATTGTGAGAGTGTTTCATAAGCTGAGCAAGGCCGCTAATGACCCATATACTATACAGTTTAATTACACCAATTTGGATCTGTACCTTATCTGACTGAGCTGTGATTACAGTTCATCTCATCTTGTGCCACCTAAATGACTTATTATGGACTAGTGAAGAAACAATGTAAGAACGTGCAGTCACCTTCTTGAAGAGGACAACGCTGTCCTTGGACACTCAAACTTGGAGTAAACGGCATCGGTCGGAGTGGTGATGGCGAAGGGAATGTCATCTATGGCTTCAGCAGCTTTTTCGTAGGCCTTGGCACCGGCAGACTCGGCGTCCTACAGACATGAAAACTTCGTCAATATAAATATATTGAAGATATGTATATATAAAGCACTGTGCAAGTGATCTACAAAGAGTAACTTCTCCTTTTAAACATTTATACTGCAGCGTGGCTCTTTGGATGCTTTGAAAGCAATAAAGCGTAATGACAATGCTTACTCGACAGCTTAAAATGTATTGATTGTGCTTTTGTTAAGCCAAATCGTTAGAGCTTCAGGATGGTGATGCCAGGCAACAAAACAAACTGAGCAAATACACTGCGTATAGAAAGATAAACTAAAGGCAGGAAACCATTTACTTATTACAAAAAAAAAAAAAAAAGAGAGATCAGAATCATACCTTAAAGAATCCGATAACTGCCACCTCATTGTCAGCGATCAGGGACTCTGCCTCGGTGACTCCAGCCAGGGGAGCGACGGCCGGGCCTGTGCGCTTCTTCAGCCAGTTGACGATGTCATCGGCCTGCCTGCCAGCTGCGAGACAACAAAACACAATAACTCAAGTGCTTCTGTATTCACTGATGGAGTTGTACAACGCAAATCTTTCACGATTTAAATCAAACACAGACAACGTGCCTTCATTTGCCAGGCTTTGTGCACGTTAGGAAAGGAGGAGATATTTTTCTCAGCATTTGAAGAGAGCCAGCTAGAGGATGTACCTGACCACAATTTCAATACTACAGTGCCTCAGGTGGATGTGCTCTGCCTCGACTGTGACAAACTGAAGACACCCTTCATACATTTTTTGGTTGTCAAAGTGTTTTCTGGAGGTGAAAATGTGTCAACAGCAAAAAACAGACCACTTCTGCATTTCTGAACCTCAGGCCAACAGCTTTTAAACTGCAGTTTAAAGAAGCAGCTCATTTGATTTCACACCCCAATTCCAAGCATGTGTTATAAATAAAAAATAATATAAATTAAATTTTTTTTAAAATATTCCACTTTTGCAAGGTTGCCAGAACATGTTTAACTTTCTTTGGACTGAAACTGCAATTAAACTGGCCTTAAGATAGACCTGGCTGTCAGACTGAACCAGTGATGCAACTCAGTAGCAACTTCACTCAGAAACACATGTTGATGATGTGATACAGCACGTAGTCTTGGTGCTGTGCGTGTAAGACGGGTGTTTCCAGAAGCTGGACTCAAGTCAGAATAGTAATTTCCTCCAAAAAAAATAACCATCTTCCCAACCTACTCTACCCAGCCTTTCCAAAACGAGCCTCCCCCAAGAAGAGGCGACGTGAGGAACTGCACATATCTCCACTGGTTTAGAGTCAGCATGAGGGGAACGTGCAGGGAGAGGCCCAGCCCACATTTAGTCACAGGCATGTTGCCGAGAGCTGATTGGCTGACTCACTGTTTATGCTGCTGTGCTGATCATGTTACCGGGTGAAGAGTGTCTATATGGCTTGCCTCTGGATGTCAGATCTGATCCTTTGGAGCATTTCATAACATAACTTCACTCTCCACTATAACAAGGGATTACTCAAGATTACATCACTGTGAAAAAAAATCCCATTCATTAAAAAGCTGCACTGGGTAGAGAAAAACCGAGTAGTGCAAAGAAAAAAGAATGTTATAGGATGTAACTCGGGATATGAAGAGTATAATAATCAACAGAAACACTCCATCGACAGACACCTGTCTGGAATATATAAATAGAGCCAATTCCCATCCACTGGCTCTAATGTCTAAGCGAACTCTATCTCACGCATGCACCTCTTAATGAATGAAAATCACTGATGCTCACCAGAGTACTCTTTGGGTGACTCCTTCTCTCCACCCTTGAAGAACTTGATGGTGGGGTATCCTCGGACACCGTACTCTTGGGCCAGTTCGGTCTCCTCTGTGGCGTCCACCTTACCCAGGCGGACAGCAGATCCTTCGCTCTTCAGCATGCCAGCGGCCTTGGCATACTCTGGAGCCAGGGCCTTGCAGTGACCACACCATGGGGCATCTGTAAGAGAGGCAGGCAGGAAACTTAGCAGTTGCAGGAGGTCTGAATTGTTACCGGTGTTGCTGTGTAGTAAACCTGATTAGGGGAGTTCAAAATCCTTTAGGATTTCCTCTTATGAAATAGTTTGGGGGAAAAACAGCAACATAACAAAGATGGACAAAGACAGGACAATTCTGACAATGTGATGAAAATATTGATATTAACGATTACTCTTCACATTTCTTGATTTGTCTGGATAACCAAAAAAAAAAAAAAACATTAATTTGTACAAAAATAAATGACTGAAATTAGTCATTTTAATCATCAAATTAAACTTTTTCCAAACCTACTCAAAAAGAAAACACTGTCCTGCTGTACCACAGAGAGAATATATTTAGTATGGAAATTAATTTAATAAATGATTTACCAAGGACTTGCTGCTTGTATTCAACTCTAGTTTTAACAATGTTTGTGGTCAGGAGGAACAAGCTGTTTCAAGGAAGGGACGTTATATTAAATCTACACACTAATGATGACAATAACTAAGTTAAAGCCACATTTTGGTGTGTTCAGGACAACTTATGGTAGTCTGAAAGAACTCCTTTGAGGGTTATGGACGCATGTCCCAATGGCTGGAGCAGACGGCAGTAAAATGACAAATGTTAATTTGTAAACCATGGTGTCCAATTGCACATGTACAGATAATCAACCTTATTGGCAATGACACGTCACACATAACGACCTGCATTGCATCACCTTCAATTCTTGACAAAGAACAAAACTTCCTTGTTCCACGACAGTCAACATAAACGGACAGATGAACTTTTGTAAAGTACACGTCAACCTAGCTCCACATCCCAACTGAGAGATCCCGCCCAGCTGAGACATACGTGGGCAAACAAAGCCTTTCATCCCTCCCCCTCCTGAGCTCATTGGAGGGTCTTGCCCCCATGGCCATCTCTGACTGGTTCACTGATTTGTCACGCAGTATGCGAACAGGTCAACAATCTGACAAAAAGTGTAGCGGGATGGGCCTGCAGGCTACAAAGAAGAGGCTCCTGAAAGCCTTTGATAGCACATGAAACTCAATCCTGCTTTTAATAGAGAAAAAACACTAAGACAAGATGAAAGCTGCTTTAATATAACAGTTAATAAAACGTCTGGGCTTTACCAGAAACGAAACTTACGATGTGAAACTACAACATGCTATCGAAACTTCACAAGCCCGCACTTTAACTGGATCACACACGGCCATTTGTGCGTTAATAACGGGGTTATAACAGCGTTAGCCCGGCGGTAAAAGAGTTCATGCACGGCTCGGCCGACTTGTCCATAAGCAACATAAAGCGCTGCTATAAGCTAATCAAAAACACGACGGAGATACAGCTAACGTGAAGTTAACGCAGGAATAACGCTCAGCATAAGCTGCTATATGTTTAAGGTTACTTCTACAACTAGTTGCGGGTCGCTGAGTTGTATATCCTGGTCACAACCCGTCAACACCTCCGAGGATACTCGATGCTAGCTAGTCAAATTCAATAGAAAAAAAAGTGTGACAAAGAGAAAACGCAGCTTCATAAACAATGCACCGTCTTTTTTCGAAACAGTTTGAACTACAGTGAAATAGCTGGAGGGCAACTAGGTGAAACAGTCACGCGTGGATGCAAAATTAAGCCCGACATCAGCAACTTGTCAGAAGTGTCAAAGTTTAATGCTAACATTAACCCAGGCTTAATTTAGCTAGCTAGCCGGGCAACAGTGGAGCCTGCTCCTGAAGGCAGCTCGCGTTAGCTGGAGAGGTTTTCTGGATATTGTTACTTACAAAATTCAACCAGGATGTTAGGGTGAGCTTTGAGAGCCTCGTCGAAGTTACTTTTCTTCAGCACCAGGACATCTTCTTCCTCAGTGATCTCAGCCCGGCTGGCCACAGCCAGTGTGCAGATGAGCAAAAACTTCAACATAGTTGCCGTCGAGTATTCTTCTTGACAGAGGAAAGAGAGCTGCAGATACGGTCGGCTACGGTTCAGCTGGGGGAAATAGCTTGGTTTTGGTCTGTTTTCTTGTTAAGGGCTGGGAGAGTAGCTGGTATTTTGTGTCTACCGCTACTAACGTGGCATTGCACGCAGAAACCGGAGGGGTCAGCCCTAGTGCGCATGCGCATTTATCAGGCCGAAAGCGTTCGTGTTGAAATGTGACTGGACCGCAGCAGACTGCACCTGGAAGTGAAAGAGCGGCGCTCCCTGCTCTCTGCAGGCATGTCTGCACATCAGCCGCGACTGATAACACACAGAGGAACACACGGATCATGGAAAACTGAATGGAAAACACCATTTTCAAGCACCCACGCCCCGTAAACAAGCATTTATTCACGCAGTTTAAATCATATTGTAACTAGATTATGAAATATGATTTTTGTTGATCCAGATGTGTAAAATCTTGAATACGTTTATTATGTAAACTCTGCTGTAGCATTGTGCATTTTTTCTGACTCTTGGCTGCGGGCTGTATGTATGTGTAACTGACGCAACTAGGGGAGGTGTTTAAATATTTGTGTTTTTTTGTTTGCAAAAGAGACAAAGGGCAATGTCTGAATGATTAGTAACACTTATACTGTATGTCACATGTTTTTTTTGTTTTTTTTAAATCAGCCCTGCTTACATTCCTGGTGAAGTATGAGTTAAAGGACGGGTCACCCAAATAACCAAAAATGAAACCTTTTCTCTGTTCTCTTTTCTGTTTTTTCTTTTTTGGTGTATTCAAAAACATAAATCCCCAAATATCCCTGTTACTCTGAAAAATCACCAGAACACTCTAATAAAATATGAATACTCTGAAGTAAATGCCAGTGAAAGTGAGAAGAGTCACCGTGACTGACAGAGACATTTATGGGAGTTATTTGACATCTTTCAGCTTTCTTTTTTTCTCCACTCTGCTGGCGTTGTACTTCGTCACATTTCACTGTGACGATAGGCTTGTTACTGACATATTTTTAGTAAAGGCAGGAAGTGAGTCTAACCTGAAACTGCTTGGATAAACAAGAGTGTTAAGAGGACGTTTATTAAAAGAAGATAAAGAGACTTAGACATCGTGTGACATAGAAAAAGAGGACCTATTTGAATTAAACATTGATCTTGTGGTGTCAGGGTAATGTGAGGTTAAAGGGACGCATTAAGTGACCTACCTCGTTTATTAGCCCACTTTATCTTGACAGAAGAATTCTGCTGAACAAGTAAATCTGGTTCTGTGTGAGTGCAGGGGTGTGTGCAGACATTTTGAGAGGTTGTTGTTTAAACTGAACATGTAAATAAGGTAATTTAACTAACTGCAGATCAATTTTAAATTTACATTTGTCCGTGAAAACATGATGCAATCATGTCAGAAATAACAGTTATTTATGCACCGGCAACAGAAAAATCTAACTTTTCCAAAAAGAGCAAATGGGCTTTTGCTCAAGCTACTTCAGACCAGCCATGAGAATGGCCTTATGTAAGTGTTATTCATCATTTGATGTATCAAGAGGTGAACAAGGAACCCAGGAAGCAGTTCAGCAGGTACAGTCAGTGCTCACATCCAGTAATTTTACATAGCAGGTGCAACCGGTGCAGGAAAGTCAAGGAAACAACAAGGAAATAAAACTAGTTCACCTCACCACATGTAAATACGTGATGTCTGTAGGTGTTAGGTGTAGGCTAGTCAAATCATAGCCCACGACCTCTAAAAATATTCAGCTATGCAGCATGTGAATAGTTCTTAACCACAGTTCTTAAGCACCCCAGTGTGCTTAAGCAGAAACAGCATAAACATGTCATCGGTGTTGTGAGTGGAAGAGGTAAAGTGAGTTTGAAACTTAATGTGCACTGACTTGAATAAAAGCAAAAATACAAAAAAATAGACACAAAACAAAACCAAACAACAAAAATACAAGGAAACTACTCTTAACTTAGTCGATCTTTGAGAGATACACACTCAGCTGTCAATGAGGTACACCTCCAAGGTAAGTAATGCTCTCCATTATAAAGGCTATAATATTGTAGAGAGGTGTTAATTCAACTGTATGGTCATTAGGAGGCTGCAGATTGTGGTGCTGTTGACTTGTATTGTGTTACACTGACAGGTGTTCAATCAATGGTGGTATAGGCTAAATAGCAGAAACACCTCTCTGATAGTTCGACAGTCCCGTAAACCACGGCCTACAAAATGATCATAAAGTGTTCTGGTAATAATCAGCTACTAAAATGATTTCTAAGCTGGTAGGGAGAAGCTAAATGGGGACATCAGCTATAGCTTATAACATGATAACATTCATGAGACAGATTAAAAAAGCATGGTCAAAATGTAGCTGAGGACAGAGGTATCCTGACTTTTAATCTCTGTATAAGTCACCAGATATCTTTAAAAACATTTAGACAAAATACAGATTGCTTCTCACTTAAGGTAGAGTAGAAGATTATAGCATGCAGATCCAACTAGCTTTTTTAGACTTTTTAAGGGATAAATGTACAGCTAAGGTCAGAACTCACAGCTCACTCTGGATGTATTAGTCAGAAGGTTCTCCTCACTCACAACTAAATCCAGTAAGGAGGCCAAATTCAATAAAAAGTACTTCAGAGAGAGAAAGATGAACATTCACCTTTAAACTAGTCCCTTCTTTTATCTGTTTGGCTGTGACAGACCAGGAAATGTTTGGTCAAATTTCATGCAAAGTGAGATTCAGGATCAAAAGTTGGTTTGGTTTCCTGGCAACAAGCTCCTCTCACTGAGGCAACAACATGAGGGCAAATTAGTATTCATCCTCAGCTCTCTTTTACATGTTCACCATCTCAGATGTTGAAACTAAATTAGAACATGTGATACGATATGGTTGCCACAGACTCATATTACCTAAACAGTCCAGGTTGTTAATATTATGTTTACCAACAATCTCTGTACACACGGTGTTCAGGAAATGGCAGCAATACTCTATGGACCGGTGTTTGCTTTAGCAAGACTCTATCAATATTTCACAGAGCACGACCGATTTGGTGTGTGCTTATGCAGTAATAATGTTTGCAAAACAAACACTGTTTTACTACAGGGCTTTAATATCTCAAGATTTATATTTTCGTTCCAACAAGAACAAAAAGTCAAATGCACCCGACCCCTGGGATATTAAGCACATGTGTCACAAACTCCTAGCACTTCTCAGTTTGACAAAGCACCGAGCTGTGTGAGCTGAAGCAGTGTGACAGTTTGTCACTTGGATTGGCCACATCCTCAAAATCTGTCACAGAAAGAGAAACCAAATTATCTTCATGCCAAACTAATACAGTTTAAATTACAGCTGGTAATTCTGGTGAATGATGAAGACAAAGTCACAGTGTTGTATCTCCACACACCCCGTTTGCAGCTGCGCCTTACATATTAACAGTTTCTGCAAGATATGAAACAATAATTGCCGCTGGTGAAAGGTGAGGCTATCTGTTTATTTTATCAAGGGCAGTTTTTAGATGCAAATATAGCTGATTGCCGTTCTGAAAATTCCATGTCACTATTTGTTTAACTTTTATGTAATCAGGCAGGTCGACTCTGTGCTGTGCTCTGTACTGTGTAATAATGGCAGATGAATTTAAAGCAGGTTCAAATAAAATGGCCATATGTTTTTTAAAAATCAAAATAAAATTTTATCTGATAGCCCAAAGTCACAAAAATTTTACCTCAGAGTTCTTTAGAATCCGTACAGGGAGTGACACCCTCTGTCCTTAGACCCTTGGTTCCAGTGAGGAAAAACTTGCCCACAAAAACCCTTTAACAGGGAAAAAATGTGGAAGAAACCTCAGGAAGAGCTACAGAGGAGGGATCCCTCTCCCAGGACGGACAGACGTGCAATGGATGTCACATGTACAGAACAATCAACACAAACATATTGTACAATGACAATGAATGATAAAATGACAATGAATTACAATGAATGATAGAATGATTACAGTAGCAGTGGAACCTGTGATAGAGATAGAGAGACACAGATGCACAGCAGCAGTAAATCATTAACTGACTAAACTGTAGTGGAGATATGATAGCAATAATGACAGTACTGCTATACAGTATATGGTGGACGTCAGCAGCAGACCACAGCAGTAGCCACGATCCATGAGAACCTGCTGGACGAGAAAGCACAGAAACTCCGGGGAAGAAATTTAGTTAGTAACATGCATTGATGGTAATGACGATTGGAGAGAGAGAGAGAGAGAGAGAGAGAGAGAGAGAGAGAGAGAGAGAGAGAGAGAGAGAGAGAGAGAGAGAGAGAGAGAGAGAGAGAGAGAGAGAGAGAAGGAGGGAGAGAGAGGATTTTCAGTAAAGGGAGATGTGACTGCATCTTCAACCATGTCTGACTCGGCATAACCCAAAAGCCAGCCCTAACTATAAGCTCTATCAAAAAGGAAAGTCTTAAGTCTACTCTTGAAGGTGGTGACCGTGTCTGCCTCCTGAACCCAGAAAGGTAGTTTGTTCCACAGGAGAGGAGCTTGATAGCTGAAAGCTCTGGCTCCAAATCTACTTTTGGAAACTATAGGAACCACAAGGAACCCAGCATTCTGAGAGCGCGTGGTCTAAAGGCGTAGTAAGGTACTATGTGTTCTTTTAGATAAGTCAAATGTAAGTCAAATGTTTCATAATTGATGATGGCACAAAAATGGCACAAGATGAAAAGAGAGGGGCAATAAAGTCAGGGGATCACCAAAGTTTCTACGATTCATCTTCTGGGCCCATGAATTTCAATCCTTGCACTAGCTGTTGAAACATTTTGGTCTTGTGTTGTGGACAGACTGACAAACAGACCAACTGAAGTTACCATTCCTACAGTCATGCTGCTAGCACGGCTGAAAATGCAACATATTTTATAACATAATCATATGTTATTCAGGTAAAATCTTAACTATGTCTCATTTTAAAATATAATAATGACATAAAATGGAAATACTCAAGTAGTAGACCAGAGCAGAACTTGAGGATCGTACTTAGTTACCTTCAGCCAGTGTGTACTGTAGATAATAACAACAGAAGAAGTATTTATTCTGTATTAACTGTTGTCTTTTAAAAATGAATGAAGAACACATCTCTATATATTAAGAATGATTCATCAGCTCTCTGTTTTTTCTCTCACAGGGGATGAACAGCTATGAACAAGACGGACATAAAAAGATGACAAAGAGGACATCTAATTGTTCATATGAATGACGAGGTAGTTCAGTAATAAGCGGGATGAATTCAGAACAGGAGGCCAGAATGAAAGATGAGGACGCGCTGATTGACGTACTCTGAGCTTGAGCTCATGTTTTGCCCATTTGGATGAATTCCAGTCATTAAAGCTTAATGGGATTTTAATAAGGATGAGAGAGAGAGAGAGAGAGAGAGAGAGAGAGAAAACATTCACCTTTAAATACATTTATTTAAAAAAAAAAAGAAGTCCAAGTGCAGTTGCCATGCCAACGCTACTAGTGCAGACCACTGGAGTCCTTGAAAGCAGGACATTCAATTAGATGGAGCTATCTGAGTTCATAATAAACAATGTGGATGCTGATGTCATAGCCAATAATAAACACTGCTGTTTTCCATTCATAATATACACAATGTGAGGGGGTACCACTTAAATGTATCCTTAAAAAGAACAGTGGTAATCAATGTGCCCTTATAGGATGAGCTGTTTTCAGCACTGTAAAGTATTCATGTTTTTCTTTGTTTTGTTTAAATATTAACATATTTATAAATGAAATTTCTGACAGAAAACAGACACAACAACACAATGGCAGCATGAGCATACACTGTGTTGGAAAGCATCAGAGATTGTGTTTTCACAAATTAGACATACAGAGGTTAAAAAAGATTTTGTACTATAGGTGCATAGAGCTTGTGTAACCACTGCCTTCCACCAAGAACACCATGTGGAGTCTCAGTCATCTTGTACTGTACATTACTGATCTTGGGGCCTCTTCTACTTTTTGTCTTGTGTTTGCATAATGGCCTTGTGTAAATAACAGAAGAGTTACATGGCAGTGTTAGCTTCCTCTATTAGTGACACATCACCCTTTTGCTACATTACCACTAAAGTTTCTTTGTTAACAGCCATTTTACCATCATCTTCTTACTTTTACTATCAAACAGATTGCCCTCTGTGTGTCTGTGACACTTACAGTAATGTTGTATTTGTATCTTAATTACTATGTTCAAGTAGGACAATCAAATCGTGTATATGTCCTTCTTATGCTACATTAATAGATGCTGAAATACATGTAGACATATTGTCATATAAAGTTGTTTTGGTGAGCAGCAACCAACAGAGCAGCATTAGAATTCATCTGAGTCATGTTTTTGGGCACTGGGAGATTGCGAGGCAAATATTCACCCTCCTTTTAGCTTTGCTTTGAGTTCCACCACCCACTGGCTCTTTACTACTAAATGTTCCACTATGTTCACCAGATAGTTGTTAGGTTGATGAAAATAGAGCTAGAAAACCAAAACAGTGAGGAAACAAAAAGCCACTAAAAGGCTTTGCACAGCTACAGAGTTGGATGATAATTCTCCTTTTCACATTACTCCAAGGAGTGGCTCTACAGAATTACTCCATCCTGCAGTAAAATATTTGGCCACAAGATGGATCCCTGTTCAAACCATAGAAACACTGACGATAACAGTGAGGTGAAGGGGAAGGAGAGCGACTCGTTGGTGCACTCCCCCTAGTGGCGAATGCTGGAGAAATAACATGCAATGCTTAACAATGCTTAATGTCTAGTGGTTGTTCACAAAGTATATATCCTATTAAAGTTGTGTTTTTTAAGCAGTTACCATGACTCGTCAAATTCTCTCCAACATAAGACACATTTGGATGGACAAGTTGTGACCACACTGAACAGTGCAGATGGACCAGAGCAGCTCCTTTAATCATGAGTGATTCAACAGCAGGATGTGAGTTTAAGCATGACATGTTTATTGACCAGTCACACGTGGCACACATGTCCCACACAGCATTATGAAAGATAATATTTTGATCAAAGCTTAGGAACTTTTACACATTTACTCATGACCACTTTCTATATGCTGCCCTGTATATTTCGACTTTTATTTATTTTATTTCTTATTTCCCCTTCTTATTTTCCCTTTTCCTTTAATGGAATGGAATCAGAATCAACTACAATGGTCTGAGATACAATAGACCTGCTGGTGAAACCTATGCATGCTCATTTGAACACAAAGGGCCGCTATGGAAAGTCATGCCCTCTGCCATTAGTTTCTGTAAAGACTCCCCTGTGTGCAGGGAAATATTTGAATATGGACTTAAAATAACTATGGAACCAACACTGAAAAGATGATAGATCAGTGAACACAATAAGGATATATGACGTGCATTTATTGAGATACAAAGTATTTACACCTTGGCAGTCAATTATTTGACTGCATGAATGTAGAGCTCACCAACAAACAGAGCAAAACTGAACTGTGTGAAGGTAAGAAGGCTGCAATCACTAATCCACTGGCACTGGCAGGTCATGGAAGCTGTTGACTTCTGGACGGTAGTGATTGATCTCTGGGTGTTCACCGTTGAGCTCAGCGTACTCTACCGAACCCTGCTGACACACAAAGCAGAGCTGTTAAACACACAGCTGATTCATTTAGTACTGCGCTCCTTAAACCCCGGCACACAATACAAAGCAGTTAAGACTGAAACAATGCTACGAACGTGGTATACTAGGTATAAGGACTGGAGGGATAATATGTAAAAGCGTTGCAGGATAGGGTTAAAATAAATTAGTAACAAGTAATAATTACCCATGAATTAGTTCAAATCTGGCAGTAAACTTCCCAAATTACTTAAATGTAACCTGGAGCAATAACTCACTCCCAGAGGATCTTGCTCTTTTTTCTTTCTAATAATAAACGTCAAACCTTTGTCAGACTACTGTCAGACCAAATGGTCTGTAATCTGTCATCAAGAAGATACACTGATGAAAGAACCAGGCGTTTTTAGATCATCATGTCACATCCTTAGTAAATTCCTTTCTTCAGTTGACTCCAGCACCATGTAGGGATAAACAGTGCAGTCATGAGCAGCAGTGATTAAGGCATAATGAGGGACAGTATTTTGGCTGAGATGGGCTTGGAGGTAATTTGACTGGGCCATGGCGCTGATCTGAGCGGGTGATAGGGAAGGAAGCCCCAACCCAAATGCCTTTGTTCTCGCCTGGAAACTCTGACAGACGTTTTCCGTCTCACTGCCTGCAAGCGGTCACTGTGAGTAGGAGGCAGCTAATGCAGGGACAATTTAGTACACAAATAAAACACATATGCTCATGGATATGACTATAAAACTTTATTTAAGTCATTGTTTAAGTTAATGTGATTTAAATTAACAGTTTGGTCAAAGTGCTTTTAGATTATGCACCATTTCTTTGAAATAGTACATAGGGGAGAGGTTAAACAAAGAACGTGTGACAATGTATGACAAACAATGGAAACATTTCCTGTAGAAAAGGCTGCGATTGGCATGGCACTAATATCGACTAGTGGGATCTCTTTTATAAGTTTATAATTATATGAAAACCCAGAAGTACAGTCATACTCAAGATTGGTCTTGGATTCAAGACCACTTTTTGACTTTTTGATGTAGGTCTTGTCTTTTATTCCGTCTTGTCTCGATCTCAAGGACTGAGATCGGATGTAAAACTTCCTGCTTCAGATGCAACCAATAACTTCACTCATAACTAATTTGAAATTTTTGTTACAGTTGTCGTCCTCTCTGCCACTTTCACACGACTCCAAGAAAACAAATGCATGAGAGAGGAGAAGAAGCTGTGGATGTGTAGGGGGGGACATATCATCCAAATCTTCTTATAATTGAGTAAGTAAATAAGTGAGTATATTTGAACTACAAAGAGTTCATCTGCAAAATAGCGTTCAAAAGAAAACACACAACTGTATGTGAATCCTGTAAAGCAAAGCTTACTCAGAAAGTCTCCGGCTATACACCCTCTGTTCTTGGTCTTGTCTCGGTTTTGGCAGACTATTGGTACTTTTAAGTGGTCTTGATTACAGCACTGGCACATTGACTTTAGTGTATTAGTTGAATTATATGACTAATAAACAGTACATGCCATTACATTTTAAAAGGTGTAGTTTTTAACGGGAGCTGTGTTTTTGACTTATCAATACATTGAGACTAAATGGGCAGACTTATATTAAATAATAGATTAGATTAGATTAGATTAGATTAGATTAGATTAGATTAGATTAGATTAGACTGTGAATTGTGTAACGGATCTATTATCTTTTGAAAATGCAGAAAATTGTATAACATTGTTTGTATATATTTGGAATATGCATACAGTATATGAACGATATATAAAGTTCAATGTTACAGGCAATCAAAAAGAAGCACAGAGGTGGAATAGTGCTGCTAATTACTCACATAGTCATGACGATCAGCAGCACCTGAAGGGAAAAGCATCACAGGTTAAACATGTGTCGGGTGTGTACCCTGCTCACTCACTGGCTGACCTCAGAGTTATTCATTAGTCATTTGACAGTCAGGAGGGCGTGGCCGACTTTGCTGACTCACTTGTTCCTCTACTCCTCTGCAGAGGCCTTTGTTTTAGCCATAGACTGTATGGTTCCAGCCAGCAAGTCCTGTCCCTGGTGTCTGAATCAATATTTATAATATTCCCTCTCACTCTTACAAATGTTTTTGTCAATAACTCAACAAGGATTCTTCCGTCAATGTTGAACAGGAAGCATTAGGACTCTGATGGACTGCTTGATAGACACATCCACTGTCTGGCTGCTGTTCTACTAACAGGAAGTTCCTGCCAAGAGTAACAAGATATGGTCATGGTTCTCTAGTTGGCCTGGGTAAACCATCCTTCCATTTGTAATCTTTCCTTAGAAATGACATCTGGTGTAATCTTGTCACTGATACAATCAAGTTGCCATACAAGTATTTAAAGCTGTAATAACTGCTCTTTAGGGGACAATGCAACAAGCAGAAAATATAACAGTGACATATTATCAGCTTGTAGGGTTGAGTTGCTGAACATAGCAAGGCGTATTTCTGACCACCAGTCTTAGTGCTGTTTTGACTCTCCTTTTAGCTCTGTTCAGGTTTCCACCGACTCTTAAAGAAATTACTGGACTGCTAAATGTTCCACTATGTTCATTAGCTAGTCGCTAACATTGTGGGCAGGTAGTGTACGTAAGTAAGTTTTATCATAGCATTTTCACAGAAAATAGCTGCCTGTTGTGGCTAGAAATGCAACTGATGAGACCAATATGACTGAACCAAAACAGTAAAGCTCTGGGCTGGAAAACCAAAACAATGAGCTGAAAGATGCTAAAACGCTCTGTAGCACTGACAAGAGCTGCAAAAGTGGGTGATAATTCTATGTGGGATTGTTACTGTGAGAATTTTAACGTAGTCATTTAATCAATTTATGATGGAAAAATATTCACCAGTGCAGCTTTAAAGATGTTAAACTCACCATGTGGAGAGTTTTGGAGCTCGCTGTACACTGTGTCTGTGCCTTTTCTGACTGGGACTGTTAATGTAAGAAGCAACACATTAGCCTGCTTGAACATCAAAAGACAAAGTTTAGTAGATACTGTCTGTTTGATCTGTCAATAACACACAACTCAAATTAGGCAGGTTGTGTTACATTCTGTAACCGCCATCTGTGGCCCGTTGGGACCTTGAGCAGAGGACCATAACGAAGAAGGGGCCAGTATCAAAAACCAGTCTGGCAATTAGCTCAGCCCTTCCTGTTTATAAGGTTTATGATGGCTGTGGAAATCCCAGCAGTTATGCCTGCAAACTTGGAGATGTGTTAATTATGGGTAATTAGGCCCCTCCCAGGATGTGTTGGTCTGTATCATCAGCTTTAAAGGAATGTGGGCCAAGCGGAGAAAAATGGTTTTGGTGAGGATGTTGAGAATAGAAAGGGAGAACGTACAGAATCAAAAAAAGATGTACTCCACTCTGTACATGTGAGTGTTTTTACCTCTGTTAGGATCTACTGGCTGGGGATGCACCACCTCTGTGTACTCCACATCAGGCTCGCTGTTCACCATGCTGCTTTCCTCATCATCGACTGCATCTACAAATATGAACAAAAACATCTGTAAAACAGCCTAGACATCCCATCTACATGGCTTCAGATTATTTTCATGAGGGTATTGTTTTCCTGAACATTGACAAAAGTTACACTGACTTGCTTTAAGGAAAAAAAAACATGAAACTCTCTGAGTATATGTGCTCAGTTCTCTCTAGTTCCACCAATGGTAAATACTCATGACAGGACAACGTATGACATTTTCAGTAAAAGCATAAATATAATGGTACAGGCCCAGCTCACCATCTTCAGGTGGTCGCTTGCTCCACACACTGACTGTAGCTTTGTCCACCTTCACTGTGAAACACACAAAGACATACATCATGACATAAAGCAGCTACCAATCCCAGATTTTTAAAGTTGCAAAAAAATCTGCTCTAATTAGAACTTTTAAAAAAAAACATACCTTAACAGGTAATTAGCATTAAAATCACACATTATGTATGAATATCAGCTACGTTTTAGTAATTCTAATGGAACAATTCAACTTTTTTGGGAAATATACTTATTTGCTTCCTTGCTGAGAGTTGTATGAGACGAATAACACCACTCATAAACTCATAAAGACTGGAAACAGCTACTCTGCGTCAAACCAGAGGAACACAACATAGCCTCTACACTTGCTAATTAACATGGGTTAATTACAGTGTTTAAGTTTGTTAAACATACAAAAAAGGAGAGGTTGCATTGTTATATGAGGGTCATTTCTCATTTTTATACTTAGATTTTTTTAAAAAAACTTCTGGACAGAGCCAGGCTAACAGTTCCTCCTTCCAGTGTGTATGTCAAGCTACTCAAACTCTTAGCAAGAAAGGAACAAGTGTATTTTTCAAACTGCTGAATAATTTCTAGATATCTGATCAAAAGTCAGATATCACTATAAAAGCAATAACAGACACATAATAACACATCTCTACAATTTGGCCTTCAGTGAAGGCTTTATTACTCTTTCAAGTCTTCATCTGGTACATACAGAAATCTTCCGCTGCCTTGTGCACAATGGGCAGTTAATTCAGCAGCGGCAGCACAATAAGTTCTGGCAAAAACAACTTCCCAGTTGGTAATGTAATCTCATACACAGGCTCATGTGAACAATTTCCTCCCCCCACCAACATAGGAAGTTTCTTGCAGTCTCTGTTAATTCAACTTTTCCCGGAAGTCTCTGCTGCATGGTCCTTTATAGGAAATGACATGACTTCATGTTATGTTGGTATTATTATTATGTTGGACCTGCAATTAGAATCCAGCATACACTATGAAGGGGAAATGAATGCAGGCATGATGATGATAAACATGTTCTCAAACATTTTGTGCACCATGAAATAATTTAGTATAGCCTAAGATACAACGGCTGGAGCAAAATGAATGGTACTGACACACTTCTAAATAAAACCAATGCCTTTATTCTATGTGTCTCTTTCAATCAGTCAAGGGATCAACCAAAAATATATACACACATTTCCTGCTATAAAATGTATATACAAATCAATCTGTCACCAAGCCCACTTAAACATGCAAATCAGACAAATGAGCAGTGGCGACAATAAAGGACATGAGATCACACAGACATGGCGAACGAAGTAACAAAGGACAAAGAGAGTAACTCGTCAAAGAGTAAAATCAAAGGCCATCTAGATAGCAGGAGGAGGGGAGAGGGAGCAGCGGGTTTATACAGTTCCCCCTTTTTTCACTGTGAAAATGTCCAAATCCTACAGCACTTGACATCACAAACAGGATTACTGCTCTCAAAAGTCCTTTCTTAGAGCTTCCTTTTCTTTGAAAGTTATTCTATAAACTTGTAAGTCCCGCCCACTGTGGGGCATCTCTACACTGTGGCTGGAATACTGTAGCTGCTCCTGTTGCTGAAGTCAGCGGGAAGCGATGCCGTGCTATCTCGCACCCCATTGGTCACTCTCCCCTCTGTGCCATCATAGAGTGGCGCTGCGCCTGGAAGAAGATGATAGTGGCGCTCTAAGCAGTTTGCAACAATTGACAATTAATGTCATGTACTATGCTTAAACTACTTAAGCAGCCTCTTCCTGCGTAAGCACAGCTTGTACCTCAGAGAATTCACTTCCTACAACACTTGTACATTCTACTTTCCTGCCTCAGCAATATATAGTTAAGACAGACAAAGACAATATGCTCAAATGTTTGAGGTGCATGCACTTGAACAGGATATCTACAACTGGAAAGCAACATAGAAAGTTACATAAACAAAGGTAGCCAGGTCACAACAATATGAGTCCTGCATGAATTTTAGAACATAGATCATGGGATGACAATGGATTGCTGTGGCTACACCAGGAAACATATTAAGACTGTAGAGGCAAGAGAAGACAGTCAGTAAGGAGAATAGTAAAACCAAGCTACCTGTGTCTGCGTTATAAACCTCTGTGTCGTGGGTTAGATTCACTGTTAAAGAGTCATCTGATTTAGGGCTTGAAGGCTTTCTGAGAAATGGTGAAAATAAAGTCAACCTGTGCAGCGGTAAAGTGAAGAAAAAAAAATCTACTAAACGCCAAAATGTTCTGATACAAACTAAAACTGCCCCTCAATCACCACACTGGTGGTTTTGCACGTTCTATAACGATGACACAGGTCTAGTAGCAGCCTGTTGCAGCAGCTTGTGTTAAAGGCTTCCTCATGTTCTGGTGAGAAGTTTTAGTTTTGTATTGAAGAAAACTGTGTGTGAGTGTCACCTACTAACAAATATGCTGAGTGAATTACCTTTCACAAAAAACATTTGCAAAGGATCTTTTTAAGGATACAAACATGCATTGTTTAAACCATGTTTGTTAGCTTGCAGTCTTCTTTTCCCCTGTATTTTACTGGGAAATTGGGTTCATTCAGTCTACCTTTAACCTATTTTTTAATTAAATGTTTTATTTATTTTTATTATTATTTTAATTTTTAATTAATTAATTTTATTATATGCATTTTATTTTTTATTCTTCCAACTTTTTGTGTATGATACATTACACCCTTCTACCAGTGAATATATACATCAAGGTGTAGTTCTGTAGTAATATCCAAGGAGAATACTGCACCTTTAACATTATCCGATGGGCTATTGTAACGCTAAAGAGATTAATGAATTACCCTAATTATATTATTTAAAGGAATTCTTTATCATTTTGGAAAATGTGCTTATTTGTTTTTTCGCTGTATTATTAAAAATCAATACCTCTCTCGTACGTATACACAACATATGAAGCATGAGTCAGGACAAGGGGAAACAGTAAATGTTAACTGTGCACCCCTAAAGCTCATATCATGTTTAATTGATACAAAAATGTTTTCATGGAGTCCTCACAGTGACAGCACCCAGCAGAGACTCCTCAAATACAGCTTGTGAAGGAGACATATTTCAGCAGCCGTGTCTTAAAATTGTCACTGTCAAAGTGTGTGTATTTTCAGTAGGTCTCCATTTGGAAAAGCACTAGTGGAGACTACAAAAAATACAACACTTTATCTCAAGTAAGTTTCAGGTCTCTGCTAATATTTAACTAATTACTACCGGTAGGAAAGGTAGAAAATGAAGCGATATGTGATTTTACTGTACAAACATGCAAAACAACCAGTGTGGTTCTTTAAAGGCTATAAATAACAGAAACAACACTCACTCAGCCATCTAACCCCGCTAATAAAACTAGACACACTGCCACTAACTTCTGCAGAATCTGTCACATTCAGAGGAAGCAAGTAGTTGAGCCAACTCACACTGACAATTCAGCAGGTGCTTCTCTTTTACCTACAATAAGAGAGGAGAGGTGAGACGAAGAGCAGGAGGAAGAGGGCGGGGGGAAGTTGGTTTTCATACATAGTTAGATAAAAGAGGCCTGACTTGCTGGAGGACTGTAGCTCTCTCTACCTCTCTTGGATTTGATGCACAGAACACACACCACCACCAGCATCGACAGCACCAATAGACAGCACCCTCCGATTAGACCTTTCTTCCATATCGCCATGCGCACTATGGAGAGAGAAACACAGAAAAAAGAGAAAGTCAGTGACAAACAAAAAGACAAGGGGAAAGAAAGGAGAGTGAATAAAATGGGAAAGGATGACAATGATTGTTGTAGACAGAGACAAGAAGAGAAGCAGCAGCAGGACACAAAGGTCAAAGTAACAAACAACACTTCTGTTTCATTTTTTGAAAAGCTTAATATATTCCCTGATTAGGCCTCATCTCTTTAAGTTCTGAGGGCATGGCACCATAACTTGTGGTCTAGAGTTAGAGTGTCAGAAACCTTTTTTTTGTCCCTACTAGCGGCATAGCTTTAGAGATAACAATGTTGGTGTGTAAGCCAGTTGGTCAGCTGGTTGAGCACGTTGATCCAGAGTGAAATATTGGCACATGCATTAATGTTCCCCACAGCATGGACTGTAACTTCTTTGATCATCCCCTAACCTTTAGTGCAATCATCAGATCCATCCATTTTTTGTAACCACCTGTCCACATCAGGGTCACCATTGGGCATCCGGTGAGAACCCATGCAAGCACTGCACCACCGTGCTGCCCACCATCATCAGATAAAAATTTTAAATTCATTTTGTTTTTTGTAGATTTAAAGATTGTAGATTGCAAACTCTGTAAATTGAAAGGGAGCCTGTTAAACTTCACTATGCACTTGTTGCACTACATCACAGGATGGTGGAAGAGCAAGCAAGACAGTGGGTAAATTAAAGACTGCCTAATCTGAAGTTGGTTTAAGATTTAAATTAATCTCCCAAGAAAACAACTGAGCATTTGTGGCTTAAATATATTTGTCTGCTATTTGTCGATGTTTAGTCTAAAGTAACAGTTTCTTTTGCATGCCTCAGAAGTTGTCCGAAGTCATGGTCAGTATAGCATGTCTGGGAAGCAGGTGGGGTCCCTACTGAACATAAAAAGGTGTAAACCCACCGTGAAATCACCCATTGTTTTGTGGACAACCATTTGGCATTATGGACATTACTGCTAGAAATGACCATATTAGCATGAGACCATTGGCAGTACTTGATTAGGACTCCTTTTTTAGAAAAGAAAAAATAGTGGCCTGCCTGGTCACAAATATTCTTTTCAGCTAGGTACAGCTAACTGGGACACTAAAAGAATCATTAACAGAATCACATTAACAGAATCTTGAATTATTTTTGATTAGCACTGCTTAATTTGATAGTTTGAGTTCCAGGAGCCTGGTGTGTGTTCAGCTGGATGGGCTCCTTACCCTGCTTTATCCTCTAGTTTACACTAAAAGACACCATAATTGACTAAATAAGCATCATGCTTTGTGGAAGGAAGCTTGAACTGAGGCTGTATACATATTAGGAAACTGAAATCGAGTGAGAAGTAGGGTCATTTTCCCATAAAACGGTTGTACAATTTGAATCCTGTTAGAAATAATGCAGATTTAACACAGCAGCATCAATTCATAGACCCAAAAGCTCTGGCTACTAATTTTATATTGTCAATAGAAAATACCCATCAGTCTCACCCTCTATGTTGACCATGTCACTGGTGACAACTTGATTGGCGCGGTTGTTAGCTTCACAGAAGTATTTGCCGCTGTGTGCTTTGGACAACCTGGGGACCTCGTAGCTTCATGTAGTTCACATTGGAGATGGAGGTATTCAGCGGGTGTTTGTTGCCTTCTTGGTAAAACTTAAAAGTAATTGGAGGTGTGCCTGTAACTTTACATATGAGGGAAAGATGGTCTCCCTCAAAAATCTGTTCCACTTTGGGAATAACCATCAGAGTTAGGTTCTTCAGAGGCTCTAGGAGAGGAAAAAGTGGAGAAAAAGAGATAAGTTTAGGCCACACTGTCTCATTTAGAAACTGATTGTGTCATTGCTGTAGATGAGAAAATCAATTGTACTGTCAGCTTTGTACGGTGAATATGAAGGTACCATGAGCAACTGGTAAGCCTAGTTGTCCAAGACTTGCAAACAGGGGGAAACACTAAACAACTGGTAAACAAACTAGACACAAGTTGTTACTTAGAACTTGAGAGCTTCTAGGAGGAGTTACCATTGCACAAGCTATTTCCAGTTCTTATGCTAAGCTAAACTAACCAGTTGCTTGTGATAGCCTTACACTGAGTCGTATCAATCTTCTCATCTTACTCTCCATAAAGAAGCAACAAAATGTCAAACTTAAATCAGGGTTATATTATTACATGGCTGTGTTACATGGGAATGCTCAAAAATTCTGTTTCTGAATTTGTGATGTGCCTATAAAGCTGATTGCTCCGCTGAGGCTATTTACCTGTGACTAAAGCTCTGAGTCTTTCACCGATCACGCTTTCATTTTTACCCTTAGTATTGTCTGCAGCGCATTTGTACTGATCTTTTTCATCAGTCCTGGTGAAGGTGACTGTGAAACGAGCTTGCCGAAAAGGCTCATTGACGCTGATTGTTTCCAGTGGCTCATTATCCTTAAGCAGAGTGTAGTTTATTGGCAGACTCCCACGGTCCGACTGACAGAGGACTGTGATAGGCTGTTGTATAATTGCATTGCCAATCATTGAGATCCTTGGAGGGGAGACATGGACTAAAGAGGAGGAAGAAAAAAATAGATTGAGTACCTGTGGACAAATCTTACAGTATAGAGCAAAAACAAAAGGTCTGTTCAGACATAATTAATAACATAGCTAGCTCAGATGATTTCTGTGTGTTAAAATTTGCATCTGAAAGAGGCCAAGTAAGCTCACCTTTAGGACGTATAGCCAGGGTTTTACTTTGTTTCTGGAGACCCCTTGCTTTAGCCAAACAGGTAATGTTGATATCACCGTAGATGGCCCTGACAGTAAATACTCCTTCCCCGTGGTCCTGTAGGCTTGGCCTAAGACTGTAAGTCAACTCTTCGTCTTTGAGTTTTTGAGGAGCATAGATCTCACTTCTGCAGGTTACTGTTATATAGTCCCTTTGAAAGACTTCAGCTGGAGACATGGTGAGAGTGGGCACTGAATACAGCTCTGTGGATTTTAAAAATACAGCAAATCATCATCTGCGCTAATGACACTTCATAGTGTCAATGCTGATGGATGTGGAGCTCCAAAACTGACAAATGTTTGACAAATAAAATAAATGAATAATTGTATCTCTTTATCACTCATTAGCTCATTTTATTCTTCAGTTCTCTCTATTTCTTTTTTCTTGTCTTTATCCACTTTCTATTTATTCAAAACAACATTTCCAATTGAAAAGAATTGTCATGATCTGGCAAGTCTGATGAGCTAACATGGCACAGCTCCAGTGAGAAAAGACAGCAGTAATAACACAAATGTAGCTCTACAGGACAAAATTGAAACACTGTGTGTACCAAAGCTCCAACAGGCAGCATGGGTTAACAGAAGCCTGACATAATATATTAACTTCTAGATGTTTGCCTGCTGCACAGATTAAGAGCACACATGCTTTAATTAAACAAGTACGACAGTTCTGCAGTTCTCTCAAAAATATTCTAGATACTAGATATACTGTATGTCATACTGTATATGCTACACAACAGTCAATAGAGGATTATTAATCAGCCACAACTGATCACAAACTGATCACTAAAGTATCAAATCTAACGAGTGTTCACACAATTCTTTCAACAGCCATAACCACATGGTAACAGAGTGAACTGTTCAAACTGTAAAAATTGGTGTGTGTGTGTGACGTTTGTAACATCAGTGGAACAACCGAGTGGATCCAGTCAGATTAAAGGAACAGTGTGGGGGATTTAATGCTCTATAGCAATGGCAATGCATGTTTAGTTTGTCTCTTCTGGGCTAGAAACATGGAGGTTCAGCCTGGCGAACTCTGTGAAGAGGAACCGTGCTGTCTGTAGATATAAAAGGCTCTAGGCAATAAAACACAACAATTCTTATTTTCATGTGACTATGCGCAAATTGAATAATAGTTATGAATATTAAATTTAATTTCTGCCATATTACATTTCTAAATCTGACTCACTGGACCTTCAACTGAAAACACTGCTGCCTGCTTTTTAATCTAGTTACCAGGCTTGTTATTCATACTTCACTGTACTAACCGCTGCATGTAATATCATATAATACGTATGTTGCTAACAAAGTTGGCTAACATTGTATTAAATAAATAGAAGAGTAAAATAAACATTCATGTCTTTTTTTTTTTTTTTTTAACGATTAGAGGTTAAAGGAAAGATTGGATATAAAAGTCAATTTTGTTTACTGAATATGAATTATTGAATGTTTTCAGTTATTTCACTTGTTTGACAACCTTTTAATTTGTTTTGTTAGTTTTGGCACATCCACACAAAGCATATATAACATACGTCTATCAATACTTTTATGATGCACCCACAGGTCACAATCGTCTGTCCACTTACCGATTACTGGGATCTTCTTTGTGGTGACTCTTTTCACCTTTCTAAACTCCAATCCGCAGTCAAACACCGCAGAGTCTTTTTCCTTTATGACTACGCTGTGAGTGAATGTGGTCATTGGGTAAGCTGTGAGAATCCTGTTCCTTTGACTCAGGTAGAGGACGGGTGTGTCAGATCTTTGTGGAAAGTTGATGACAGTGCATGTGATGTTAATTTCATCTCCTTCATAAATCCCGTGCTGAGGGGAAATGTCCAAACTTACTGTGATCGAAAGCTCTAAGGAGACAAAATCAATGAAAAAAAGCTCTGAGGCAGGCCAGATGCTTTGAAAAGTACATGCATGTCAAAATGCTACTTACCAGTGAATGAAACTTTGACGGCGTTGCTTTGCTCTGACTTGAAGCCAAAGGGCATTACCAAGACATTATAGTCACAGTGAATTATGTGGCTACCAAAGCTGCTAATGGAAAGACTGGCTTCTGCCTGGTTGGACTTGGCGTTTATACTATGAATCTCTTTGGAGTCCTCGTAGAAGTAGAAGTAAAAGGAGCCTCTTTCGCCGGGTGCCATGCATGTGGCCAGTACCTCCTCCCCTTCCCTGACCATGCTGTTGTTAACATGGAGAACTGGTTTGGAAAGTCCTGGAAACTCAAAAATGTGAGAAATGTACTCAGATTTAACAGAGCTTTAAAAAACAAAGCAACACATAATTCCCATTACTGAGACTTATTATTTTATTAGGGTTAAAGTGTATAGGCAAAACTTGCAGATCTCAGTTGTTTCTTCACCAAACTCCATTAAATTTGAAAATATTGTTTGGAGTATCATGCAGATATTTAAAAGCTTATGAACCTGAACTTCTCAAACCATAGCAGGTAATACTGAATCCATTGTAACAAACCAACCTGTTACTGTGAGTTTCACGTCTTGGCTGGTCTTAGATTTTTTCTCAATTCTGATGTTGCACTTATATTTGCCGGAGTCGGAGAGTCTGGTGTTGGGTACTTGGTGCAGAAAATCCTCTGAGGTGCTCATGACCTTGTTGTAGATTGTCTCCGTGTCCTTGTATAAAGTGTACTCACGGCTCAGTGGCTCCTGGTCTGAGCTGATGATGTTAGCATGGCATCTCAGAGTCACAGAGGTGTCCCTAGTCACATTAACACTGGGCTCGATGGTCAGCGTGACGTCTTTCAGCACAAAAACTAAGGAGTGAATTTAAAAAATGAATCAGACTTCATGTGCAAGTTAATCTACCTGACTGAAATAGAGTGGGCTGTTGACTTTGAAGCCTTGTGGTTGTCCTTTAGAACATTTTTATTGTAGTTTTGCCTCATTGTAAGTTCATACCCTAATTGACAACTTCTTTCTCCATTGTGGGTTTCTTCTATATATTTACTAAAATCTACTTGATCACATCCATCTCTTTATTTTCTATCCAAACGTTGGCTTTAATGTATGTTATATTGTATTCACAGAAAACCTCATTTACTCACTTCCTAGACTATCATGCATTTTCTGTTACCGCTTATCCTGGGTTGCAGGAGACTGGAGGGGACTATCCCAGCTGACTTTGCAGGGTAACACCCTGACATTCTATCTGTTTTTGGACTGTGGGAGGGAGCCAGAGTACCCGGAGAGAACCCACACAGACACGGGGAGAACATGCAAACTCCACACAGAAAGGCCCAGGAACCAGGAAAGTTATTACTGTGAGGTGACAGTCCTAACCACTGCACTACTTGGCTGGGATTCGTAGACTAGTGAACTAAAATCTGTATTTTGCATCATTAATTTATTTTTAGTTATGGTTAGTGTGACACTTAAAAACACACTAAAAGATGCACTGCATCCACATCTGATCACATCTGGCACTTGTTAACCTATACTTGACGTCTTCATTTCTCAATTTATGCTTTTTTGTTTGTTTTTTATGATGTAATATCATGTGTTGTTACACATGGTTGTTCATTTTGACATTCTATATGCTCGTTGTCAAAAGCAAGTGTTCATACAGATTGAATTCAATGTTCATTCAAATTGGAAACCTGGTCTGTTGACGTTTGGTACAAAACTAAATTCCAAACATATTGTCTTTTAACACATTGTCACAATTACAGTATGTTCAGCAACTACCATGAGCTATGGAAATGTTACACTTTTATTGCTTCCCTTCCCCTGCTTTACAGATTCTGGCAGGTGGAAATCTGTCAGTCATACAGTATCTGACGATCCTAGCAGGCCATAAATAACATTATTAAAATGAAGCTTCAGGCGACATGAAATCTGACTGCAGGCCAGTCTTTGGACATGCCCGATGTAGATGATTTTCATTGTGTCTTGTGTCTCCATTTTGTATTATTTGGCTCTTACATTGTGGACTTGCTGATGTTGGAGTCCTTTCTTGTCCTCTCTTTAGAGTCTATTTCTGTGTTCATCTTGTGAACTTTAAACAACTGTTCAATACACTCCACGTGTTCATCAGATGATTACTGTTTTTCACCCTAAATATTAATATACAGGAGGTCATGCTTTGCCCTCCTTCCTTTGAGCGTTTACATCTGCACAATTCACAGTTTGCAACAGTTTGCAATCTTGTTAACACACCTGAATAGTTACTTTGCTGGCATATTTG
This sequence comes from Nibea albiflora, assembly GCA_014281875.1. Taxonomy (NCBI): domain Eukaryota; kingdom Metazoa; phylum Chordata; class Actinopteri; family Sciaenidae; genus Nibea; species Nibea albiflora. The sequence continues at coordinate 25,257,235 of CM024789.1, forward strand.
AAAAGACTGCTGTTGAAATTTCTATTACAATTGCCATTAAAGAGAGTAACCAGCTTGGCACTCAGGAAGCTGACTTATCACCATGGAATTTTATCATGCCGGTGACAGCATCCTCACTGGGCATGTGACTCACACAACAAACAATGGATATAAAGGGTAAGATTTTTTGGTAGTGATCTGTTATTAAGAAAACTGCAGTAATGCCAGAAGTAAGCGCACTCTCTCAGCACCTTGTTTGGAGGTGAGAAGATAAGAGGGCTTGGTATCGTTGGTATGGCTCATATGGCTCAAGAGCCTTGACGTCAATGGACCATGCAATCACTCATCTTTCATGAAACGGACATGCAGACAAGACAGGATGCAGCGTTATGAGTCACTTGTTACCCTTTTCTGAAATCCTTTCCAGTCTATTCACAGTCATGGTTTACTTTCAGGATGCTTTTTTTAGGCCACGCTTTGATAATTACCTGAACTTATCCCAAAGCCATGAATCTCAAATGCTCAGGTGGTTCAGAGGCACAAACAGGTGGAGACCAATGAATGGTTTATGCATGTTTGTTGTCATGGATGTAGAACAACTAAAGTGTTAAAGTGTTCAGTCCAAGACTACACACATAAAAGTAGCTTTTAGAAGTGACAGCAGTTTAGTTTTGTGCAGTGTCACCAGAGACAGAAAGCATCTGCACACATACGTCGAGCCTCCTCACCACCTCACCCATATGGTCGAGTATTAGAGACAACAGGCTGCTGTTGTGACTCAGGGTGGGGTGCTGTGGGGCAGTAAACAAACCTCGAGAACAACTAGAAAAAAAAAAGGACAGGAAAAGCACTTTGTCAGACAAACAGACCACTCGGGGGACCTTTCACCATTTCAGAGCTCGCTGAATCTGGCCCACACCCAGCATCATTCAGCAGAACCCGGCAGGCCTGATGATGAGAAAAATCAGACGTGCAGAGCAGAGATTTGCTGCGGGCTCTCGACACGGTGTGTGAGTCATGGACCTAAGCACAATTTTGAGGTTGTACTTTTCACAACATTTGAGAGAGAAATATTACTGTAGTGACTCTTTAGATTAACAATGTACAATAAAAACATTTGATAAAAATACTTCCCTGGTACTCATCTAGCACATAGGTTCTGTTTGTATTTCAGTTATGTCACATGTCCATGGTACAAATATTACACCCCGTCCACTCACTGCTATTAAGGAATGCTACCCTGAGTTTACTAAAAAGAAGTTGAATAGTCTTTTGACTCTCATTGCTCATAGATGCAGCCTCCATTACTGAAAATCACCTAAGTCACCAAAATGATCTTGGTGGACAAATTGTCCCTGAGAGCATCGACTAAGAAACCCGTTTCTCTCATGTTCAATATCCTATTGCTTAGAAATGCAATTTCCTACCATTTTGTATCCAGTATGTACTTGAACTCTTTAAGATAAGATAATGATGTATTTAAGCTTTATATTATATATATGCCACCAAAAGGAGGGGAGCAGAGTTTAATAATTAGAATAATTAGTATTTTTTATTATTATTTTCATGATTATTTCTACATTGTCTGTCTGTATTTGTATCTGAATCTCAGTTTGAAAAACTAGAAAACTGGACGTTTGTACTTTCAGAAGCTGTGTAAATATGCAATGTCCTAAAAAAAAAAAGAAAAAAAATATATATATATACAGTATGTATGTATATATACAACACATTATTATTATATTATCAAATGTTTTCAAATGTTTTTGGCTTGAGGAATTACTAAACAGCAGTATTTATGAGTTTTACCAAAGAGGGGTGTCCCCTCTAAACTCTAGAAGTGTTTTCATCTTAATAAAAAATAGAAATGTACAAAAAACAGAATCAGACCTTTTCAGGTCATTAACAGACATTTATATGTAACAGGCTGGAAGGGAGACATTTAAAAAATCATGTTATCATGTGTAAAGCAACTATAAAATCCACTGTGGGAAAAAAATAAAATAAAATAAAACAATCAAATCAATCACGGCTCTCTCTTTAAATCTGGACCTTGGCCTTGGTTCACACAATGCCTACATTTCTACTACAACTGATCTGGCCTGATTCATGCCTTCCATTAGCAGCCAACAGAGGACAGGGAGGCGTGTGACACTGTTCGTCAACATGTTCCCAACGCTTCCTACCACAGCTTTTCCACCATAACAGACACCAGCGATCACAAAGCTCTGATAACACTTTCCACTGACTGACCATGTGTCTCTCTTGGCTTTTAGTGGGCGACCACAGATTGAAACCCTATTTAACCCTAACCCTACCCCTTAACCCTAACCTTAACCCAGTAACTTGAAAAAATATGGCAATGACACCGGGCCATTTTTAAAATTCACACCAATGACAATTCTATAGAAGGCACTCAATAAATTGTCTAATTTATCTAATCCTTGGTGTCTCTAATTAATTTTAGATGGTACTTACATGGCTCTGCGTTCACCACTATCCATGGATGGAAGTCTTGGGGCAAGATAAGAAAGTAAAGCACCACATTAGATACAAATCTATCAACCACCTCCACAAAGAGAAATCCAAAGAGTTCCTATAGAGAAGAAGACAAAAGGGCAGCAGTCTTACAGCTGGACATGAGGGTGGAGGTGAGCAGTAGTAGAAGGTCCATCCTGTCTGAGGGACACCGAGGCTCCCAAAGCTGCTGGCTGTCCTGGAGGTTAACAGACTTGTGACTATTGAGGCTGACGGGCAATGTGTAGGGGGTAGATCTGATACTGGTAGGCGGGAGCGGATACTAAGGTGGTGCTCTACCTCAGCCACTCAATGGTCAGCCAGCGGTGGCGGTTATCAACCCATGCAGCCGTCTTCTTGGCTTAATTTGCCAGGAAGTGAGTGTTGTTTCCTCAGGATGTCCAGGCCGCCCGGCTCTTTGCTGTTGTGGAATGTTCTCCTCTGCTCTTTTGTGTGTGTGCGTATGCATGTGAAATGGTAGTCACAATATTGCTGTATTGCTTGGGGTGCAGTTAGTAGTCGGGTCTTTCACCTCTGACCTCAGCTGGTAGGGCCGCAGGTAGAAAGAAGAACATGACGGGACAGCATTCTTTGTGCTGCAAAGCCCATTTCCTGAAGTGAAAATAATGGTTTAGCTCAGCTACTGAAAACTGTTTTTACTGACACAAATCTTAGTCTTGCTCTCAGGACACGTGTAGGTGGAACCATTTTAACTGATACACATACTTTCCATCATAACTTATACACAAGCAAGTGAACTATAAATCAAGATGTAAATTGAATAAAATCATCTCTAGATAAACTGGAATAAAGCCCAAGGTTAAATAAATAAATAAGAAATTGCTTACTAAAAAATATTTCACCCTTTGTTTTGTATACTTTTCCTTTCAGCCAATCACATCTGCCCTCATCCTCCCAGCAGAATATGCCAACTAAATCCAATAAACTATAACAGAGAGAAACACAAGTGTGTGAAGGCCAAAACACACTGTCTGTTTTTCTGAGGACATGCTTTGAATCACAAGACTGCAGAGACAACTCAAAATTAAGCGGCAATCTCTGTGCTGGGAAACAAAGCCAGTGCTAAAAATGTTATTCCTCAAGCAGCCATTTGAGACAGGTTGCAGAAGTGAGTCAGTCTCCATATTAAAATGTCTAACTTTACAGTAGAAATAAACATGTTTACAGGTGGTACAAAAAACAGCTTTGGTCTCTGTAGCTAATTTCCCCAATCATGACAACTGTGAAGGGTTTGATTTTTTTTTTTTAACTCACCCGTTCAAATGATATTAAGATGATAATGATATGGCTTTGACAAAGAGAAAAAACTGTATGAAGAGCAAAGAGCCTTTTTCTGAGGTCACTGTCGGTGTATTTTACAGTAGCACCTAGTGGCTTTATGTAGTATGACTGTAGTGTGAGTGTTATAGTGTGCTTTAGCTATCAAGGGCTAGTTACCTAAATATAGGCAAAAGTGGGGCCAGCCTGCTAAGGGGCATGTGACTGGCTGAAAAGGTGTGCACTCTCAAAGTTAAAAGTTATTGGGAAAACTGTGGCAGTGTAAAGGAACTGACATTTAATTTCTAGTTTACTTTCCATAGTAATAAAGTTAGAGTTAGAGTTAAAAATTAATGATAATTTAAAGGACCACTGTGTAGGATTTAATATCAACTCGAGGTGGAAGAGGACCCGTGGTGGTAACTATGTATTATTATTTCCTTTATTCTCCACAACCATTTGGCAGCTCTAAAAAATTTAAATGAAATTCTCACAACCCAGGCTTTGTGGTCCAAAGCTTACACACTGGACCTTTAATTATTCATTAAACTGCCTCACAATTGATTTGTTTATTTATATATTCCACTCTAGATTTAGTTATTAAAAATGTAATACTGCTCCATAGCACAAGTGGGAACACTTTGTTGTGTCATTTTTGAGTTTTGTTTAAAAAAAGAAGTTTGAATATCAAATAATCCTACAATGCAATAGCAGGTGATCTGTTAGATCCCGAGTTACCCCTGTACAGGGGGTACTGGACCAGCTCACCGATTACAGGGTCTGATCCTCTTGGCAGCTCTCCTCTCATTGATCTTGGCACTTGGTGTGTTTGCTAAGATCATTTTTAGTGGCTCGTACAGTAAGCCCCAAGGGTCTGTTTAATTTATTTTGACTAGAGTAACCGGTTAGAACCTTTCTCAGCTGCTGAACTATTGGTTGCTGTTCAAACTCCCGACTTTGTCCAAAGTCCAAAAAGTCTGTACCTAGATTTGTCTGAACAAAAAGGAAATCCTCAAAAATCAACTGGAATATTACAGCCAGGTGGAAATGATTAATCCTCCTCTGAACGACACTCTCATTTCGGCTATAGGTTGTTGGATTCCGCTTTCGGCCATGTTTGACTGTTCATCTACTCCGTCTCTTGAGTTGAAGTTCAAAGAATGAGATGCCCGAATATGGTCAATTGATCAGCATGCTGGAGAGCCAGCCAAGGACTAATCACGATACTCCTTGTATGACGTCTTTTATACTGTTTGCTTTTCATGGTGCGTACATGTCGACTAGCACCAAGTTATACATTGTGTAAATAACTTAAATCTCCTCCGGTCCATCTAGATCAGGGGTGCCCAATACGTCGATCGCGATCGACCTGTCGATCGCCAGACATGATCCGGTCGATCGCAGAGCCGTCCACCCCGCGCACGCGCTCGTGCACGCCCACCGCCGCAGCCGCTGCTGCCAGTATGGTGGGCCGTCCATCGCGCGCCCACCGCCACACCGACGTCAAATGCCGTAACTGTTATTTTGGCTTGGTAATTTGAAAATTGGCAGACACGTACGTAAATTATCTGGTGAAATCTTATTCTCTTCTTAGTTCCATCCAAACAGGTACTTCTGATTTAGTAACTGTCTCTTCTCATCTGAAATGAAGACTTAATTTCAGAATAGTCCGTCAATTATCCTCAGCCACTTGAAGAAGACAGCTTTGTTGCCCAGTAACAAAGCTCATTGGTCTTGGTCTTGACTTTAACCTGACAAACAAAGCCATTCTTGTCATGAAGAGTCTCCGCAATTCTTCAAAGTGGCCATGAGTTTCTGGGTGACAGAGGTCATCCACAATTAGCTCCACATCACCGACACAGTTTCTACTTGTGAGATATTCTTTGCTCCAGAAGACGTCTACAAGGTACTGGACTTGCTTCCATCTGCGGTTAGCATATTAGTCATCCTTATTGAATACCCCTGGTGGTAACTCTGGTTTGACCTTAAGTAACAGAAAGTGTTCTGGCGTTAAGGCCTCCCCAAACCATTGAGGTCTGAAGATGCCTTTGTGGGCCTGCCTCAGCTCACACAGCAAGGTGTGTAGACCTTGAAGTGCCACTGATCACCTCTCTGTTGCAAGTCTTTTCCAATCTTGCTGGCGTTCCATTCTTTGATTGATTTCTTCAATTCACTGTCAGCCAACTGAAAGTTGGTTCCATTATCTGAGGACATCTCTTTGACTTGTCCTCTTCTGGCAAGAAATCTCATGATTGCATTGAGACATGCATCGGTGTCAAGTGAAGATGCCAGTTCTAGTACTACTCTTATAGTGAGACATATAAAGATGACACCATATCTCTTTGCTTGCACTGTTCCTTGTTTCACTAGGAATGGGTCAAAGTAGTCAACACTGACTCTTGTCAATGGAGGATCGTCTGCTAGGATCCTACATGTTGGTAGTCCTGCCATAAGTTGCTTGCCAGCAGTTCCATGTAGTCTCTTAAAAGTCTTAAAACACACTTGGACAAGAACCTCTTAATGGCTCAGCCATCACTATCACTAGGACACATGACCTGCAGAGAGGATGGCTGCTTAGCGCTTTCACTCTTGCTCCTATTCCCCCCATTTCAATGAAAAACTACTTCTTTATTTAACTTAACCTTTATTTTTGAGCGTGCTGACATTTAAACATCCACCCTGTGAGATGCAGAGGCCAAAAAAGTCCGCCAGGCCTCTTGACCCCAACCATGAGTTGTTTGACGAAGATGATCCAATGATTGGTCCGTCATGCACACGACTTCAAACCAGTGTTTCAGACACATTTAGACCACCAGACTTTACTTTCTCAGATTTGGCCATTTTCCGGTGTATGTTCTTCTAAATATGCTTCTACGTCTGTAAATATGCTATGTTTCGCTTTTGTCTGTTTTTACAACCGTATTGTAAAAAATTGTATTGAATCGTATCTTAACCTGTGTATCTAGATGCGTATCGAAACGTTTATCACAGAGAGATGTGCAGCCCTATCTGTAAGTCTGTTTGTCTCCATAGTATTATTTCCACCTCTAAAGGGTCCGGACCCCTTGAAGGGGCTCCATTGCCTTGGTAACATTAGCCCCTATCAGTAATCCAACCTCTGCTTGGATAGTGAGAATTTCACCACCTTTAGGTGAGGCCACTTGTCAACATCCTCTTGGCAGAGAATATTATCTTTGGTAAATGAAAAGTTAAATCAATTAATTATTATGAATTATTATTATTATTATTATTATTATTAAGTGAAATTTACATATTTTAAATTATAACCACACATTTTAAATCTAAAGGATCATACAATTTACCTTTTGCATTACTGTAAATATTCAAATTACTTAATAATCAATGAATGTGTAATTTAATCACTTAAACATCAACAAATGCTTTTAGGCTCCTACACCATTACACCATTCTGGCCTCAGAGCGCTCTGAATCGTGGTCATTATCTGGTCATCAACTGGTTATTATCATTACCGATACGCCGCGCATGTGACCCAGACGTCACTGAGAGAATCATTTCTCAAAAGGTTTTTCAAAATAAAAGATCGTCCATACTCAGATAATGCATAAAACGGAAATAATTCATTATTTCTTGTGCGGCCCGGTACCAATTGATCGACGGACCGGTACCGGTCAACTATTATAATTATGGAAATACAATGCTAAATCACTGGAGTTACCAATCAGTAAGTAAGTGAAAGAAATTTAATGATGGTGTAAAACCAATTCTTGAGATGTACATGCCTGGTTTCAATGTTGACTTAAAGACTGCATCACATTCATTTGACCTTAGTGTTCAGCAGTGTTCAGTTTTAAGTACCATTTATAAGTATATAAAGCAGATGTAGACAATATATGAGTAGAATAATGTTTCAAATGAAAACACCAAAAACATCTGGTCTGGTGTTGTATTTGGTTTATTTCATTGATTTCATCTCCTGTCTTAAAACCACAATCAGCAAAGCAGTCTAAAGTCACAGAGACAAACCTGATTGTTTTCATTTTTCCTTTCTTACTACTTTGTTAAAGTCTTCTTTTTCTTCAGATCTAAAATCTTAAAACTCAAAGTAGGGGTACGCTGGCAGCTGGTAGAGCATGTGCCCCCGTGTGCCAAGGCTATGTCTTTACCACAGATGGCAAGGGTTCAGTTTCAGCCTGTGGTGTCGCTGCATGTCATCCCCACATTCTCTCCTGCATTTCTTGTCTCTCTATCTAAAGGTTGAAAAGCCCCAAAAATGAATAATTAAAAAAACAAACAAACATCAAGAACAACAACAAAAAAAAACAAAGCACGATGCTTAGAGATGAATGTGATTCTGAGTGGCCCAAAACCAAAATGCACTGTTTGAACTGAGCCACTGAACAATTGAGGTCTGCTAAACCGCAGAGAGCGCTAAAGACCTCAGTGGCGGAGTAATGGTGGGGACTAATGATGACTACAAGTGCAGTCGCTTATACAGACTGTATGGTGTGTGTGTTACCAGTTCATTTTCAATCCACAAGGTCATTCCTCCAGCAGGGAAAAGCAAAGCTTGGGAAAACGGACGCAGGCTGAGGGGTTAGGTGGAAAGGAAAGAGAAAAGGCAGCACTTATCGGGGTTGGTTGGCAATAAAGGGGGGCCGTAGCAGTGAGTGTGAGGGTCAAGCTGTCACTAGTCTTTTTCCCTACACCTCACGGAGGCTAAGCAGAATAAAAACAGAAAAATTACAAAACAGAAAGAGAAAAAAAATATTAAAAAAAGGTAAATAAGCAAAGCTGCAGCCACAGAGAAGAGGCACATCAATGGTAATTCTGCACAAAAAGAAAGAAAAGAAAAATTCAGAGCCCAAAACAGCCTCACAATGACATTTGTCAACATCTTCCATAATCTCTGGAGTGACACCGCAGCAGGTCACATCAACTGAGCACACCAGCCCGTCACGCTGCAGACACCAGCGAGGCAGTTGCTTGGCCTTGGTTTGAGGTGGCTCATGAAGTACCTGAGCGAGATATAGGACGCTGACTAAAACTTGAGACAGTGAGCATGTGCAGGTACAAAGTTACGGTTCTGATGGGTGCCATTAACATGCAACTCACTTTATGCCTCCAACTCCCAAAAAAAAAAAAAAAAAAAAAAAATCAAACCAAACACATTTGGCAATAAAATCAGATTTAAAAACTCAAATATTGGGAAAGCTAGCAAAATAAAATAATAGGAAAAAAAATGGTCTGAACAGTGGGTATGATAAGTCATGACCTAAAAGTTCTCTAAACCTACAGTGCCATGTGCTCAAAGGGTGTTTTGATTGCCTGGAAATGAGAAAAGAGCCTCTCACTGTGATTAGATGAGAAACCTGGGGTCAACTTCTATTCATATTTTCCAGAAGCCATTAAAAGATGGACTGGATATAGGAAAAATTTCATCCGAAACAGGTTAATAACATAATTCCATATTCGTTATCTTTTGAGCCCACATAGGGAGAGTTTGGATGTACTGATAGCAGAACGTTTAGACAATCACAGAGAAATCAATTTAATTGACATCTTTCCTGTAACTGGTGTGAGTAGATGGGGTGGAAACATACCCATCTGTTTTTTATTTTAAAAATAAGTATTACACTGCTATGAATTAACATAGTGTGTCTGTATTGCTAGGCTATGGCACCTCTGGGTGCTGCAGGTCAGGTCCTGGGCAAGTACAACGGTCTTAAGCTTTCAACAGCATGTGATGCTGCTATCAGCTTCAAACTGAAGTGATGAGGAGCTTGAGCCTGAATCATGGGAGGTTTTTATTGCTTTGCAGGGCAGGTACTGCACGCTCCCTGTAAGACAGGGTGTTTCGCTTTTACCAATCCAGACCTCCTCTCACTATGCTAGGTACAAGGGTATATCATTCTTGGGGCGATAGAGGTTTACAGGTGAAACCCCCCCCCAAAAAAACACCTCTTTGAGCCACAACAAAGGAGCCTGCATGGAAAATATGGTCATGTTTGGCACGCTGGGGTCAGGAAGCAAAAAGTAAAGCATGTGAGCAGGCATCTTTTTTTTTTGGGCATCATTTAAGTCCAAGGCTATGAGGGGCCCACTGTGGGGCACATCTGTGCTATAATCCATTTTAACACGCACGCACACACACACACACACACACTCTCTCTCAACACATTTGCCTGGTCAACATTACAGGCAAGAATGAGCATAGTCCACCATCTCAGGGTCCATCCTTGCAAACGTCTTTCCAGCAGTGCAGCAAAACTCTGTGTCCTTTGGCTGCGAGACAGTCATTAAAATTAATTCCTAAACACACCAGGGTCCAGCGGAGGGTGAGGCCGTGTTTTCTGCACCAGTGAATGTGTTTCAACAGTATGTATTGTCCTCTGGGGGACCCCCCCCCTCGTCTCTCTTTGCGACACTTCACTGGGGTCACAGTTCATTCAGGTAGTGATGCTGCTGTGTGGCGAGGAGGCGTCCCAGTGATCGGTGGGTACCACTTCTTTAAAATAGAACCTCTACTGTATACGCAATTTAAATATACACACTCCTCAGCACAGCCAAGTCTACAATCATTAGCTTCATAATAAGAATATGAATAAACAATGAGAATAATAATAATAATATATATATCGTCGTTTGTAGCATGAGTTTTTGTCAGCAGCCATCACTAGAACATTCAGGGTAGTAATTGCATATGTACAACAAAAACATCATGGCCAGGTCAATCTTAAAAAAGAGATTTTAATCTCAATGAGACTACCTGGTTAAATAAAGATATATATATATATTTATATATATGTATATATTTACATCCCGGAGTGTGAGGCTCCGGGTCTGAAGTCATATGTGGTGGTTTTGTGGCTTAGTTGGGGGGGGGGCGGGGGGTGAATGCTGGTGTGTTATCTGAGCCTCTTCTCGGCTGAATAGATGGACATGTAGTAATCATTGCTGCCAACGGCCAAGTGAGGCTGGAGGGAGACAGAGAGGGAAAGACAGGTTAGACAGTCTGATGTGTGTGTGTGTGTGTGTGTGTGTACACAAAAAGTAAGTGTGAACTGAGGAAAACACAATATGTTGCACTGACATCATGTCGAACATAGTCCACGTCAGTGCGCATGTCTTCACAAATGCAGTGATAATCCAATAAAGCTTAAAAGCCTAATGTCGGCAAAGCAACGTTAGCTAATGCTAGCTTAAGTGCCAATGAGCTAAGTAAAAGACTTGAGTTCCTTTAGCAGAGAAGCTAATGTGTTTACAGCATAGAATGCCAAGAAAAAGTAGTTGATATCAGTCTTATCAGACGTGCAGTCATTGTACACAACCACGCCCTGTAGTTATGGAGTATTTGAGAGTATCAACAGCTCTAACTGGGCAATAAATGTATGATTTGGAGTAAAAATAAGTTACATAATAGTGTTTGTGTGCGTACAGCTAAGAGTTAGATGGCTAAACTGAGGTGCTAGAATCACAGATGAACAATAATGCTGACGCTATAAAAAGACACTGACTCACTGAAGATGGTATACTTCAAGCTGCTGATGTTGGCGTGAAGCAGTAGGGCACAACATTCATGACGTGCTGCTCAGAAATGCACTTCTACTTTCTAATTCTGCACTACCTACCTTCATTTCGAGTTGGATTTCTGCCCAACTATGTGAACATTCTCTCACTAACTCCCAAGTAAAATAACTGACACTTTAGCTGAAGAATGCTCAACTATGTTCACCAGCTAGTCGCTAATTTTCACTGTCTGCCGTTTGGTGCTGAGCCAAAAAAAGGTAACAGTTTTTTTAGCTGCAAAAAGTTGCCCGATGCTGCTTAAAAATAGATAAGAGTGAATTAGCATACTTCATACTGCATCCCAGAGGGAAACATTATGTGACACCATATATGACAACTGTTCTGTAGCTTCTAGTTACTTAAATACCTTCAAACATATTTAATTCATAAATGATCATGCATAAATATACACGTATTACTACAAAATTTGAATGAGTTCATTCTGAAACGTTTGATAACGACAGGCCCAGATCTACAACTGAAGGAATACAGGTGTGCTCAGTGAAACAGAAGTGTGTGTTTACCCAGTAAGGATGGAAGGCTAAACAGCTGATGGCCCCAATCCTTTGTCCCATGAAGCCGTCATAGTACTTTATGTTGCTGATCACATCGCCATTAGCGTTGTAGACAGCTATGAACTGGTTCATCGATCCACTGCAGGGCCACAGATAAAACAGAAGGTGATGAGTGAGTTGTGGCAGAATGGCTTTGGCTTTAAACATCACATTCAAGTGTGTACAGCATTGGATTTCTTGTGTAAACCTTAACCTTGTGGGTGGATTTCATGTGTGTTGTCCATTTTTTTTTGTGTCTTTGTCAACTCAAGGATGGAGCCTCTACACACAAACTAACTCACCATGCAAACAAGTTGGCCTGTGGGTGGATGTCCAGGGCTGTTAACCCCTTCACTGTCTGCAGCACATTGATGGAGTCTGGTGTCCGAGGTTCAAAGAATCGAACGTCTCCATTAACACTGGTGGGGAGCGTCAAAGTCAGTACAAAGAACAGTTTGGTTTCGGAAATCTTAAGAGACAAAGAAAGAGCATACCTGACGCTGATAATATGTCCGTCTGTCTCCTTCTGTAGATGAGCTTTGACCACCCAGGCTCCGTGCTCCCTGTAGGTCATCACCCGACTGCACAACAGAGAACAAACGTCAGCTAAGGTAACAAGCACAAGGGAAATAACACCAGAGTTGTGAGACTGAACATCATCTGCTCCAGTGTGCTCACAGCCTAAAGCACAGTTATGCAACTATTACAAAGCCAAAGCATGAATCATGAAAGCATCTACTGACGTTTGTAGTAACAAGTACGTAAAAACAGATGAACAGTAATGACAACAAAATAGAGCGTAGACTTGGCCCATACTGTCACCCCAAAGCATTCAGTTTCCCGGTATATCTGTCATATGATTTGTATTTGTGTGGTAAAATGTTTTCTAATTCCAAACTCTAAAAGGTACATGACCTGTTCATACTCAAAGAGCCGTAAAACATCTGTATTCATACAAAGTCCAAAGTCCAGCTCGGTGATCAGCTGTCTTAATCAGAGTTTCGGAGGTGCAAGCGCCAACTTTGAAATCTTTACAAACAGGAAGTTTGATTTCAGTCTGATCTTTCTGAGCCAAACAGCTGATGTGCAGTGTAATATAGTGTGCAGCGCAGTTGCATGTTCTATGGTTAGAGCCAAAGAAAACTTTCAGGCAGCGAGGTAAAGCAGTAACACATCTCTTCATATAGCGTACACTTGGACATTTTTTTTCTGTGGTCCTTTTTATGCTGCTAGAATATGAATATGTTTTCCTGCTGACCCTGTCTACAACAGTGTATAACTTTGCCTATTCAGACTGGACGGCCATCTACTGTAGGTAACACACTACCACAGACTACCACCTCATACTACCTCACTTCTAAAAAATCTTTTGCTGTGATGAGCAGATCTAGCTAAGATTATTACAGATACAACATTAACAGTATTTACTATCGAAATAATGTGAAAAACACTAATGAGAAACTAATGTAGTGGCTAACCTTGTTAGAACTCTGTGAACGCCCTGAAGCCTTTCCTCTCATATGTGGTATCACATTCTTATTTCATGAAAGAGCTTTATAAAACACATACGCATGTGTCTGTGCTGTAACATGTAATATAGGTGGAGAACCACTGGGTGGCACCATGGGATCATGACTCAAAAGAGCAGCACCGTCTCCTGGTGAGAGTGAGGTGGCATCAAAGCTGAATAAGAAAACTCTACAACAAACAGAAACAGAACGGAGCTGTCCCTAATTTACCCACTTCCCACGACGCACTCATAAAACTTATTCAAATACATCCTGACTACAGGTGTGACAGGAAATGAATGTAATCTCCCTAAATTTCAAGTACAAAACACTCACAGCAAATTTGACTATTTTCTCAGGAAGCAGAAGAGGATTTGAAGCCTCCACAACACGATTTGCACTCTGCTGCACACACGAGGCATACACAACGCTTCAACAAGAATACTCCAAACATGACCTGTATGTGCTGGTCCTGAATTAATCTCGGGGGGAGCAACACACTTGCTGAAAGATGTAACTTGTGCCTGAGGAGAACTATTAAATTAGCTTTACTTAAAGATTTATGGGCCACTTCATGGTTTAACTGCTTTGTTTTCCCCTTTGGGAGCAAAATTAAAATAATGTTTAACCAACTGGGGGGATACGGTGCCACCAGGGTCCATTAAAAGAGGTGGTAACCCCAGAGGGAGATTTTTACAGCACATTCCATGTAATAAATATAGATTAGAGAAGTGAATAATTTAAGACTGTAGGAGTTAATGCTCACAGAAAGTGCTGTGTGTTCTTTAATGTAAATAATGGTAAGACAATAAAGAAAAAAAGGAGCTGGGAGATTAATAATCAATTTAACTTTCTGTGTGATAAGAGAGTGTTTTACCATTCGTTTGGACCCATTCTCCTGTCGAATACACGTACGGATCCGTCACCCAGCCCGGCGACGATGAGTGAACGCTGGGAGTCACAGGAAAGGCTGGTCACGCAGCTGTCTGCTCCTGTCGGGATGTCCTGGAAGATAAGGACACACACACACACACACACACCTCCATCAAAAAGCTTGTAAAGACACCTGCTGAGGTACCACTGTCAGTACAGTGTTCATTTTACAGAAAACCTTCTTTGAAATCATCAGCCATGTGCTCTGTTGACTGTAGGCTCATTTGAAGTTGGACCCAGCATCAATATGCAGCCACAGACGAGGCAGGGGCATTTGTACTTGTATTAAGTCCATCCATCAAGACAATGATTAGCGGGCTGAGGACCATTAGATGTGTAAAAACAAAGAAAAAAAGAAAAAAAGGGAAACCATGCTAATGATGCCTGCTCTGCCACAGATTCCCATTAGTTCGCTAAAACACAAAACAGCTTGAGTGTACTGTACACATGAAGGAGGCATGTGAAAAACCACCACAGACCCGATTTATTGCGTGTTTTAGTATCACCTGAGCTATTTGCTCTGTTTTTTTCAGATAAGCTTAGATCAATAATCCATCCACACATTTACAGGTACCCCCTCTGTCTAGACAAGTTTGCCTTTAGGTGTCATATCATAGATTCAGGATGCTGCTCCAGTTTCAGTCCAAACTTTCATTACATGGAGGTGAAGAGAAGACGATAATTTGATCGTGAGTCCACGATACTGCATTTAATTATACTTTTCTTTCTTGTTCTTTCTTTTCTTAGTTCATCGGATTACATTCAAGCTCCACACTAGTGACCATGTGGTGCTATAATGTGTTGGATTGATATAAAACAGTACCTGACGATGGTGTCAAAGGACCGACCGCGTTGTAATCTAAAGTCATCCTCTGTTAGCGTGTGTATTCAGTCTTGGCGTTAAGAGAGAAGTTTATCCACACACTTATTCTAATTCTAAAGGTTCAGTGTGTAGGTTTTTAGTGACACCTAGCGACGAAGTTGCAGATTGCAACCAAATGAATACCTTCAGGTAAAACTCACATAAAATAAAAAGGTACCATCTAGATCAGTGCTAGTTTTATCTGCTTAGGGCTACTGTACAAAAATGGCCGACTGTGTGGAAGAGGCTCTCGCTGTAGATATAAGGGTCTCAGTTTAACACAGCACAAACACAACAACTCTTATTTTCAGGTGATTATACACTAATTAAAACACACTAATGAATATTATATTCCATTCCAGTCAATAGATTGCACAGGATCGTGTTGCTTTTTACGACTGACGAGTTTGAGGGAGTTTGACGAATTCTGAAGTATCTCATCTAGTGTCCAGTATAGAACACAACATTAATTCATGACAATACAAATTAAGAAGTTAAATAATGAATGATCATTTTCAAATTAGTTTTAAAAATTCAAAACTTTTTTCCTGGATATTCAACCTTTCAGCTTTGAACGTGCAGCTGTGTAAAGTCTCAGGCGTTCTTCTGGTAACACTCATTGACTTCTTGCTTCTTTACTGAATGTTTTGTTTGAACAGCCCCTGGCGTTTTGTGGAAATCTGCAACGGATAGCACAAATGCTTGTGTGCGCACTTGTAGCTCCCACAGCAGCAGCAGAGGCCCGCGGCATAGTGTCTTCGGCGAGCACAAACAAAGCTTAAAAGCTCCCTGGGGACGTTATTGAGGACAGTTTGCACCTACTCTTTTTGAAAGAGCCAATGGCCATTGGGGTAACTGCGAATGGCTTCATCACTCACACAGATTTTTAGGTTCATAGGATTGCCCGTTTTGCTGCAAAATCCCCCAAACCGGAAATTATGACAACACTTAAGTCTCAAAACATCTCAGACTTTCAGTATGTTCTTTACAGGAAACAAAAGGCATCAAACTGAAGAAGAACTAGAATAAAGGTCTCTTTGGACTGAAGCCTCAACAATTTGTTAATAGATTCATAATCTTATAGGTCCATTTTAGAAGATGTGAACACAACAATCTATAGTAACTGACCAGGCGTGAATGCCAAGTTTCTCACCAGCTAACAGATAGTTACAAAATGTGAGCCTTCAGCCGATGCACCGAGCTCCAGCTGGATTCATTGTGACCACACTGAACCATCTGAAACAAACAAAGGTGTAGTTTGTAGTACCTGGACCTTCATCTCCCTGTCAGTGTCCCAGATCCTGATGACTCGGACATCTCCAGACGTCATAAGTAGACCCGTCTCCTGCTCCCAGTCGACGACCATGCCCGCACCTACAACATAAGATGACACAGCAGTTGCAGTTAAGGCAGGGCGTGTACAGGCAAACATACATCAACACGTGGCCATTTACATACAGCAGTGCTATCTGTTGTCATTCAATTAAAACAGAACAGAAGATGACTTTTAGTCACAATTTAAACTGAAAGTGTGTCCAATCTCTGACACCAGTATAAAATATTACATTACTGATAGTAATTTGTACACAATATGTGAACTGCAGTGATTTAATTTATGTTTCCGGAACAGAGTTAATTTAATTTGTAAGTGAAGCCTCACACATCCAAACACACACATACACAGCTGTTAAACACACCGAGCATGTGTTGATCTCCCTAATACACAACACACACAATCTGTTGGAGGTTTCAGAAGCCTCTTGCTGCCACATGTAGCGAGTCGAAGGAGAAGATTAGTGCAACAGCTTCCCGCACCACTGTTTAACTAGTAAATACACCACAATGAATTCAGCAAGACCAGAAGCACACCAAAAAACTGGAGGTGTGTAAGTAGAAACATTTTACGTAGATTTCTAGTTATACATCAGTGTTTTTGATTCAAGTTGCACATCTCTCAGCGCATACGCGTCCTTTGTACAGATGGGAGCGTGGTTTTGCATTTTGCATCCATCCCAACAAGACAACCCACTGGGAGATGCAAACACTGACCCTGGAACTGAGCCTGTCAGCAGATTCTGGCTTAGATGAGTCAAACGCCACTTGAGTGAGAAAGTGAGGTGGGAAGAAGCCCGACACAGCAAGGCTCTTCATATGTTGGCAGTCACAGCAGGAATCAAGTGAGAATCAGTGCTATGTCAGCCACACTTGCCCTGCTGGCTCAGTGATGCTCGGCTGCAGCCTAAAGGTACCAGTTCGCCACAAGTAAAGTTTTGTTAATCCTAGAACAGCGTCTGAAACCCTGTCCGATCAAACCTTTCTGATGTCGGAATTTACGAAACTTTTGAAAACAGATAAAAAGGACAAACATGGAGATTTTTAACTTTACTCAGGTGAGAATGTAAGCAGACATGATTATTTATTTCCTATCGCAGAAGACCAATTGCCGTCAAATATCTTGTGATATCGCCCAATGCAGCAGCATGGTTTATGTTTGCAATCTAGCGAGTAGCTGAATCGTTAGAAAACGATGTGTGAAAAAGCATCCTACAACATTCTTCAGCAATTTATCTGAGCTTGTGCCAAGAAGTCCTATGTTCTCTATCTGTGATCTTAGACAGTCAGGAACATCCTACAATTAACTTTCCCGCTTCGTATTTTTTTGGCAAATCTCCGGAAACCATAAATAATGCGTATGTCTTTTCCCACCTTAAACTGGTGCTTCACGCATATTTCGGACCAGGTGTACACGTGTTTTTTTTTTTTAGATAGCTGAAGGTAAAATGATGAGGTGGACCTCGATTCACTGAAAGTCACATTTATAAACTTCAATTTAAATTATTTATCGTGTCATCATCATAATTTTGTCAGCTGTTTTTGGAGCCATCTTTGGAGCTAAACTTTCTGTTTGATTCTGAATTGTAAAACACTTTATGAAGTCTGTTTCAATAAGAGCTGAGCTCTATAAATCTGATGATCTTTCTGATGTTTAATAACAATGACTGAGATAGTATGCTGTTGGAGAACTTAAATTGTACCTTTTGTTCTCTACTGTTCTTCTCATGAACAGGTGTACTGAGTGGTGGAGCGGGCACAAATTTCAATATGATCAGTATATTCAGCATACCGTGGTCTGGAAGACAGCTGAAAGCTTTGTGGATGGACGCTTCCCTTTTAAAAGTATTTTTTAGTCATTCTTTTCCATCATCGACAGGCAACAGTAAAAAGATGACAATGGAAATGAGGGGAGAGAGATGGGGGGTGACACTGAACAAAGGTCCATGGCCTAACACGAATTGGGGCTGTTAGAGTTCATGGCCGCACTGTTGAAAGGTTAAGATAAATCATTTTGTAAAAAAGTACATTGTTGTTTGGATCCTAGAGGCTGCACATATGTGCAACGTATGACTTCAGCTTAACTGGACAGCAGCAGCAGTTGGAGAACCACATTTCCCACAAGACTGCAGATGCTCTTTTGATAATGGACGTTTATATGATGAAGGCATAAAGGGGCAGACTGAGACTCTACCCATGAAAACATTCATCTTTCTCTCACAAGGATGCTTTACCGCAGATGCTACAGAAACAGCATGCTTTTCTCGTCTATTGGAGCTCCTCACACCATGCATCATTTCCTTCCTTTCCTCCTCCTTTTGCTCACTTAGTCACCTCGTACTTCTATTTTTTTCCATGATCGATAACCAAGGAGAAGGACTCAATTTCTTTGCTCCTCCCTGGCCTCGCAGAACAATAATGAACATGTGTATCTTTTGTGATCCTTTCCACTGCTACCACATGCCTCCTTTATACGTCATGACTTAACTTTCTTCGACTGAACCAGCTGTGAAAGGGCTGTCTACTGTTCCACTTAGCTTGGATTGTTAGGAATAACCAAGCCCCATGTGGTGGCTTCAAATCCTTCGACATGACGTCATCCAGCCTGCTCGGGCGTCACAGTGACGGTAGTGTGGGCAAATGTGGGGGGGGGTGTATAATGCGGGGAAATCCACTTCACAGGATCTGGCTCAGTGAGTACATGCGAGGATGCTTGATGCTGGCTCTTTTCAGAGAGACAATTCATTCCCTTTGAAGCTGGCAGCTCCACGATGTGGAAATCTGGGTTACAATGAGAGGGGGGTTCCACTTGCAAAATATTCGCCAACGCACAAATGTGCAAACATGCATTTCCTCTAAGATATTGAACACACCTGTCACCGCACCCTCATAAGATTTAGTTTTGGATGAATCACTCTTTTCTGCATCACTATCCCTCCCTGTGTGACCCCATGATGAGAGATTCATTGCAGATAAAACATAATGTGTAGGAGACAGAATTCCCACCATACTAAGCACTTCTATGGTCTAATTGTCTCTGTGTTTTGGTTTCTATTTTAAGCATTGCTGGATTAACCTGATTTAGTGCTCTGGAGCAAATTTAAGATGCCAAGCCTCTGTGGACTCCTCTGCTCCTTCCACTCTGTACAATCTGACCAGTTTTTATATGCTGGAAGATTGCCTGGCCCCTGGCCCCAAAGACTCTGACACACTGGCCCTCAAGACGGGGCTTCCAATTGAAGGAAAAAAGCTAATATATTACAACTACGCTCTTACTTTTGTGGGTCTAGCCATTGTTTCTATCAGTGATGGCAATAGCAAAAAGCTCCCTTCAACTCTGTTCACAAAGTCTGACTGAAATATATCAGACAGCAAGGATACAGCACCATGCCACTGTAGCAAAAAAGACATGGACATACACACCAAATTTCATTGCAAAAAAAAAAAACACTCAAAACTCACAAAAACAACATAGAGGGAACCTTTGTGGGCCTGAGCGGGTCTTAGTTACCCTCAAAGAAATCAATACACACATGGAGAAAAGAGATGTGAGGGAGAGCAGGAGCAAAGGAGTGTGGGCAATATTTCCTCAGCAGTAAATCTTAGCACCTTACAGACGTGGAGCATAGATAGCTTCGATGTACGCGTCTCTCTTTAAAGCTCGTCTCTTTCCCTTCCTGCTTGAAATCAAATGTTCTCCCCCAATAACAATGTCAAAAACAGCAATGATATTGTTAGCAGAATGGCTTTTCCCTTTGTCGAAGCTTTGGCAAGGGGGAAATAAAACTACTTTCAACACCACCGCTAAGTTGTGGTAGATCATCCTGCTCCTGTGCCAGTGTGCCCAGACAATCCCTAATTTATGATATATTTATCTATTCCTTTGCATAAATATCTTTGTTTCACTCCTTTTTCTCCCTGGAGAAGGCGCCTTCGTCTGCATTCTTACTCTGCACCATTATCTCCAGTGATGGACTAGCTCTCCCACACACTGCAGCTCATTAAACCGGTTCCAACTTTGGCCTTCCTGGTTCTTCTCTCCCTCAATACTTTCCTCTCTCTTCCCTTCATCATGTTTGCTTTGAAAAGGTCCTCTAGGAAGCCGGTAATAACATTTCTATAGGATTACCAGGGACTTGCCCGGACTCAATGTGCCTCTAATAGAAGACATTATTTATGGGAGCGCTCTGACTGGCAGCAAGACTTCCCGACATCTGTTTGAACTTTGGAGGCCGGGGTCTGGCATTTGGGGAGATAAAAAGCTTTGACTTGCCTACTTGACAAAGACCTTGTGCAATGACCTACAATAGCACTTAGTTGCCTGGTTATTGTGAAAAGGGAAGTTGCACTAATTTCTTAGATCCTTTTATGTTATTCACAACAGAGGACACGCCCAAGAGTTGAAACTTCACACAGGATTTAAAACTCATCAAATCCCAACTTTGTGATGTGGAAGACTTCATGTCGTGATCTTACTGAACCCTGCTAACATTTAAAAACTGTGTACGCATCTTCTATAAAAAAAATAATCTTAAAAATACTGAGCTTTAACAACTGTTAGTTTTGGGATGATGTATTTTGTCTACTGCCGTCCTGCTATGATCGCGTTTCAACAACATACGTGTGTCAGAAAGTCTCTGACCTACACTATACTGAAACTCCAGTAAGTAAAGGCGTCTGACAAAAGAAGTGTCTGCCTGGAGGCTTTTTGTCTAATTTCCCTGAAACTTCCAAGTCCTGTGCCTCTCTCCAGTCCCGGTTCTTGATTTAGCAAGTTCCCAGAGCCCTGATGTTAACAAGGTACCGGGCAGTGGAGCCAAATGTAGAGCAGGACACAGCGTCTGTCTCCTTAAAGCCAAAGAGGAGAGGGCTGCCCTACTTTCACTTATGCAGTCAAAAGAAAAGGGGAGAAGAGAAAGAAGACAACATTGGGGGGGGGGGATTCATCTCTAATCTTGAGCAACTGCAGGGGTAGGAATGAGTAGAGGGAATGAAGGAGAAAAAACACATTTAAAACATTAACTGCATGTAGATCAAAACTTAATTAGATCAGCTCTCAATCTAATCTGCAGAGGTGTGAAGTCTGTGTGTTGCACAGTAGCCGCAGGAACAGTTTCTCCAGTCTGTGCCAGCAACGGTTCTCTAATTTCACTGGTTCCTCTGGAGTTTAACAGGCAAACCCCTCTGTGAGACGGTCTGGGTGGCTCTATGCTATTAAAATCACACCGCAACGACATGCTCCCAATTAAACACTGACACTTTGGGGACCAGCAAGTGTATTTTTTATACATGAGAGAAGCCATTTTGAGGTGAAAATTCGTAATGGGGGCAGTGCTTGTTTAAGAGCATAGCCATACCAAAGGCAAAAGCTATTTTTTCGATCTTTAAATAAGCACACATTTGAATGGACTTTTGTATGTGGGTTTCAAACACCCAAATGTGCTCTGTACTTGACAGTTTGCTAAACCCCTCCCCAAAAACAGCATTTGTCCAGTAATGTTTTAGCAGAGCGACTGTAACTAGACACTGCAGGTTTGTCAGGATTTCTCCACATGGTGTAGTGGTGTTCAGTTAAAGTGAAGCATTTAAAAAGTTTAAAAAACACAGGAGCAAAAGTGCATAGAACGTGTTTATCTGCTGTCTGTAAGCTTCAAATGTTAGCATGTCCAGCTTAGTACCTAGTAGTAACAAAATGTTACTAGCCCGGCTATTGCCAGACTATATCACAAGTGAGATGAGAGAACTGCCCATGGCCGTTTATTGGGCGTTACGAATGTCTTCATTTAGCATATAAATAGCCCATAGACAATCGTGTCTGTTGTACCCGAAGACATATTTAGAGCGACAGAACTTTGATGAGAAGGAAAAGCTGTCATTTTCCCCCCTCTCCACAACAATAGAAGGCAAAACAAAAAAAATGATTAAACAATGGCACCGGACGATTTCTGTTGTCATGCATTATGTCATGTTGAATTGGATCCGTAAACAGTCTCAAACAAACTACAAGCTTCCGTTTGTCGAGTAGTATGCGTCATCGTCCTTGCTTTCCACCCCTCCGCCGCTCTCTGATTGGCTCGCTACCTCAGGCGAGCGTTTTGGCCCAGGTTTCCATGCTGTCTTTCAGATTGGAACGATCGTGCAAGGCAGCATGGGATTTCCCAGGCTGATATGTTACACTAAGTTCAGTTTGCAGCCTGCACATCCAGTATGTCCTCCAAGACTGTTCCTCCAGGATACTAGCCGCTCTATTTAGATTTGAACTTATCACCAACAATTTCTGCCAACATTACCTAACATTAGGGCTGGGCAATATGGACCAAAGGTCATATCTTGATATTTTTTTAGCTGAATGGCGATACTCGATATATAAATTGATATTTTTTAATAATAATAATTTCATGTTTATTATTAATGTCCTGCCAATAAATTGCACTCCCACCACTCATACTACAAATGCCACAATGTACTGCGACAGCTGACACACAGGTCAAGACCTGTGCACCACCCTCTAACCGTGCTGCTTCGGTTGTTTAATGACACACTAACAGTGGTCCAGTGTTGACATCTTAGCGACTTTGTTGCTATATTTAGTGACTTTTTAGACCCTCCAGTGATGTTGGACTGAAATAAGAGTCAAATCTTACACTTTTCCCTATTATACTAATAACACTAGGACTAACTCGCTCTACATTGCAACACAAGAAAACTATGGTTTCTCTAATTACATGTCTTCTACATGGATCATTAACTGGTGTGACTTTTTTCCCTTGGACACACAGATTTAGCCTTCAGCCACAAATTAATGGCCACTTTTACAGGATTCTCATTTTAAAATGAAACATGAAAAAGTCAGCCAGGGAGGGATATTTTCAAATGACTTATGGAGCTACATTTTTCTTAATTAGCCAGTTAGCTTCAGCTGATTAAATCTACCAGAAACGGTTCAGCCTGCTTTTGTTTATCTTGGTTTGAAATGAAGGACCTGCCGTTGCAAAGAATTTACATAGAGTGCTAATGTTGTGTTATTATGAATACCAACGTGGCATTCAAGTGCTGGACACTACTTTCATATTGCTTTTAATATTTGCGATGACTGCAAAGGATGAAGAGATGGGAGCATCACCACACAGATGAAGGGATGAAGGGTGGTGGTGGGGGCGGGGCTGCTGGCTGTTTAGTGCAGCACCTTTGCTCTGGGAGTGAGGGAGTATAAGAGAATGGCGGCACTCACCTCCTTGCTTACTCCTGTCAAGATAGATGGAGACCCTTCTGGCCAGACCTGCGAGCAGGGAGGAGGAAGCAGATGGAAGGGGGGGAGGGGAGGGAGAAGAGCGGGAACGCGACAAAGCAAGCAACAAATTAGCAAGGACCTCCCCAGTGCATGCAGACCCACACAGTCACGCGCGCACACACACACACACACTTAAGAGTATGACCTTATGAATACACTCCACATG
This sequence comes from Nibea albiflora, assembly GCA_014281875.1. Classification (NCBI taxonomy): domain Eukaryota; kingdom Metazoa; phylum Chordata; class Actinopteri; family Sciaenidae; genus Nibea; species Nibea albiflora. The sequence goes on from CM024789.1 coordinate 25,281,204, forward strand.
CATTCAAACAGCAGAGGGATGAACAAGGCAGCTCTCCCAGGTGACTAACAGTGATATGGTGGGATCAAAGAGTGAAAGGAGAGAGACTGAGAAGGACGCATGAGCCTCTCCTCTTGCCCCTGCATAACAAAGAGGGGCTGTGGAAGCTGCACAGGTCCCCAGCCTTCAAGCCTGCAGGACACAGAATTCAAAATGCCTTCACCATAGGGCAAGAAGCTTGACTACAGTAGCAAGGTCTCTAGATGTGCATGGGAATGAGAAGTTTCAGAGAGGTCTACAGTAAAGAGGACAAAATAACAACTGGGTTGAAGGTGTTTGTGATTAAATAAATCTATTGATACATTCACATGAAATGAAGTGTGATAGCAAGATTTGTTCTTGTGGAGGTGTACGCTGTGGGGAAAACTGCTTGCTGCCTTGTTCAGCCTCTTGAGACGGGGGAGGGGGGGGGGCAACACAAAACAATATCAAAGAACCAGCAAAGTAACAATAAGCCAGACAGACTGAGTCTATCGAGATGGTTCACTGCTGAAAAACAGCACAAAGCATGTTATTGGACATCGGGGACAGAATGAGTGAGGACAGGTTGTGCGGCGATGGTGTGTATGAGATGGTGTGTGTGTGTGTGTGTGTGTCTGCCAGCATCACCCTGAGGAACGTTCTTCTAGCAGCTACCTACAGAGGTAGAGCTGATTTTTTTGGCAGCCCAAAGACAGACTTGTGTAATATTTCATCGACTTTTACATTATTAATGCCACTGAGGCAATGCTAAAAATCTAAAACTTTCAAAACACAAACATATAATTATTGTGCTCTCTCTGAAAGATGTTCCAAGGAATGGTAATAACTCTAAACTGGTTACTGGGCCAGGAGGTGGTGTATGTGAATGCAATAGGGAGAAATATCTGTGTGTGTGTGTGGGAGAGAGAGAGAGAGAGAGAGAGAGGGAGAGAGAGAGCGAGAGCGAAAGAGAGAGAGATTTTTAAAGTTTCCTTCCAAGTTTAAAAAAAAAAAAAAATTGAACACCACGAGCTGAAGCTGGACTCTTCAGTAAAACTTTTTCCCAGGAAGCTCTCGTGTTTATATTAAAATTGATGCCTCCACTGTAGTCTGAATGCAGAAGCGACACAGCGACTGTCACTAACGATACATCCAGGATAACAAGCACGCCATTAAATGTTAAAGTCTTAGTCAAAACAAGGCTGTGGCTCACTGCGGGAGAGTCCTCCGCAGGGAAAGAGTCTCTCAGGGCGATTTGCGTCGTGAGAGGCAGACAGACAGCGATGCTGGTTAAGTGTGTTGCCTCTCTGCGGGTTGCCACGGAGCTCTGGTGACACTGCGCTTTGTAATGATGGAGGCATATATGTGCGCGCAACTGTGTGGTCCACAACTCTGCACAGATATCGAATCAGCCAGACACCCTGACAGCTCTGCCCTCGCTGCTACCAATTAGCCCAAAAATTAGCCTATTCTATATGTGCTGGAAAGACACTTTCTGAAAGCTGTCCACCCACACAGTACTGTCGTCACGTGTTCTCAATACGCTGGGTCAAAAATCATTTAAAAACTTTCGCAAGACAGACAAAAGCGTGGTTGTTAATTAGTAGATTTATCGGAGAGGTTATCAGGTATTCGTAAGAACATACAATCATTCCTATGGCTGACAGTTTGCTGAATTGATGGCTGAGAAACGCTTGAGGCAAATAAAATGTGTAGTACTGGAGAGAGTTAAGAAAGAGAGAGAGAGAGAGTGGGTAAGCTGGCACATCACAGAAGTGGGAGGATGTCTCTGACAAGTGTCTGCTGTGGGTGTCAGGCCTGGTTCAAATATTTGCGAATAACTCTGCCTCACAAATTATGGAAGTGTGTCAACACAGAAGGTAAACATGGCAGCGAATTCTCCACCGTCCGCAGTCCAAGTTTAAAATAAACGATACTCATGCAGCACAGACGCTGAGCAGAGAATGACTAATAATCTACCTGTTGCATTTTATGTTTAAAGTTTGTGTTCTTAAACAAGCTGACTTTGAGTGTAGGCCTCCAAAGAGGTTAAACTTGCCTCCAACTTTTTGAGATTTGACAGGTATATGATGGATACGGCATGTGTGACAGGGTATGACAGGTGAGGGTGACGACTGGTTTTAAGCCAGTGGTTTGAGTGATGGAACTAAATTTAGACACCTGAGAGTCTGGTATCTGGCTTCATACAAAAACCTGCCACCAATGTGGCAGAAAGCATCTACAGCAGTGTGGAAGGAGAGCTGAACTCAGCTGAGCTGCATCAGGTCACCTCAGTTATTGTTAAGACCACTACGTGACATCTTCTCCTGGAGTTTAGTGGTCTGGTCTGTGCATGCTCACAAATACTGACAACACTGACCTGGTTCCTGTGATGATGCATTGTGTGTTGCTCACTGACAACTTTATATCGCTAAAAAATTCTGTACTTGCACACGTATCATAATTAAAACATATGCTGTGTTATTTTGTGAGCGAGCATTATGCTATGGCTGGATTTGGTGAGGTGGTGATCTCTTCTAATAACTTTAAGAACTGTATCAGTGTCACCTTTCTTTCAGAGACTGAATTCTTAAAACTTAAACTCATTTACTCGACAATAAATATGTACAATGTTTGAAAGAGATGATTCAACTTCATGGTCAGTTTTGAGACTGTAGCTTGTGGTGATGTTTAACTGTGCCCCACATAACTTCACTGAATTCTTTCAGGTTTCTTGTATAACAGAGTCCATTAATATTCATAAATTCTGTTGCATGATTTCATTTTCTCTCAGTCAACACATTATGTAGCAGTATTAAAGAGCAAATATAACTGTTATCAGTGGGATAATATGAGCTACGCCAGAGACTGTCACTGCAGCGTCACCGCAATCTTAAGACTGCCCAGGTAAAGTGTGGTTCAGTTTCCATAAATATTGGTAACTCACTTTCATGCAATTTAAAGACTATGTAACTTATATTAAAGAATTACTTAATATTCTTTCCTTACAAATAAAAAAATGAATTCATAAGCAAAAAAACTCACTTGAGGATTTTGCTGCTCCAGCCTTACATCTGATATGACTGGTAGCTTATTTTGGCTAGTGTTAGCTATATAGATATTGTTACTTGTTACTGTGAGTTAGCTCACTGACCTTATCAGTCTCTGTGCTAATTTTACCACATTAAGTGATGGACTTCAGCCTTTTTACTTAACACCCATTCAATATCTTACTTACTTTTGGCTCCAAAAAGCTACCACAGTTCAAAGTTGTATGGCTCGACACAGTTTGGTTCAATAAAAAACGCTGTAAAAGGAAAGCACAGTAAACTCTATCCTACCTGCAGGTGAGGAAGTGTGGAAGTGTGACTGGGATGGCGTGAAGTGGGGCATTCGTCACATTACTACAGGAAGTACTGTATGGGTGGGTGGATGGGGGGCAGATAGTAAAATAGAGCGTTGATCTTTACTGTGAGCGCTGGTGGAGGGCTGACCTCTGGTAGTGGGCAGCATGTCGGAAAGGCCCTGCCACGCCGTCACCATCTCCGGGTTCTTCTGATCAGCAAAGTTCTTCCAGATGCGTAACGCTCCGTCGTCTGCAGAGAGAGGCGGTGATGGAGACAGAGAGTAACGAGTATGAGCCCAGACAGGATTATGGATGAAGAGATGAAACGAGGAGCAAAGATACTCATTTGTATTCTTAATAGCTTTAGCAGTGCATGTTGAACAGCACGGAAGATTTGATGAAAACGTTCAAGTCAGGCTGTTTCAAAACACGCAACACACAGAGGGATCATGGACACACACACACACACACGCACACACTTCAATCAGGAGACGGTAGAGTAGCATCTTAAAAGGCTCTTAAAAGTGTCAGCTGTCAGTGAGAAACAAAGTGAGGCACGAGGCTCCGACTCTGAACACAGCGACTGAAACACAGCTAAGACACCGAGCTTAACATAAAACATGTCCATGCACTCTTATGAGAGAGCTATAACAACCCATAAAAGTCCCCACTTGATTTACATTCTGCGTTTTACTTTTTTAGCACTGTATATTTTTTTAGAACTAATATCCTCCCTGATATCCTTCACAGCATGACTGATGGAGAAAAACCTGAATAAGTGCACATTACATTTTGATGAGATGGAATTTAAATTTATTAATCCCTGGGCTTTTATCAAGGTCTCAGTTGGTGCGCTCTAAAATGCAGCTTTCATTCTTCGTGTAATGTTACGCTGTTCATACTAAACTAAATCAATGTGTGTTTCTGTGTGCGTTTTAATGTAGCATGGTCGACTACGGTTCCTCTGGGTTATGAAGATAAAACCATGCAGGGTAATTGCTTTGTTCTGTTGATGAATGATGATGAATACACGAGTGTGTGTGTGTGTGTTTGTGGGATGGGGGAAGATTCAAGTGTTTTAGGCTTGTTTCTGCTACAAATGAGTCTCGTTGCGATTTCCACTCTGCTGGTAGGCGTGGACATTTGAGCTGCTCACTTGAGGAAAATCAAACTAATTTTTAATCTGGGTTTAAGAGTGCATTTGCACGTGTATGTGTGTGTCTTTCAAACCTGTTGCAGTGAGCAGTAATGAACAATCATGTCCGTTCAGGTATTCCATGGCCGTGATGCGAGTGTAACGAGGGTTTCCGTTGTAGAAGTAGTCCAGCCTCTCGCCCTTCTCCCAGTCCCAGAAGCTAGAGCAAACACACATAGGCACACACTCTCATTAATCAATCTGTTTTACATTTAAAACCATGTGAAAGTGAAACATTAGCGAAGCGGTTTTATAGCTGATTTGTGTGCGTTCTCCGTCTCTGACCAGATGCTGTCCTTGTCGGCCACGGCGATGCAGGTGTTGAAGGGGTGGAACTTCACAACAGACGGTACTCCAGGGTTTCGGTTGATGAATATTTGATCGTCCAGACGGGAAACACCTGCAACAGGAGGGGAACAAGCCAGAATGAGAACGACTGTAAATGGAGGAGAATTTTTTCATTTCTGCTGGAGAGCTCCATACTTCCACTGTGAACATGTGAACACGGGAACTTTCAGACTTCGACAGCATCAACAGGTGCAGGCAGAAAACACTGCACTGAAGAAACGGAAGAAATCTTCTCTGGAGCCTGCAAACATGCACACTAGAGTCCAACACTACCAAAAGCTCTCACCATCTCCTGTTTACTCTACTTTTGTACGTTACCGAGCAATCTGCCAGAAGTCCACTTGGTGCAACAGAATCATAAATCTTTTTAAAAATCTGTAATTTCCTCAAACAGCTGGGCACTGTAGTTTTTTAGCAAACATACTGGGCGTAATCCAGCTGTGGATTCATAAACATTTGTCTGCTGGTGAGTACAGTGTCCTTATTGATGGTACTGAAGGAACATGTCTCCCAGTGCAATGGTGTAGCTCCAAGGGTTAACTAAAGGGAAAACATGTTGTAAGATTTGGTCTTTTCATGGGATTTATAACAGTACAGAGTATATCGTCCATTATCGCTACACTTTATTTGCACTAAACTCAGTGTCTGAATTCTGCGTGCGGACAACAACCGAACAAACCATCCCGCAATGCAATGCACTGAATTTTATACTGTAGATGCGAAAATACTACTGAGCAACTCTACACCTCAGTGAGGAGGCGAAATGATGATTATTGATGATCTCAACTATTGAGTGTCTACTGTGCAGGGAGGAGTGAAAGAGAGAGGCTGATTCCAGACACAGCCACAGAAAATGTATGAATGCAAATCATAAATAAAATATTTAATACCTCATGAATACACTGGCTGTGAGAAGGCAAGTTCCACCTCAAAGTTTTTGTAATTGAGGATGCCTAATTTAAAAATGTATTTGTTGCTACAAAATGTGCCCTCTGAATTCAGATGAAACTTGGGATAGCACCAGTGGGGGAACTGAGAATTTGTAGCTGCAAATAGGACACGACAGAACAGAGGAAAAACAAGAGGAATAAATAAACAGCAACTACGCCGTCAGAACGGAATTAAAAAAAACAGATCGTACTGGAATGAATAGTAGTACTGGAACAAGGAAGGATTGCACCGATGCTAAGGTACAAAATAGCAGCAGGACTTGAGGCAAAGCAGGAAAAACAAACAAACATATGGCAGTATATGGTAGAAGGCAAAAAACTCCAGCGTGTGTGTACCCCTTTGGCGGATTTCGGTGGACTATAACTCAGTGCCAACACGCTGGTACGACTAATAACTTCTCTGCCTCACTATATGTTGTCATGGCAACAACACATACCAGTTCACCATCCTGTCCTTGGTTACCTGAACGCACTCCTGAGACGGCCATAATGAGATGAAGAAGAATGTGGAAAAATCCATCATGAATTCATCACAGGCGCAGCTGTGTTGGACAGAATGTGGTTGGAGGGGAAAACAGATGCGCGTTCTTTTGGTTAAAAGCTGAGAAAAAGGATCATCATCGATTTGCCGTTTGACGGCACATTCGATATGGAACTACAGTAAAATCTGAAACGACCCCCAGGACTTTAGAACTGCATCGTGATGAGTGTAAATTTAGCATCAACAATGAAAAGAAAAGAAAATCAAATCAAGTTTACAGGCCAAAATATTTCTCCAGTGCCTTTTTTCTTTCCTGCCTCCTTCTCACCTCTTCAGCCTTCCTCTCCCTCCATCCCACCCTCTCCTCCCTCCTCCTCTTTTTCTCTCTGGTGGGAAGAGACTGAATGAGGGCAATCCTACTACTTCTCTCTCTTTCAAAAAACTGTGAGTATGGAGGGGAATTCAATGATTTAGCAAACAGTCAGAAAGAGAGAGAGAGACATGTGCGTTAGCTGAGGCTCTGACGCCAATTGCCTCGTGACTGAGTGTGTGTGTGTGTGTGTCTGCAATTGGTACCAATGTTAGAGGAGATTTTAGCTATTCTCTTTGAGAAAGCTCTGACTTCACTTGGGGAGTCTATGTGGATGCTGAAAACCTGGGCGCTTTAATGTGTGGATGTGTGTGTGTGTGTGTGTGTGTGTGTGAGGGAGGGAGTCCTATGACTCATAAGGGGGTTGTTTCTGACTATGGATCGATTTCAAATCAATCCCCTCTCATCACTGCAAATCATCTGCTCACTCACTCAAACGTCTGAAACAAAGCTGCGCCGTCTGCAACTGCTGTGTGAGTCTGGGTTTTGCCCAGATTCTGCCCTCATCAAGGCTCCAAAAAGACATTCAATGAAACAGGATTTCTGGCAAAATTTCAGTGCTGCTTATGCTCTGTGATCTTAGCACTGCATGTGACATGGCTGAGCAAAGAACTACTAATCATAAAGGACTGTTATAAATCAGAAGAATGCTATCATTTCAGACAGAGTATTTTCTGTCCATCAGTAGATCAACATGGCATCTGGAGTTCCTCAGGGTTTAATTCCTGGACCCCAGACCATTTGTAAAAACCCAAAACGAGATCAACCGCATAAATATGCAGTTGTTTTTTCCATTTTCTTTATACCTTTAGCTGGATAGCCAGCCTTTAGCTTGCTTCTTTCCTTGTTAACTAGTTGCTATTTTTGTCTGTTGTTTGGTGGTAAGCAGGTAAACATCAGTGGGTTTATCGGCACTTTTTCACTGAAATCAGTTGTCTGCTGTTAACGCTGGAAATGGTTGCTGAGAGTGGAGACACTACAAAGTGTTCAGTAAAACCAAAACAAATGGCTGAAACAGACTAAAACACTCAGACCTACAGAGCTGGTGCTAATTCAAACTGAACTCAGTAATTTCATTCATTATTTAAAAATATGGATAACTGTTTAGATACGTTTGTTTTTTCATAATTTAAACATATTTTTTGAACTGATATTTTACTTCTTCTGTGTTTTGTTTTCTCATGCTTCTCTGAATTTATCATCTCTGTGATTTTGATGCTCTGTGCATTTGTTAATCATTGTGATTTGCATATGAAAATGTTCCCCATAAACAAACTTGCCTTGCCTTTTATAAGATATGAGTCCGGTCACGTAATGCCAAAGTGATTAAAACCTGGGATGACATTTTGATAATTGGTTCAATTTAATTTCCAGTGATTGCAAATTAATTCTGCATTTAAAGTGAAGTCCAGAACTCCATCTACCTGTAAATAAGTAAGAAGACTCCTCTTGCCGCACATAGCTGTTAAATATAACTGGCTTTCCAGTTTGGGTGAAGATGATACATATCTGCCTCTTGGTAGCTTCGCTCTACAACCTATAACCCCTTTGGCATTTCAAGAATAACATCACCTGAGCCCTAACGTACATCTGGGGATACATCTGTGAGTGTCTCTAACCTCTTTGTGTGATGCCTCGGCTCTGTCTTCTCACACGAGTGTTTCTCAGGAACCTCCACTGACGTTCCATCCTCACCTGACTCTCCAGGTCGTGCTCCTCTGGGATCTAAAAGGGTGAATGAAATAAAAGGAGACACAGAAAGAGAGACACATTTACCAGATCACTGCATTTGGAACATTTCTAGGAAATAGCATATGGTTTAAATATATTTCACCCTAGATGAAAATACAATTCAATGGATGTGGGAGCTATTTCAGACATCCATTGTTTCTAGAGGCGTCGGGTATCACTCAATGAAACACTGCGACATATTGGCTCCAAACCTGTAAACCAGGCAAAGGCAAAGAGAACAATAAAATGTCCAATAAACATATAGTATTATGGGTGTGAATGTCCAGAGGCAGATTACAAAAGCAAAGTCACACATGAGAACAAGCTACAAAGGTTGTTCTATTGTGCTGCACAAAAGAATTAAGCTTCTGGCCAAGCAGATACACAGATTGTCTTGATGCTGGTCCTCTCCTTGTTTTCCTCTCATTTATCCCTCTTTCCTCTCCTCTCAACCTACTCTCTCTTTACTCTGGGTAATCAGTGTTCAGCATTTGGAGGGGTCTCTGACAAATCCTCTTAGAGGTAAAGTGAATTCAGTGTGAATTTTTGTAGGATAAGAACAGAGTGTGATGAGGGGGAAAAAAAGGCTGAACCAAATAGTTTAATTTCTCTGGGATATAAGGAGAAATTAAAGAAGGAGCAGATCATGGGTATACGTCAGTGAGGAAAACATTTAGTCTCTCAGGGTTTAATATTGAGTTTGCTCTGACTGTTTCTCTCAGAAATACAGTAAACATGAAGGTTGCCCTTTGGAGTTTTCTTGTAATGTTTACATTCAGTGTTTCTCACCACAACACTCAACACTGTGTGTATCCTTGAGACCTAACAGATGCACTGATTGCATTTCCAACCTCAAAAAACATTTGCAGAGCCAGTTGGGTGAACATTTTTGAAATCAACATTCATGTTTTTGTTGGCTAGCGGTCAACTACAGCCACCAACTGTTGATAAGTAGAGTATCACGAAATCATCATGAATGTGCATTCTTGTGTACAGGTGCATCCTTGTGTGAGTGCTAGAAGAGCACAGAGTACAAACTAAATGTGGACTAGCTCATCAAAATATTGCTCCACAGCACCACTTGTGGTCAGAAACTGCCACAGGGGAAAGTAAATGGCGCTACATAACTCTCATCACTAGAGTCAGTCACCAAGTCACCCAGCAGTTGTGCTGAGAAATAGTTCTAGCAAGTAACTCCTGATAAAAACCACAAATAGGCGTTTTTTACCTTGGTGCTTGTGTATGAATCAAATAAATGAGACACAAGGTGTTAATTAGTGAACTTCAGAGATGTTGCTCAGCATTTTCCCCCACTTTGGACAAAGACATGTCACAGTAGCTCTTTCTCCGTGCTTCTAGTCTTTATGTTAAGCCTGGATAACTTCGCCCCAACTCCAGCTCGATAATAAACACATAAGATTAATATTCACCAAAAGTAGGCAAATAAGCCACATGCTGAACTATTCCTTTAAGGCTCAGAGTCTGGCTGTCAGGTCATAATGTGTTCCCCAGACTGCACCATTGTGCTCACTGACAATAAAAAAGTTTTCCTGTTCTCTCGCCACATTGCAGGCCAGGATTACTTTGCCAGCTACGACGTTAAGCTCATGCGGTTACTCAGATAATGAGTCAAGGTGTCAAGTTGACTTTACGCAATCAAATCTGATCCGATGAGCTGAGGTCCAATATGAAAAAAAGTTAAGCTTCATTAAGGCTTATGTAACAAAATGGCCCCCACAGATTTTGTGCAGGCTGTATTTTAAGAGAACAGAATGACTGCCTTTTTTTTTTTAAACATGACATTAAATATGCAGCATGTAATATAAAGCTGATTTATATAATTTTTCAGTTTCAAATATTAAAATCGTAAATTAAAAACTAAGACTTTGCTTTCAATCTGCATATGGACGAATACATACACAGAATGTAAACAACAGAGGAAAAACTGTAATAGTGTGTGTTTTTAAAGGCTGGTTGCTTATTAAGCACATTTCTACAGCGAGGCCTCCCACACCCACTGAATACTAAATAGCCTGACACACGCGCACACTCAGCTACAGTGCCATGTGACTACTACTGTGTGTAATCAATATTCCTGTGATGTCTTCACTCTGTGCATGTTGCTTTAGGGGTAGCACAGCACACATTGCAATACGTCTAAGTGGAGTTGGTGAATAAATTTATGTGTACATGAGACGTTGCATGGAGAGAGTGTTTCTGTGAGTGTGCAGTCAAGTTTTACCTGTATATCATATACAGTGTCTCTGGGGCTTTAGGGTTTCTTAGTCGAGCCTGAGAGGAGGCAGATTTAGCAGTCACACTGTGGCCGACAAATTCCCACAGCTGAGACAAAGTGAGTGTGTGTTAGTGTGTGTGTGTGTGTGTGCCAAGGTAAGAGCCAGCTGATACCGTGGTTCCCAGGGTTGTGGTCCTTCACTGTGTCAGCTGCTAATGTAACGTATAACGAGACCCTGAGGAAAAAAGATGATGTGCAAGACAGGACTCATATTTTATGGATATACTCTAAAATCCTTTAAGTATATAATCCATTGTACTATATTGCCAAAAGTATATGGACACCCACAGATTATTCCCCATATGTGATTGAATATCTCATTCCTAAACCATGGGTGTTACTATGCAGCTGTAACAGTCTCCCCACTTCTGAATGCTTTCCACAAAACTCTTTCAAACTCTTAAGCTGTTCCAGTTCAGCTGAAACTGGGCAATAGCACCTTGTGGGAAACTGACATTGAAGTTCACATCAAAGATGTTAGAAGGGGGCACCCTGGCAGCTCACATACTTCAGCACGCTCCCCATGTACTAAAACCGAATCCTTAGGTTCACGGGTCACAATATGGTCCAAACCACGGCCATTTGCTGTGTGTCATCCTTTCTCTCTTATCCTGCTTCCCACCTCTTCCAATAATAATTTGGTAGCCCTGCCCAATCAAAAGCATGCACCATTATATAAGAAATAAGTCACTCTAGCATCACAAGCTCTAATATAACTTCCAAAAATATTAATTGAAGGGGCTAAATTAAAAAATGACATTTTCCAAGTTCTCGCCTCGTGTTCCAGTCTTAATTATTCATTTGAGACCAAATTTCTCTTTTCTTTTCCTGTTAAACATAAAAATATTTTTTATGACTTAATCTTCTGTGATTACAGGATGACCTGCTAACCCCATAGCATATAAAACAAATCTAGAATGATAAATTGTCCAGGACAGTATATCCACCGACACCAGCTTATTCCAGATATCAGTATCGGGTTATGTCGGCCAATAAGAACCAAGAAAGGGCAGCACAGTAATGATGAAATAAGTTTGAGATAATTGAACTGATAATCCTATCACCATGACACAGTTGGTTAGTGGTTTCTGAAGAAGATATATATATTTTTATTAGGTCATGATTTATTAATTTAACCTCCTTCTAATCTAGTGCTGCACACATATAGATACAAAGTAGCCCCTCATGAAGCTGTAGATCTGTGTCTTACATTGCATTGTTGCATTCAGCACCTCATTTACATATGCTGTGTTGGGAGTTGCATACTAACCTATGTTAGACTAAGTATGACGTCAAATTGAGTATATAGTATGCACTAGAGCCTTCTGGGGCTCTGATTGGACAACTGTACTACACACATCATAGTTCAATTCCTGTTGCAATGCTTGTTCCCAAGTACAGACTAGCTTTTTTTGCATAGTACATGTTGTTGACAATTTTAATAAACCAACAAAGACAGCCGAGTCGGCAAGACTTGCAGTCCCTGCACTCGTCTAACGCTGCTGCTGTTCCTGTCGGCTGATTAAAATGAGCGTCTGGTTGCTGCTCACATTGCATCAGAAGACATTTGCAAAGCTGAGTGTTTCTCAACTTTCCCTGACCCAGCTTCTACGTCCGTATGTGTGTGTGTGTCTGTCTGCTACAGGTTGTTCACACGACAATGCAGATGAAGGGAGTGTGTGTGTGTGTGTGTGTGGAGGCCAATAGCCCATTGTGCTGCCTCTCTCACACACAATATAAACTGCTATCTGTGGAAACATCACACTCTTAATCACACTCTCACTCTCTTGTGAAGAGAGCCTTCAACGTCCTTGCTTCTCACGCACCACTAAAACTGTAGGCGTGGACACACTCTGAAACATACACACACACACACTTTGCTCATGCTGCTGACACAGTGATATGATAACCTGTGTGCACACTTTGAGGTGTACTCACACACACAGCTTTGTAATGGAGCGGAGTTTTATGGCAGCACTCAAAATTTTGCCAACACAGCGTTCTGATTTGTGCTACGGCAAACCCCCTCTTTCCTCCGCCTCTGCCTCCTCCTCCACCTCCTCCTCCTCCTCCTCTTCTTCTTCTTCTGCCTGCTCCTTCACTCACTCTTCGCTCTTCCCATCCAATCATCTCTCTGCTTCTCATCACCTTTTGTTGCCTCTTCTGTGTCTGTCTTGCCTTCATCCTGCTGGCATGCAGCTTTACTTCACTTTCAACACCTCTGTTTTTTCCTCTCCTCTCTCATTCTCCCTGCACTCTCCTTCCACCTCCATCTTCCCCTCTGTGTCCTCTCTTCATTCTGACATATTTTATTTTCATCACTTCTTACTTTTTCATTTCCGTGCAGTCCTATCTCCTCACTCTTTCTGCCTCAAATGTCTTTGTGTTGTAAATATTTAATTAGACTAAAATCTACTTTTCTCTTCACTCTCTTCAGTATCAGCCACTTTTTCACTCGTGCACACACGAGTGTCTGAGACTTTTCTTACTTATTTTTCTTCCTCCGCTCCCTAAACTTTAGATTTTCTCCTCCATTTGACCGTCAAGCTTGACTCCATTTTTTAAATAAATCCCTCCTTCTTTGTTTAACCTCGACAAAATGTGCTGACTCTGTCTGTGTTACCTTTTCGTTTCCAGGGAGGATGAACCATTAAGAGTGTTTAAAGAGACACAATCTTGATTTAATATTACAAAATTCAGCACCAACTACTGTGCACAGTAAAAATCCCTTCTTTTAATCTTAAATTTCACTCAGGAGGATGTTAGCTTATGGCGCACAGAGAGTTCAATAATTCAGTGAAGCCCTCTTCGACAAGCAGTGGGTACTTCCTCACACTGTGATTGGTCCCTGCCCTGCTGTTTTCCATAGGACTTCGTTACTTTGGAAAAGACGTCACATAACACAGAGTTCATGTCCTTGGATGGCTCAGTCACTCCTGAAGCCACGAGTTGTAAAATGCATGACGGACGTGCGCACCTGTGACTTCACCTCACATAAATATTTAGCTGAAAATGGAAAATTACCCATCATATCACCGCTTCTTTGTTGCCTAGCAACCACTTTAAGCTGCTGTTCAAGAACTAGTATTCGTGGTGGAGGAATAAAAGATAATGTTCACCTTGCTCACATCAGCTTGTCATTAAAGTCCCACAGCTGTGTGTCAACTTGACTGTTCTCAAGCGGCTTAACATGAGGGATGGCCAGACAGTAAATAGTATGACAACCCCTCAGTGGAGCTATGAACTGCTCTGTAAACGTCTCACATAATAAAGACACATAATCCACTGAAGTCTGGACCACAGAGCTTGGCTGAACGTTCAACTTAAATCGTTCTGTTGGGCTCACACTGATAGACGTGCTCCAGAATATTAAAGCCTGGCACCACTCTTGGTTCAGGCATGGTTCCCCTTTTACTGCCCTCAAACAGTTTTTATAAGAAACACTTTTGGATGCTGCTGGTCGAGCATGTACAGCATTATAATCTCATTTTGGTCATGAGACAGGATTAAATTCAATCCTGATTAAAAAAAAAAAAAAGATGGATTTCCTTTTTCCTTTTCAATTGGATAATGTTCTACCTACATTTCATTTCACTGCAATATGTCAGCCGACATGCTGCTTTAAGCTTGTTAAGTGCAACCTGCTGGCTCACTATTAAAAAACAAACAATACACAGACACATAAAGGACTGACTCACACTGGCAGACGGTAAAAAGGAACAACGGATTGGAAAAGAGCAGACAGACGGTGACACTACCTTCATGACAGGCTGAGCGAAATACTTGGCGCTCCAATCACACAGGCCCGTCTGGAGGGCGGCACTGATGTAGTTCCTGTGACCGCCCGGCTCGTCACCATCCTCAGCCGCCTGGAAACACGCACACATTCAAAGAGTTAACTAGACAAACGGATAGAAACAAACTGATTTTTAAAAAATCTAATTAAAACATTTCAGCTGCTGATTATTAATTTTAGAGTGTTCCTCTACCTGCTCCGGTCCCTTGTCAAACATCTTGCGAGTGCGGGGGAACTGGTGGGAGTGGGGCGCCTGTCCTCCCAATGTGGGTGTGTAGGGAGGCCGTGTGGCCGGCTGCTCTCTTGCGGGGGGTTTGGGCACCTCATTGGTCAGACTGGAGCTGCTTGTGCTGGGCATGGGAGGAGAGCCACTGGAAGAACGGAGAAATCAACATGAGGAGAGGAAACAAAGAATACCCTTCTACCCACAGCAAACCAATGACCTAATTAAATAATTAACATTTAGGCTTTTATCATATCCATCATACATCAAATCATATTTATTTTTAATTTTAAGATTTTGTGTTTTTTCTCTCTAGTATATCAAATGTTGTTGTTCAGACACAGTCCACAACATAGATATTTTATGAAATGTTTTGTATTCTCTCTCTGTGTGGCCTCTCATTTTGTTGCCAGCCATTTGTCTTGAAAATGAGATTAAGCTTTTTAAGAGGTTTATCCTGCAAGCAATTGTTTTTCTAAGAAGGTAATATCAGCTCAGCTGAAGGATCCTCCTGCTGCCGAGTTCATTGCATGAAACGGTGTCTGTGAGTGCATGTTTGCTGCGTATGTTTTAGGGCTTTGCTTTGGTGAGTTTTCTGTACATCTGGATGTTCATGTGTTTGAGAGAGCTTCCCTCACCCAGCCTGGTGGATATGCGTGCCCTTGCTGGTGGGGCTGGCTGGGGCTGACTGGGTGAGAGATCCAGAGTCCAGGATCCGCTGAGGCCTGGCGTTCATCGTTGCCTGCAGACAAAGACACCGTGGGTTAATTCTCTCATTTGCTAAATCAGGTCGTATCACTGCAAATGTGAAAACAGAGGAGGGGATGTAGCAGGATTAGAGCTGATACATAAAATCCTTCGACTGTAACAGTGTGTGAAAAGTGAAGCTCTTCACAAAATTTCCTTAAATCTCCAGAACTTTATCTCATTAAGACGAGCAGGTAACATAACCTCTTCATTGTGACTTGTCTAATGGCTGCTCACAAGGGAGGGGTAAACTTAATAAAGACATTAGAGGAAAAACATCACTGATGAATAGCAGAGATGTTGTTTACTCAAGGCAGGTGGAGAGAAAACTCTGCGCAGCCTAAATCTAGTTAACACAGGCAAATGCATTTTTACTACCTGGGATTGCCTTTGATTTGATTTCTATGCTAATTACAAGATTGCAGTATTTTTGCAGTGTGTGCGTGTGTCTAACAGGCTGAGAGAAAAGTTTGGAATACAAACTTTACACACATACAGCCCATCGGATCTGTGATGGGGAAAAAGACATCAGTTACTGGGGTTAGCTGTTAGTGCCTTCATTAAGAGGCAATTGGAAATGAAACAAAACATCAGTAAAACCAGCTGAAAGGGTTATTATGGAAATACCACGGCCACTAATCTAAGTACCTTTTCTACCCAAGTGCAACAAGCTCAATATGATGAGGAGGACAAAAAAGAAAATTAGCTAAATAACTTGCAGATACGTTGATTTTCGACGAATGGAAGGGTGATGTATAGAAAGACGATGGGTAGCAGCTTGTGTGAGGGCAGACACCATGCAGTAGAAGCAGACATTTCAAACGGTGAAAATGAGCTCCACACTGCAGCATTAATCTTTCTGGAGTTAGGAAAAGTATAGCTGTACACTAAAAGCCCAAACAAAAGGAAGCAACAGGTAGATTAAGTGGTTATCAAGTCTGTCCTGCACAAAAAGGTCACAGACTTCATTCCCTCAGCAGTCAGCGGGAGTCCATTAGCAACCTTGTATTTTGTTGCAGGTTACCAGCCTCCGTTTTTCTACCCTTAAGGAAAGAACACCCTGAGCGCCTTCCACCAGATGATGGTATGAATGCTAAATCGCAAGCTCGTCAGATAAAATTAGTCCATGATGCAACATGTTCATGGATTATTCATTCGACAATCGCAGATCATCAACATGTGGTAAACAAACATCACGCCAACGCGGGAGGCCGTGCGTCTTATCCGCTGACGAGCCCTTCAGTAAATGAGATATGCAAAACTCGACATTAGCGGGAAACGTGGCGTAATTGGTGCTACCAGCTGCTTCACTACACGCCACCAAACGGCTTGCTCTCTGTTTCAGTCCGCTTCTCCTCACTACCTCCATCATTAATTGAATGGAACGGGAGTCATGTGAGCAAACAAGTTAGTGAGTGTACACAGATCGGGCTCTCAGCTCAGGCTCTGGTAAGGACACGTATGACAGCTCAGAAAGATGTTCCTGTTTAATTATTGAAAGTGCTTCTGAGCTGGCAGAGGAAGAGAACACCGTCTTGGAAGTGTTGACATGGAAGTGGTGGGAGGGGACTGGTCAGAGACGCTGGACTGATTGGGTGAAAAGATATGATTGGAGTTTACAACTTGGAGCTAAGTGTGCGAGAAAAGAAAGACAAATTTGAGCCTCCTAAGTCAAAACACTTGACTATGGTCACTCATTTTCTTATCAAGTAAACATACTGAGAAGAATAAAGTCCATCCAAACATTTAAGGACTTGCGCCGTGCGTTCTTTAATCACCTCTGCGTCAGGTGAAAAGTCAATCAGATTTCAATTAAAGCGCAGTCAAACTTGAGCAGTTCAGTGGACACACGAGTATATTAAAAAAAAAGACTTCCATCCAAACGTTACGCAGCAAGAAGGGCCGATTAAAAAGCATTTATTGCTTTCATCATCTGTGAAGCAAATACATTTTAATTAGCTGCTGACCTTGTTCACTTTGTTACAAATCAATAACATTTGACATTTAAAAACCTAATTAAAAGAGCTAGATTCCCAGTGAGTCTAATGTTAACACTCATGAACTTGGGCCGAATGCTCTCTGATTAAACTGTCTCTGATGACAACAAAAGAGAAAAGTGGACTCCATTGATGATGTAACTCATTAACTTCTAAAGGTGTTTAGATTGTTTTTGTCCCTTTTTAAAGTTTTAACGTTTAAACTTTTAAATGCCACACTGCTCTTTGTCCTTTCTTTTCCGCTGTGCAGGCAACACAGGAAGAGCTTCAGTCTGTCATCATACAGCTTTGTCGGACTCACTGCAAGCTACACTGTGATGTTTGTGTACAACCAAAGCCAAAGAGGAGTGTGTGATCCCAAAGAGATGCTTTTAAGGCCTCAAGTCCAAGGCTCATGTTAAACTGAGACAAGCTCAAGTGAAGTCAATTAAATTCGGCCAACTGCAGTCTGAGTCAAATATCTAGTTGACCGAGAGACGTCAGAGTCATTTGTTGATACTTGACTTGGGCTCGTCTCAGTTGACATAAGACTTCTCTGTCAACTGAGACAAACCAGGCCAAACTAAATGATTTCCAGGTCAAGTGAAACAAGCTCAAGTCAAGTCTCAAGCCTACTACAACAGCCCTCAAGTGAAGTTTCACGTTGACTGAGGCAAGCCCAAGTAAAGCATGACGTCGCTCCACACCAGGCCACATCGACTTTAAAGTCCAACTGAATGACTTGCACGTGAAGACGCATGTCCTGGAGAGTAGGCTGAGGTGCAAGTATCATTAAAATGATACAGCATTTGATGCATTAGCATAGGCTGAGCAATGAAGTGCTCAAGCTGTGTGGCAATGGAACGTTCAGCTGTCTCTTCATTGTCGATGATGTCACCAGGTCAAAACCTGAAAACTCAGTGTTTTTGCTTACAGGTTTCGCGCCTCCAGGCAGTGAAAGTTTGTATCCTCATTTTTATCAATCAAGTCAAGACTTGAGTCACATCGGCCAGTCTAAAATCTACAGCTCCTCTAATAACAGACCCCCGAAGATGAAGCAGGAGGTCTGGGGTGGAAATGCTCTTGATTGAACGGTCTTCTTCTGTTCCTGCCCTGGGACTACAGCATGGCTGTTTGTTGGCTGTCAGTTTTTTTTTTATAAGATGTGACACCACGGTTCGCTCAGTTGTGCAGGTACACAGAAACTGATGCTACAGAAGTGTGTTGCGGTGCCACCCAGACAGCACGGTGCATTAGCTGGTAGAAGAAGTCTAATTGCATTATATTATAAATCAAGTCCTGTTGTTTTTTTTGTATTACAGTCCAGCAGGGGAGTCGCAGAGCAGAGACACAACTCGTCTGGAGGTAACTGAGGGGACAATTGGTGTGGTGGTAGGAAATACAAGAAATTCTGCCTAAGGGTGAGGATGGGTGGTGGGGCTATAGTGCTTATTATGACTCCTTAAGTTACGGCAGCCTCTTTGGCTCTGCTCTGCTCTGCCAAGCCTGAGGGAGTCATTGGCCCTTAATTGCATTTGCACAAAAGTAATGGCCTTTTGGAGGAAGTGAATGCCAGTGGGAGGGAGGGGCGTGTGTGCTGGAAACAGTTCTTTTTCACTCCATAACCATGCGGTGACATACAGACACAGAGGCAAAGAGTAAATCCTAACAAACCCCATTACATTACGCTCAGCTGCATCTCAAAATGACTTTTAATGAGCATGGAGCGGCCGCTAAAAGAGCACAACTTGACAACAAGTCTAACAATCCCCGAGCTCCTCCTTGAACGCTGGTTCACGATGAAGACACGAGCTCTAAAATGTACCTTGTATGCTATGCTGTTGAGGACCTTCATGGCCAGATCCGACACCTCGGGGAAGGGGTCCGCGGCGAGATGCAGCAGCACTCTCCAGATCTGAGTGTAAACGCTGTTGAATGAGACACCTGGGAAGACACGCAGAGGAAATAAAGTTCAGCACATCTGAATTTCACACACAAATCATACACATATACATATATCAGATAGATGACTACACACGCTCTCTGACATACACATCTCACTCTGGTGTAACTCTCACCACTCCCTATCCCAGTTCATTAACACAGCAGCTCTGACAGCTAATGCACAATTCATCTCATTAGCATTATGCTACACGCACGGGTCATTTTCCCCTCCGGCAGTTGTTGGGTGTGTTGAGGTGGGAGAGGGAAAATGACCTCCAGTGTCAGGTAATGTATATCATTAATCAACACATACACACACACACACACACACACACACACACACACACACAACACACACTCACGCATACTACAGGCAGCTGGCTGAACAAGTCTCTCCTTCTTCAGGGTTTTCTTCATCGCTTTACAGCGTTGTCTTTCCTAGCCAAAGTTGACAGTTTTCTCATTTACATCTCTTCAGTTTGTTTATCATTGTTTAAACGTTCTTTTGAAACTCCCCCCTGCCTGCTTGTTTGCTCATTTGCCATCCACACCATGCCTCTGCTGCCGTTTCCTTGAGATCTACTTCCTGACATGACTTTGTTTGGGGCGTCAACCTGCCAGTCGTGCATCTCCCGGTGTTAGCATCCTCCTTCCTTTCCGCACACCCTCCCCTTTTCTTTAGGCTCCCGGCTTTTACTTGCATTAGCACGTTGTCTCTGCAGTGCACCGAACCTCCATCCCCACTGCTGTGCCTTTTCTGCTTTGGCTCCCACTAAATGTTCCTTTGTCTGTCAGCTTCAATCTGTCGTCTTTCTCTTCTCCCTCGGTGTCAGCCACGGGGACGCTGAGCACTAATAGTCTCCAACTGTTGCTGTTTCTCATTTTGCCCCCACTGTTCTGTCTCTTCCTCTCTTTGCTTCTCCTCCTCACATCTTCCCAAACATGCAGGTGGGTCATATGAACTTGACCCCTGAGGATGACCGCTCTTATTTCATTTCCTTTTTATCATCTCCCTGCCTCCCTGGTCCCTTTTTCACACGAGGCACACAGGCCGAGCCCTGGAGCTGCAAACTCCTTTGGGTGCTGTGGAAAAGCACTGACTGAAGCCTTGACCCTCTTACAGCTCAGATTCATTCCCAGGGAGAGCCAAGATGGTTCAATGGTTGCATACTTCAAAGACAGGAGACCAAGAAGGGATGATTACAAGGAAGAAGAGAATGGGGGTGGATGCCTACAGCTGGGGGAAGGATATGACTATAGAACAAGGAGGAATCTGGAAAAGGTGTGGAGCAGAAAGGTAGGAAGGTATAAAGATGCAGCAAAAAAGGACAATTCAGAAGCCTATGTACTGGCTTGGGATACAGCGGGGAGAAGATTGAAGAGGAGAGATATGTAAAGATAGACATGGCATGACTGAGGAGGAAGAGGAAGTGAGTGAGGAAGTTAAAGAGGTGATTAGGCTGTAGCCTGAGGGCCAGGATATGATTAGCGATGGCTAGCCAGCGTGCTACCTGCTGCCGTAAACAGCCAGTTGATAAATGTGAAATATGGTTCCTCTCCCATTCTCTGCGCTACATTATGGGTGCGCACAAATTACCAGCGCGCCGCCTCTACACAGTCCACATGAGGGAAGGTGACGGCTCACATTACTCACTGGCTGAACGCCGCACCAGTGACTTGTCCTGACTTGACACTTGTGTCATTTGAAGACTTGTGCAGCCTGAAATGGATGTACAGTAGTAAAAGATGTTAATTATTGGCTAAATGAACCACTGCATCACTGTTTTATGGCCCCCTCAATTCTGGCTGACGACATAAAATACTTTCAACACTGCATAGCGATTTTTGGAGCTGTAAATGGTTGAGGCATAAAAAATGCATCAGAACGTTTGAAAGCAGAGAAGAAACTCCTCTGTGAGGCATATTTTAAATGTATTTCACAGGGAGATGTAAGCAGGGTAAGCAGCACCAAATCATATCTGTGAAGCTCTTTAAACGCCTCAAATACACTGACGCAGGTAGGAGAGATTTTCAGCCCTTGATGTGACAAAATATAAATGTCACCGCAGATACAGCAAATGTTAGGCACGGTGATACCTCACGCGCCTTTGTAGGGCTTTAAAATGTTCTCGCTCAGTCACACACGCATACAAAACACACACACAGATGACATTCATGCATCCCAGAGGATGAATCTCCTGACCTTTGATCCAACTCCACAACGAGACATTCTTGGTTTCCAGTTAAGCATCACGATAACTATTAGACGCTCAGCCATGGAATTTGGCAGTGTTATTTAAAGCCCAGAGAGGATGTGTGACAGCGATGGCTGAGCCAAGTGCTTTGTGTTATAGTGGCAGATCGCGTACCAAATATTGCACAGAGTTGGACTCCTCCGAGCAAGAGAGACCTGGACGACCCAAAACAAGGTGAAACATGAATAAGCTTGGTAAGTCTGACTTGGAGTGAGGTAAAAATGCTGCCAAGAATGGGGAGAAATTTGAAGGGGCACATCCTTTAAGATACACTGGGATTAAAGGCCTGATCAAGTACTGTAAATAAAGAAGAGTCCTGATGGCTTTGGTGATCCACAATGACTCCAGTCTCCAGTGAAGAATTTACATCTACACGATGAATTGTCACAGAATTTGCTCTTCATTTTGTTGATCCTTTAACACCATTGTGATGGCCCCCTGCCATTTTGTGCTGTTTTGTTGTTGTCTGTGCTCCTCCCTTCCTAGGTGCTCCCTGCCTGTGCTCCTCCTACCTCGTTGGGGAGATTCACCTCACCTGCGGCCTCATCTATAAAGGCATGGCCTTTCTAAGATGGCGGTCTCTCTCTTGATCCCTCTCCCTCCTGGGTGGCTGGTGCCTTCAGGCACCCTGTGGAGTTTGTTTTGGGTTGGTCGTGTTCTGTTAGCTCCTTTGTTTCCTTATGATTACATTTAAATTCTGTTCTTTAATAAATGTATGGTTAATTTAACTGGTCGCTGTGGTCCTCCCTTTTTGGTTATGCTCTTGAACGAGCTGGGCATAACGCCATCATCAGATTAAAAGTTCAAGGTGTCCAATACTATGGTTTATCACACCTTCGAATACACACTGCAGTCAGAGGTCTGAGTGTGTAGACACCTTCCACATATGCGCGTGAGAAAACAAGATGGCGACCTCATGACAGAGAGAAGAAGAAGAGCTCCTTGTTTTGATTTTGCTGACCGTGTGTACAAGGAAGGTAGAACAGAAGCACACTCGTACCAGAGAAGAGAAGCGTGTGCAGGTTTTCTTTTTTTTTTTTCCCACTACAGCCTCAAAGAGACGCTGCTGTGGTTTTAACAACGTAGTAGGATTTGTACAAATTATAGTAAGAGGGCAAAGACAAAAAAAGAGAAGAATGAATGTTTCAAATGTAAATCAATAAATCACTACTGGAACTCTGCCCCGACTCCCACACAGCTCTGGTATCTTGCTGGTTTACTGCAGGCCAGTGTCCAGCAGCTGCTGCATTTACGCTTTCACTTGGTTCTAAACTGCTACACTATAATATACAAAGTACTTCACCTCTCAGCATTTTGTTTCAGTGTGTTTGTTTGTTTGCAGTGTTAAAACAGATGTTATAAAGCTCAGGATGTATGCTGCTCTACACCAAAAAGGAGAGAAACAAGTTAATACATTTTTCAGGCGAGATGAAAAATAGAGCCCCGGGAGTCCTAAGAAAACAACTTCAAACTGAACAACAGACAGAGGCAAATGAGTCAACAACAAAAAAGTCAAGATGACAAGTGAAGTCTCGGCGGAGTTGGATAACCAAATGTAAGTGACAACAGAAACATCAAATTCATCTGCGCCCAGGCGTGCATTTCAGCCTTTCCTTTATGCTATCAGCCACCTATTCATCTGCTGCGCCCTGCCTGCTTATACATGCAGCACACTGCGAGGTAATAAACAAGCGTGCTGGGAGGCTGGGACTCTTTTCAGCCATGGCGGGGGCACAGCTTAGTGGGCGAGGGGCCAATATGTCTTTTAACCTGTTTACGTGGGGACCTCACAGCGGCATTAAGGGCCCACAAGCAGCTTGAAAAAGGTTTAACCGGACATCGAATGCTAAATACATCGGATAAAAGGGTAATGAGAACAAGTGCTGCACCGGGCTGTTTATACTGTTGTTGTTTTTTCATCTAACAGTCATTTCCATGCTCTGTGTCCCATGATACCTGTGTCCTAAAAAGAAATATTACTAGTGCAGCTGGCTCACAAGGGTGAACTTTGCTTTGGGTTTAAATCTGATTAAATCTGGATTATTTGTGAAATCTCAGATTAGAGGATGACCTGAGGTGTCTTCTCATAGTAAATATGATAAGATGCATTTTGTCTGTGCATATGAGTTCAAAATGAAATGTGTACGGTGTGTATGAGAGTGTTCAGATTTACACAGCAGATTGTGTTAAACTTGAATTTAAGAACAAAGGAAATTGGGCTGTTCCCTCAAAGGACCGATATGAAGCCTGACTGAGTCAGGTGGTACCCCTAAAATAAGGTGGCATTCATTTAAGGAACAAATCAAACCGAACACGCTGAAAAGGAAATTTCATTATAGTACCTGAACCTACTTTCCTGCCAAGTCAAATTCACTGTTCTCCAGAGCTCAATTTACTTTTCCATTCGATTTCCCATTTCGACTCATTTTCCACTCTGCCGTGCAAAAATCACAAGCTGGGACGTGACAGGGCGGCTCGGAGATTACAGCAGGGTTTGTAACATGGAATGCAACGTGAAGAAAACAATGAAAGAAAAGGAAAAATGGAGGGAATCCCCTCTCCCTCTCCTCTTTTTCCCTTTCCCGAGGGCGGTGAGTGCGAGTAAATGGTTTTCCTGCTCGCACACAAACAGGCTGTCAGGGTGCATGGCGGAGCCCGCCAATCACCTGAGAACAGAGGTAACTGGATGGGTTCACATTGGGTGTTTACTAGGAAAAGCACTTTAATGGCCTCAAGTGACTCATGGGGTCTTACCATGCCTACCCCCTCTGCTCTGCCGTCCTTTAGACATCTGCAAACTTGGTTTACTCTCAGCCTTTGAGCTTCCCTCTCTGTCAACATACAGTTTCTATGTATTGAACCATGCGACGCCGTGCCAGGTCCAGTGATCTACAGCACTGACTCTGCCACCAGTCTCAAGAGGCATGGTTGATATACTGCTCACATAACAGATACAACGTGCAAAATTTATATCGTGATGATGTCATGAATGGAAAATTAGATCTTCACAGTTCCAAACACAACACATCCTATCAGGAAATGGCTGTCGGTTTAACGGCGAACTTTATCTGCATTAATCAGCCCTTTTGGCCACTTGTGGGCAGAACTCAAGTGAAAAACACACATTTCATGTGTTAGGAAATTATAAAGCTTATATAGCTTAAGTGTCAGTGAACTGGTTACACATGCAGTCCCCACAAAGCAATGTCAGAATTTGTGTTTCGTGGGACTCGTATGACGTATGCAGCTGATCATTCATACTCCTTGTAGCTCCGCTGTCGCCTCCAGCACCTCCTGAGAAAAATAACTGGGTCTTCAGCTGCTAGATGCTTCACTGTGTTTGCTGGATAGTTACTAATTTGTCCATCTTATGTTTGGTGCCACGAAGGTATTCAGGTTGGGCCTTTCTGCTGAAAACAACAACTAACCTAAAACAATACATTTACGAACCCAAAATACCTAAACGGGTTATGCATAGTCATTTGATCTAAAAGAGCTTCTGCTTTTTGGGATGAGGTTGTATGTTTTAATTGTAAAAAAAGAGAAAAATTTTAGTTGCACTAGTATGACTCAGATTGGAAAAAAGGGACCCTACACTTCCTAGTAATGCAGCTCACTAGTTTCTCCTCTTTAGATCCTCCCTTCCTGGTGCCCATGTCTGTCAAGCCCCCAGTTTTACTACTTATCAACGCCTACCTTCGCAAAAATACAAAAAAATAAAAACATTTTGGAATCCAACACAGACAGGCCCTGCAGAGCTGCAGCACAGGCTCTTACCTATGAGGGAGTTGAGGGACGAATAGGAGGACACCCTTCGCATTTTGTCAATGGTCTCGAAGGAGAGAATGTACTCGTCGTTGTCGGGGCTCCCCAGGGTGCTGCTGGCACTGCTGCTGGTGCTCAGGTTTCCAGGAGAGAAGGCTGCCGGTCCGCCTGGATGAAGGAAAACACACATACACACACATTAGATCCAAGCAGCAAAAAAAAAATAATCATGAGCATCATAAATGTAATATGAATTGAGGAGGAAGAAGAAGAGGCTCTTATTTTGTTTAGAAAGCACTTTGGCTGCAGTAAAAGTGCTATATAAATAACATTTATTATTGTTATTATTGTTGTAAAAGGACAAAAACAAAGCCAATAGCCCAATCAACATCCAATACGGTGTGAAGAGCCTTTACACTTGGTGGCTATATGCCAACACTGGAACGTGCTCATAACTTAATTTGGGCCGTCAGGCTCAGTCATCTCCTGCAGTAGCTCTCCTTATCACCGAACATTACTCTGACTCATGCAAAACCAAACGCCATGCATCCTCCAACGCCACTGCAGGCTGAAATGTGGAAATGGAGATTGGTTGAGAATGGAAATGCGTTCTGCTCTGCGCTTATTGATGATAAACACTGCTGCATATTGGAACAAGCACTGAGAGTGTGAATTAGAAATGGTGTCAGCAGTAGGTTACGTGCTTCACCAAGTGCCAGTGATTTAGCTCCACTCAGGGCTTATGCATTACTCAGTCTAGGAGTGGTAGACAAGAGGGCGGTCGGTTAGCTTCAGCTGTCTGAGCCACGAAGCAGCGACACAAACAGGAGGTTAAGAGCTCAGAAGTGACAGCAAAGCTGCGGACGCAGAGGTTAGGAGAGCTTAAGTTATTACAGGATTATGAAGCTGAAGATTATCTATCATAATTCTGAATCTATCTCTAGATGTAAACTAGTTCTACTGTTAGAAATTCACAGTTTAACTTGCTTCTTTTCCACACACTTCGCCAGAGATAAAAACTTTGAAAAGTGCAGATTTTTAACTCAAACAAATCAAAGACATTTTCCTTCTTCATCTTCAAACAGAATGCAGCTGCAGGTTTCTTGAGTTTTTCCTCACAGCTACGACTGTGCATGAGAAGCAGATAATTGCAGCATGCTTGAAGACAAACGCCTGTGATTGATTAGATAGGATCAGTCTCACTCTGGCTCCTACACACCTTCCCCACCTACCCTGTATCTATTAGGGAAGTATATTAGAGGTCATATTAAGGCATCAAATTGCACAAAAAGAGGACATTTTTTCCATGTTCTTGATTCCACAGATTGGATTGAGTTAAAACAGAACAGTGAAGTGAAAATAAGACTTACTTTGTCAATAAATAATTTTCAGTGTTACTTTCCATAAAGAGAAAAAAAAAGGAACATTTGAAGAAAATGTCCATCAGTGTTTTGGGAGCGTAATGCATCTACAGGAAAACCACAAAATATAGTATAGTGATGATGAGTATACATGGTGACACACGTTTCCTGCTCATGATTAAGAGCCTGGACTCTGTCTTACAGTGAAAACCTTCAACCTGAGCCAGTCTACAGTTCAGCACCACGGACAGCTCACAGATATCTGTGAGATTGTGAACCAGAAGAAAGAAGATTAGACTTTAGAGTCTGAGCATCGATGAAACCTGTGAAACCTTAAAAACAGAGAACCCAGTTCTGATTTATTAAAAGAGTACTGAGGAGAGTCACTTTATAAAAACTGTACTGTACAGGACTACGATGGAGAAAATGGAGATTCACCGATGCTCAGGACAATTTGAGCCCCATCATGAAACTGCTAAAATGAATAAGTGAAACATTCTCAGGAGACATCAGCCATAATTCAAGTACAACTGACAAATTTAACTAAAGTTGTTGTTGATGGTCATGCTGCTTGACCCTCTAATGTGGAGTTCCTCCCAACACTGCGAGTTTTACTTTCTGTGTAGTGCCAGTTGATAGGGAGCGCTTTGGGAAAGAGCCACTGAAGAGGCAGCATTATTTTGGAAGCCAGTATCTTGATAACACTTATTACACAACTACATCGTGCAGCACAACATACACGTGTAGCACATGGATCACAACAATGCTGAGCATTTTCCAGCTACTTGTGCATGTGGGAGCTGGATTGGAATAAATATCCGCACACCACACAGTGAACTATCCTCACCGCTTGGCAAACTGGTCACAACCTCTCTGCTGGATGTGAAGATTGTTATTAATACTCACTGAGTCAGTCTCAGGAATGAAAAAGTAACCCTGAGGACTGTTACATCCACAGTCCTCAGCTGATATGAAGGGAGAAAACCTAATGAAATGCTCTAATGGTCTCTCCTTGGATTCATTTCTTTCATTTAGCTGACTCAGTCAACTTCTTTGTCTTCATTTCATTTCTGTTTCATCTTATCTATCTCTCTTTCATCTGCCTTATTTTCTTTCTCGCTCCATTCCTCAGCACTCCTTCCCCCTCTTACCCTCTTCGTTGAGGTTGAGGTTCTGCAGGCTCTTGTTCAGGTTGCGGGCAGTGGTAGCAGCTCGGATGTTGGTGTAGGAGTTGACTGATCGCAGGCGTGGGATGGCCGGGCTGTCTCTCACTGGAGTCAGGTTACCAGGCTCTGGACATGAAAAGACACAAGAAGACATACAGCAAGTCAGTGTGATTTTCTGTACAGTGAACCCTTGTTTATCGCGGGAGTTACGTTCCAAAAATAACCCGCGATAGGTGAAATCCGCGAAGTAGCTTCCCCCCCATATTTGTCAGAAACCCCACATTCACCCCACAACCCCACAGTCAATTCCTTCCATTCCACATAAAGTCTGGCCACAGTTTAGGAAATTCTACAGCCTACAAAGTCCCTTGATTATGGCACCCATATTTTCCCACCATCTTTTCCACCTGGATCATTACATAATTCACCTCCATTCACTTTTGAATGAGACTTGGAGAGCAATCCTTGAATCTTTGCAGACATGGTTTCATGCAATTTAAGACTGTAAACATTTAAACGCGCTGTGGAAGAGCTAAGGGAGATAAATTGTTGTACAGAGTTTCAATCTACTTCCAGAGTCTTCCTCAATTTTGGTCTGCTGCATTCTCGTTCTAAAATCCAGTCACTTCGAAAATACAAACTGTGTGTGTGTGTGTGTGTGTGTGTGTGTGTGTGTGTGTGTGTGTGTGTGTGTGTGTGTGTGTGTGTCTACAGTACCAGCAGTGTTGGCTGGTGATGGCACTGTGTAGTTCTTCTCTTCTTCTATAAACTGGAGGGCAACTGTACAGAAGTTGCTCTCATATTGCACCACCAGGTGACTCAGCGCTACAACCAGCTCCTGTCAAACACACAGAAAACAGATTGATCATTCAGCTCCAGGTATAACAGTGACAAATGAGTGATAAATCTCTAATCCAAATATTGTTAATTATCTCTTTAGTGAACTTTTTTTGGTTTGTTGTGTTCTTTACACCTCATTACCTCCAGCAATGTTTTCTCCCAGAACCACTTTGTATTTTTGAACAATTTATTTTGAACCCCCAAAAATATTTCATAGTTTAGGTTATGTGCTTTTCAAAAGATCCCTCAAGTCCCTCCCTTACTCTGACTATATACTGTTTTATTCTCTTCTTTCTCACTTACTGTATCCCAGATCCAAGTCTCTCTCCCATCTCCTTCTGATACAGACGGACGAGTTCTTATTCCACTGTATAACAGTTACATTAGGTATGCATGGGCATGAATGTTTTAGCTAAACTTGCCACCTTTCACTTGTTTCATTTATTTATTAAAGTAATCTGTGATCTGGAGGTACGCAAAGAGATTTTTGAATCTTTCTGATAAATTCAAGAGCATAAAATGCTTGTCACTACCCAGAATACACTGTGCTGGTGAATGGAACGGTCTGTCTTTCCATTGTACTGAATTATCTGTCTGTCTCCACAACCTCCCACTTTTTTTCATACATTCTGTAACAATATCATCTACATATACTTTACATCTTGCAGTATATTGATTTCTTTGTTCTTACTATCACATACGTATAATAATATAATAAACTGTTCTAATTTTCTAATGTGTGGGTGGGTGTCAGTGTTCCGGTGACCTTGCGGACCACGGGGCTGCCGTCGTTGATGAGTTGGGCTAACATCATGGCCACGTTGTGGTCGATGGTGGTGGAGTGGTCCGTCCTCTCTGCAGAGTTTCCCACAAACGTGCCCAGAGCAAAAACAGCAGCACACCTCACCTGCAGCGACACAAACACAGCAACGCCTTCAACTCACTTTCCTCTTGGTTCAATAAAGCAGTTATGATGAAAAAATATTTAATGCCTTTGCATGTTTTATCAGTCCAAGATGTGGTCCTTTGTCCTGAAACCCAAACATGTGCTTGCCAGACTTATTCAAAATGTTCTGTGAGACCAGTGGAAGCAAGCTGTGGAGGTAATTATGGTTCAATTTTCTCTTAATGTATCTCCGTGAATTGCACTGGAGATTATCAGTATTGTGTGCTCCTGTGAGCTGCTTTTGGTCACTAGAACTCATTACTTTCTCTGCCCGCTTCATGGGATGTTTAATCCAAATTTGCCATCGCACAGAAGGAATATTCCCATGAGAGATTGGTCTTACAAAATGAACAAAATTCAGCCAAAGAATGGATATTTGGTTATATTGTTTGTTGTGGTGAAAGAAAATGTTTGGTTTCTTTTGCAGACCCCAGGATGCGTCATCACAGCCACTCTTTCATCCTGTGATGCAGCTTTAGTGATGCTACAACCCACAGATGTTGCTTTGATGTGGTTTGCTCTGCTCCAATTAAAATGATCAGCTGAAACATTTCAGATGACCATATATTATTTTTCTTTCTAAAAAACCCCAAACAAAACAAAGTTTTAATAGTACTGTGGCTTTAAAGGAAACCAAAACACAAGACTGTAATGAGAAAACAATGGAAATAATCTGCCATACTCAGCCCTGTGTACATTGTCCTTTATAGCCTGGAATATATTGGACTCAGAATACCATGAACACTGGTACAATCTATTACAGTCCTCTACAACAGTCTGTTCGTTCAATTAGATACACTAAAGTGTGTGGAATATAATGTATTCTATTTTTGAAGCTCTGTGATAACGTTGTACTGCTAACACAACCTACTACAGATCTTTGGATTTTTGATTAAGTGTTTCTGCAAACAGCAGACTCTTAAAAATATCCACAAAGATCAATCAACAACCATGTAACACATGAACTCATGAATGCTGAACTTTCAACACAATAAAATGTGTTTCATTATTGAGAATCAGTTAACTGCTGTGCCTGTGTTTGAAATGTGTCTTCTCCGATTTGTGTGCAGCCGGTGTTGTTTTAACAGTCACTATGGTGACAGCGGGGCAACATATATTACTGTTATGTACGATACATCTGCAACCCACCTGCACCCAGCAACGACCTGAAAACCTTGTCTAAAGTAGAAGTACCAAAAAGATACTGCAGTGTTGCTTCAAAAGGTGCGTCAGCCTCTACAGCATCTTCTCTTTTCAGTTTTTCACTCTTGAACATTCACTTTCTTTTGTTTCCAGACATGCAAATTGCACCTACAGTCGCAACACAGGTACACATTACAAACTTATTCTGTATATTTTATTTTATATTTTTTATAGTATGTTTATAATTTGTTTTTCCGCCGTTATTGATAAGAGACGGACGGCAAACAGCATATAAAAAAGTCTGCAACTGAACTCTAAACTCTTTGAACCTTATGAACTTTACAAAGGTGCCATTTGTCACAGAGCTGGTCTTTTTGTTTGCCTTTGTTACTGTAAAAGGTGTTGATGATACCAGCTCCAGCTGTCTGTCTTGCCATCACTGCACTAATCAATTATCAGTATTTGTTATATGGAAAAAAAAGTAAATAAATCACAAACCCAAAACCCATATTCTTTTATACATTTCTTTTTCAAAGATAAAAGTCTCTTTTATAAGAGAAACATGGCCAAGAAGGCAGCATAAAAATGTTTGTACCACTGTCAATATGAATGGATCCTTTAAAACTGACTTGAACTGACGTGTGTGTGTGTGTGTGTGTGTGTTTGTGTGTGTGTTGTAGTGACTTGCAAACTATGACTCAACAACATCATCATTTACTGTAAGTTGTGTCCCCTACGATCTTTCTTTTGAACTTCATTAAATTGCTTAGTCACTGATCTCTGCTCCTCCCTTCACTTTCTGTCGCAGTTCAACGACTCATCACTTTTTTCACTCAACTTCACAAGGCTCTGGAGGGAACACACACACACAAAGACACACACACGGTCATTTATCTGTGTCTGTGCTGTTTCTTAAAAAATTGTTTCAATCAGTTATGATCAGTCAGTGTGAGTCACACATCTTACGCAGAATAAATGAATAACGTGGAAATACAGCTGAAAAAATAAGTTTGTGTGTGTTTGTGTGTGTATAAGCACGGGCAGATGTGTCTGCAGACCTCAGTTTCAACTAAAAAGCAGCTGTCTGTCCAAGGGAAGGAGGAAGTTGCTTCTTGAAACAGATGTTGCTTGTGTGTATGTGTGTGTGTGTAAATGCATGCAAATATGTGTGAGTGAGGGCAGCGAGTGTCTGGGTGAACTTCAGGGCAAACTCTGCCTCGCCATCCCTCTGGTCCACACACGACGCAGTCAGATGCTTACTGTCCTGTTTTCACACACACACACAGTACAGTAGGTCCTGGTTTAAAGCCTGTGTGGGTCTAAAAGAGTGTGTGTGTGTGTGTGCATAAACAGTTATTCAAAACATGTGTGTATGCCAAAGGATTTCTTTTTTAGAACGAGTACAAGACAGGATTTTATTCTATGTTACTGGTCAGCATCTCCAGCTGTTAATAAAGACTGTGGGCCTTATTTTCCTGGTCTGCAGATCGACCCAATGTTAGCAGCGCTCGGACCATTTGGTTTTTTTCCCGATCTTGAGATTTGCTTTGCTGGTCTGTGTGACATTTTAGTGTTCAGTGCAGAGAAGAGGTGTAAACATGTGGGAGGCTCATTGAAATGAGGTGGCACAAAGCCAGTTGTTCATATTTATGTGTCTCAGATGTTGTGCTGAAAACAGGCTTCAATCAGCTGCAAACATGAAAGCTTTAACAACAAAAACGAACTTGCAGGAAATATGGAGTTCTTTACTAAATAACTTAACATAAAGATATATATTTTAATGAAACACTCTAGCCATATGTTTACATCTGCATTAAAAATATCATTGTTTTATGTTTTGGAAGCAGGAACATTTATAAATGAGTCTGTATTGATCCATAAATGAATGATTTATTTCTACAGTATCTCTTGCTCCATTTTATAAATGCAGGAGTGGAAATATGCAGTGACACTCAAAGAGTCAAAGAGTTTTTGATTTTGTATTTTCTTGCAGTATTATAGAATACCCTTCTTATTTCTATGTTTGGGTGTGGTAGTAATGTGATCTTGGAGAAGTTCTGTCCATAAAAACTTTAAATGCTTAATTTCGCTTGAATCAAGATCAGAATTTTAGTCCAGATGCGACATTCTTTGTTTCCTTTCTTTTAGGACTCCTAGTCTTCTAAACAAGCTAAATATTGTGAACTTTTGGCAAATTTGGTAATATAAAAAGTGGGTCATCGGCACAAGATAAGACTTTAGGCCACAAAACACATCTGTCCTCAAAACTAGTAATAAAGGTTGGTATGTGGAGTTCAGTCCTTGAAGCAATTGAAGAAGAAAAAAAATCGTAAAAGAAAGAAATTCACTGGGTTGTTTGTGTCTGCCTCTTGTGACATAAAAGCAATCTATTGTTATCTAGTGTTAAAGATTGAGCTGAAAACAGCTGAAAAAAGTATTGAAAATCTTACAAAGAAAAACCAGCTCTTTATCTGAAAGTAGTACAATCATATAATTGAATGCAAATTTTACTTGACAAGATTATTAATCTTAGATAAACATTCATGATTTAATCATTTGCAAAACAAAATATTAGTGTTTCTACTTCTTTTTTCAGTGCAGGAAAGGCTCTCCTCTAGCTTGTTTCAAAATATACCCAAACTCTAGTATGAACTTCTCACCTCAGGGATGGGATCCGACAGCAGGGTGTAGAGCTTCTCGTGGGCGCTATCCCGAACTCCGCACCAGCGGGCCGGGTCGAAGTTCTGCCAGATGCGGCCCAGGCAAATGGCCACCCACTGGCGGAGCAGAGGGTGGGGGTCTGACAGCTGCTCCAGGCAGTTGGCTATAAGGTTGCCCTGCAGACAGGCCTCCTGTTGTGGGGAGAGAGGAGAAGTGATGCAGAATGATGAGTGTGAGATGTTCAGATGTACAATTTTAGGTTTAAAAGGGGAAGGATATAAAAAGATCTTAACAATGTAAAGGTTATTTCGTTGTCATGGATCAGGAACTGTTAAAAACACAAGTCTTGCCCTCCGTGCACAGCAGATACAGGACTTGAAGCTATGGTAGTCAACATGGACCAGCTAGTATTGTATTCAATAAAATAACTGAGAGCTGCATGGAGGCTCCTGGCTGGAAGCAGAGTTGTACCTCATTATCCAGTTCATCACCACTAACCTGTAACCTCACACAGTGCGATGGACAAAAAGATTACGAGCTCTGCAGCAGTACAACTTATTCCTTTGAACCCTTCAGGCCTCTTCCAGTCTTTTTTTTGTTTTGGGTTTTTTTGAACAAAAGGTAATTGGTCCATCAAGGTTTGAGGCAGTCTTAAGTACGATATGGAAGAGCCAGTATCCTCGATTCAGAATCCTTTTAAAAGTTTCTTCTTGATTGATTTATTTTGTGCAGAGCATTCGCAAGTACTCTCCTTTCTTGTTCTTTTCATCAGGTAACATCAGTAGTACCACAAAAACAAAGTACAGGCCTGGTTGGACTTTCCTGTACTACAATGACTCACACAGTAAAGTCAAAGTAATGTATATTTCAACAGCATGAACTCTCTCAGAGTCATGTCGTATTCACCCCTACGCTACTCTTGCAGTAATACTGTTTTGATTCTCTTTGACTTGAATCACTCCTACTCTTGTTTGTTCGGTGTTAAGCTGCTGTCAATAAAAGGTAACACCTCCTGCATCTGTTTCACATTAAAAGATTATTGGGAAAAGGACGGGATTATGCTCTTTGAGACAGTTCGATTCATTCTAGTCTTCTCTGCTTTGTTTTTTTTTTTCTTTGAATAACTGAAAGTCATTAAAGACTTCTTTGCACGATGGCAGTGAACTTACATGCTGACCAGATTTATAAAAAAATGGCCTTTCTTGGAGTAAAAGTGGCTCAACAAACCATCTATTGTTCTAAAATGATCATGAATCTCGAAAGGCTAACATAAAGTCATGACATTAGCAGAGACTTGTGCTTTGACTGCTGTCAAAGCACCACCTTTCCTTTGGTGATGATCTCACACACACCCACACTAACCACACAGGGGAGTTAGCCTCTCTGAGCCGTTAGAGTAGCTACAACACAGCCGCTAGTTTGGCGGAAACTTTTACAGACAGCTGTGGAGTGCTTCTTGTGACTGTCAAAGCTCCAGCTGACTCTCACTGTGTCCACACAGAGTCTGACAGCAGCTGCCCATGGCTGGTTAGCTCCACGGTTAACTGGCTCGCTGTTCCTGCTCCACTGAGCAGTGGTCAGTCTGCCTCTCTCCACCCCTGCTGCACCTGTCCTTAAAAGCAGTGAGACGGATTCGAGGGTGCAGTTACACTTTAACTGAAAAACAATGAGCAGGAAGTGTTTTCTTTGCTAAGTAATTCCATTCCAGTAATTTTTGGATCAGCGTTAAGCAAATGAACACATTGGATACAGATTTTTTACAGTCAAAGCCTGGCAGTAGCTCAAATGTCAAGTTCCCTCAAAGTGGCTGAAAAACGAAACTGATGTGGAAGTGACTCATCGACCTTGAATGTTCTGCAGAAGACGTAAATAAAGACTTTTGCGGTAACTAAGGATTCACAGTGTATGTGTCATTATATGTGACAGCAACAGGATGATCATGTGCGTCAGTGCTCAGCACTCCAGTGACCACCAAAGTCTTGAATGCAACACCACATGAACCATAACAAATGGACCCGTTTGGTGCGCCGAGAATCCGTGTTTGTCTCCTGCAGACCGAGGAATCATAACAACAAATCTTTCATCAGCACAGACACAACATGCTCCATCTCCCCATCTCCTCACACACACACCCCTCCCCTCCTCTACCTGCTTCAAGTGCATCAGATTGCAAGTGCGCTGCTCCCTCAGCTCTGATCCAGCCTCCCAGCTGAACCCTGAGAGCCGGAATATTAAGACGCTCTGTGACATGTTCGCAACAGCGATACAGCAGTAATGAGCGCTGTTGTTGAAAGTAAGAGGGATAAATAATGGAGACGTGGAGCAGGCAGAGAGTCTCTCTGTAATGTTGGGGATCATCTATTATTTACAGGCCTGTGAGAGAGGTAGGAGCATTAAGGAACTGTGGTATGGAAGAAGAATGGATGTTTCTGAGCTTGAGAGCACATATAGCTTTTATGATTTGTCACATTTATATAATGTTGAGAGAGAGAGAAGGTAGTGAAGGAAAAAATGAATGAGTCAAATAACATTAACAAGTAGAAAAATAACTGCAGGAGAGCAGGAGAGTGGGAGCAAAAAGGAGTGATGGTGGAATATTTATTTGCGGAAGAGTGTGTCAAGCAAGTGTGTGCGTGTGTGTGTTTTCGTGAAATGACGAGCTACATCATCCCAACATCGCACCCTTGGATGTTTGATCAGCGTCAGACACAAAAGGCTTCTGGGATTGAACACCGGAGGCCAGGAGCAGGCCAAAGTGACACTTGTGGTGATAAAGTGTCACCATGGAGGTGGCTGGGACGGAGACGGGGATTATAGAGGTGACTGTTGGTGACAAAACTGTCACATAACCAATATCTCCCGGAAATACACAATGGGCGATGGAGTAATCTCTCAAAGTGACGCCTGGCCCCAAAACAACCTGCTGAGCTTCTGGTGAGTAAATGAATAATATGGTACGTTCTCCCTTTGGGCTTCTGGGAAGTACACCAAGAGCAGTGCGGAAGTACACACATATCCAAACGTGTTCTCTCACACACACACACGTACCTGTCCTGTGTTGTAGCTGTTGACGATGACAGCCAGTATGAACACAGCCATGGTTCGATGTTCAGCCTGCGGCAAAAAAAGGAACTCTTCCTTTTAAGCGTCAAAAGTAAAGCATCAAAATCAAGAGAAAGTTAGGCGTGCATTACAGAAAATCTGAATTCTTTTTACAAAACAGGGTTGGCGGATACTCACCGGCATGTAGCTGTCGGCCAACACAGACAGGAAGTACTTGTGTCCATTGTCTTTCACCAGGTCAGCTTGGCATGACTGCAGAGAGACAGAAGAAGAGGAAGAGGAAAGAGAGGTTCAATTCAGTCCACTCATACAACATACACAGCAGTGCTGTCATAAGGAGCTGTTGCTAATTAATGAATAATAGTGATGTGCATGTTCTATGTAGAAAAATCATTTTCTAGTGTATTCAGCTGCAATATGAAACAAAACTTTCAGTCAAGCTCACTTTATGAAAGAGTCTATCATGAAAGTTGTTGTTTGAAACTAACAAAAAAGTGTGTGGGAGTACACAGATTTCTGTTTTATTAAAATGAAAGTAAATGCAGTCATTTGAAACATATTACTTTTGTAAAAATGAAGCAATATTTCATCATGCAAAAACACTTGCACTAATCAAATTGGAGCAGCTTTACACTTTCTGACTTGAATTGGAGACAAACCAACCACAAATCAACATCCAGTCATAGCAAAAGTGTCACACAAATATATATATATTTAAGCTCCTAACATTATTACACACACATTCACATCAAATGGATTTAACTCTAAAAATGTCTGCCTATTCAAACTTTTGTTCTTTC
This sequence comes from Nibea albiflora, assembly GCA_014281875.1. Lineage (NCBI taxonomy): Eukaryota > Metazoa > Chordata > Actinopteri > Sciaenidae > Nibea > Nibea albiflora. The sequence goes on from CM024789.1 coordinate 25,318,607, forward strand.
ATTCCTTCTGTGGGGGTCATATTCAGACCAAATCAGGCCTTGCTGCTGGCTTACTTGATATGTTGCTCCTTCTCGCTCATTCACTGTCTACGTTGCTCAACCACTGCTCTCTCTCAAACCATCAAGCCAAAGGAAACTTCATGTCACGATTTTGTAGCATAGACTGTGATGAGGCAAGATGGGAACATGAAAGAGTGCCGTAGTTTAGTCTACGAATTCCACCTGGATCAGTGACAATACAGGCTGACTGTAGAGCATTTTGGCCGGTCTCATCATCTGGTTGGCCACCACAGCGTAAGATTAGGCTGAATCTAGCTAACTTTTCTGCTGCATGTTAGTGCTTTATATATATTTTGCCAAACCATGTGGCCTGCAAAGATATAGCCAAAATGCAGCCTCCGTTCAAATGAATGGAAAAGCCCGCATATTCACAGCAGCTCTGAATTTGGCCTGATTTGTCCTTAGATGTTATGTGCAGCAGACAGAACTGATGTAATGACAATAAACTGTTTTGTGTTATTGAAAATAAACTTCCAGACAGTAGGGGTTTAGAAAAGATGAGGCAGGATGATTTTAATGTTTGGGAGTGTTTTACATAACTTACACTGTCCACAGCGAGGATTTTGGCCCAGATGAAAACCAGCAGCGGCCGCAGCTCTCTGGCCGAACTCTGGAGCAGCTTTAACACATAGGGGAAGATCCCGACAGACAAAGCCTGGAAACACAAACACAAAGCGCCCGTGTTTATGGAGCAGTATTGATATTACAGTTGTGTAGTTGTAGTTGTGTGTTTGTCCAACTTTGACCAGCAAGACTCACCTGTAGTCTGAAATATAAACATTTACACAGAGAGGGATTTTAGCTGAGCTCGTATGATAATTTAGACTTCACCTCAAACGTCCTTTGTATCAGCTTTGACAATACAGTGAGCTTTGGAGCTTTCAGTAAGCTCCAATCTTGGACTGTGAATGACAGCACAGGCTATAAAGGCTGGAAGTGGCACAGCGATTATGTCAAATTCCAGGTAAAGAAAAAGAAGTGACGATTACTCTGAATTTTTAGGTTAGAAATCAGCTGCAGCAAAAGATTTCCTTTCAGGATGTCAATCATGGTAAATAGGCCCCGAAATACACGCATGAAAAAGGAGCGTCCGATAAAGCTGCTTTGGTGTAGTATCACACTGCGCTGCTCATCCGACCACTAGTAGTGTTTCAAGCAAAATATGCACCTCTAAAAATTGAGTCATGGATCATGGGTAGTTCTGGGATGGGTTGAATGAAGCCTGGTTGCTCAAACAAGCCATGTGTAACAGCACAATCAAAGCAGCCATGCTCTTAATTCTGTACAATTAAAGGTCCAGTGTGTAAGATTATATTTTCAGAAAAAAAAACCCATCATCTTTTTGACTCCTTTTATATCTACAGTGAGAGCGGGTCCTCTTCCTTAGAGGCCGCCATATTGAAAAACCATGTTTCTACAGTAGCCTGGAACAGACAAACTAAATCCTGACTCTTATTTCTGCTATGAACCTGGACATTTTAATATTTGGGCTTATGGAATTTGAAATGTTCTGCAGCCAGACTCGAGAGGACTTTGTGTAGCTGCAGTTTTTAGCAGTTTAGGCTTCGCTTCACTTCAGTCACAGAACCTCTGTGTGCTATGCTCTGTGCCTCTTGCCCTTGTACGGTGCAAAAATATATTCAAGGCTTCAGTAGAGACTTTCTAGTATAAAGTTCCTCTTTGTGTTTCCATGAACAGCGTGTCCTTGTTGAGCTGTAGTGGAAAGTTAGTCTTTAAAATATGAATGCACTTCAAATGAAGTCATTTCGGAAGGTTTATTTGTTGAAAGCAGAAATTAACTGCAGATACATTTAAATATATTTTTTCACAGAATGAGGACTGAGGATTTTGAAAGCACATTAACAATGCATCTTTTATTGGACACTATGGTTAGAAGGAATGACTCAAGCAAGAAAATCCTTTTCAAAAGGTACCAGACTATAATTTTACGCTAAACTTGAAAAATGGCACGGCATCCATCTTTTTACTCTTTTCAACTCTCGGAACAGAAACAAATGACTTATTTTCTCATTTGTCTTACAAAATTCAAAACAGCCATCATCAGAGGACAGATAATTTAACTATTCAAAGACGAACTTCTTTCAGACTTTTTATTTCTAAAACAAAGTTTTAGTTTTTCCTGTTGATTTTATTGTCCCGGAGAGAGAATCTTGGGGCAATTAGAGCACCTCCACCTTAAAAGAGTTGGTGCATCCAAATTAGTAAAAGACATCCTTTCCCACTTCCCTTGTTTTGAACACTGCTAGAGAGTTTTCAGGTTTATTGGATGAGATTTTGAGAAATGAACTCCAACCCTTACACCCAAAACAGTCGAGGTGTATTTGTTTGTGCTTCTCAGACACTATGTCCTTAGTGTGTGTGTGTGTGTGTGTGTGTGTGTGTGTGTGTGTGTGTGTGTGTGTGTGTGTGTGTGTGTTGACAAATTACATGGGAAAAACTCAACCATGTGTCGTTCCTGTAAACTGTCCCTGGATGATTGCTGACCAGCAGTTCTGTTAACTGTTCATAGTGCAGTCTGTGGATCATCCACAGTAGTCTCTATTACTGTGGATGACTGTCCCTGGTAACAGATGTTGCTGAGATGCAGTTTTTATTGTTTTAAGTGTCACAAACAAGACACCTTTCACCTTTATCGTGCTGAGTTCTGAGGCATAAATCTCTGCAAAACTGCAGCACATAAAACTGAAACCACCTGCACGGCTAGATTTGATACCATTCAACGGCTTCAATTTTCAGCCAAGGTTGTTGCTGCTTGCTGTAAATATGATCCTGGCGTATTCTGCCAGTTAAATAATTATTTGGTTAGCATCTGTCTGCCTCGTCATCCAGAGCGTGGAGAGTTCTTGTCAAATGAAACCAGTATTTTCAAAAACAGACACACTAATCTGAACGTACCAGACTGACGGCCCAGGGACCGAGATCCAGAAACCGTCCGAGCAGGTCCAGCGCTCGTAGCCGGTGCACTTGACTGAGGAGGACCTGAAAGATAGCAGAGGTCAGAGGTCAACTGTGCTGCATCCAAGCCGAGAGGAGGCCTGAGATTAAAGGAAGTGGGAGGAAGAGGAAGGACAGCAGGAGAAACGGCAGAGAGGGTGAGGAGGTGGAGAGAAACAGGTGGCTCTCTCACCACTACTGCTAATACACTGGCATCAGGTTGCACTTGTTTACTCTGTGGGTGTGTGTGTGTGTGTCAGTGCGTGAAAGAGTACAAGAGTGGGCACTTGGGTGCGTCCTCTTGGCTAGCCATCTTACTTTGCTTCATCAGGAGATACAGGTTTATGACAATACCTGCGTGTGTGTGTGGTGTGTGTGCCTGTATGCACGTGTGCATTTTGGTTTATGTATGCATATGTGTGTGTACATGCAAAATAACAATAATACCAAATGGGATCACGATATAGCAGTTTAGGCCAAGAAGAACTATTTTAAGAAGGCATATGGTATGTGCTAAAAATGTATATGTGTGTGTGTGTTGTGTGTAGTTTATGCAGCATTAAACACAATGTAGCACACACTGAGTCTCTGGATTCCGGTCCAACCCCATGTCCCACTGTGTGTGTGGGAACAAGCATATGGAGGAGTCCAGGTCCCACACACACACACACACACACACACACACACACACACACACACAATGTATTATTAGCGTTCTCCGTGACTTTAACCTGGTGAGCGTGACCACACTAACAGAAGGAGGCCGGGGAAAGACCGGTCCAGGGTTACCTCCATCTCTAAGGAAGAGCGTGGGAACATTGTGTGTGTGTGTGTGTGTGTGTGTGTTGTGTGTGTGTGTGTGTGTGTGTGTGTGCGCGCGCTCTACAGGAATAAGAAGTAGCAAAGATTCAATCAAAACCTGATGTGACATGTCAGTGAATGTTTTCTGCACTGTCACAGACGATTCAAATACCACATTAACATACATGCATGAATCATAGCGGGGATGAAAATATAATCTCTAACCGATGCGGTCATCTCAAAATGCACGAGGATGAGTGTGTATCTCATTTAGCGCAATGAGTAAGCACTTCCCATCATCCCGCTGTGTGTACAAGCGCAGACATACATGTCGTCACGTTATTTTGTGATGTGTTGTGTATGTGAACACGCTGCTGTTGCCGTGACACCACAACTCAGAGACGGCGTAATCCATTTGCAAAATCTGTTAATCCCTCCTGGGTGAAATGGCTGTTGTCAAGACAACACTGCACCGTATCTCTCCTTCCTGAGCTCTGCTGTCCACCCTTTGCTCATTTCATTAAAGAGCATTATTGATGGAGTACTCTCTGTTGCCCGTTTCTTCACGCTCTTTGCATCTTTCACATGGAGCCAGATGATATTTTGCCATCAAATGGTAAATCCTCCACGAGTATACGCCAGTCTTTTAAATTCACTCTTATGCAACTGTGTGCTTAAAAGGGTACAAAACCTGTTCATGTGCCCATCCGTTACATCAGGGAGCATGAAGTAGCCTTGAGATTACTTTGCCCTCGCGCTGTAAAGCTGCATAATGTTTTGCAATCTTAAAGGCTACTGCTGCTTTACTTCCTCTTCATCCACATCAACAGCACACACACACACACGCCTTCACACACCATCCAGTGCTCCTCCAATCACTCTGCCTTTTCCTCGGCTTTTAACGGGCCCCGACAGAACTGCTGTATGGACGGGCTGCGGCTCGCAGTGCGCTGAGTCAGCAGGAAATTACCATTCAACACGGACAGCGGCGCTACTATGCTGTGATATAATACAACACCACAACTGTACGGCCCCACGGGACACTGCCGGTGCTGGTTGGGAGAGGGAGGGGGAGAAACATTCCCACTCCTGTAACTCAACAGCAGACGCACACTACAAGGTTTTAGCAAGATTTCACCCCAATTAAAGCATCCCAAACAAATTTAACACCACTACAGGGAACACAGCAGCCACCCGCTGCTGTCACAGGGTTTGTTGTGGGGTTGTAATGAGGAGACTGGCCTGCAAACGCTGAGCTCAAATGACAAGAATCAGGGTGCAGTGCATATCTCACTTTTTGCTGGCTGATCTACAGTGGCGACCTGAGGTGGAGAAAGTACTTTATTAATCCCTCATTGGAGTATTAGTTTAATAGCAGACAGTTGAAAGGTGACAGGGAAGGAGAAGAGGGAGGGGGATGATGAAGATGAATGCAGGGAGGGTGAGAGGGGAGCGATAATATTCCATAATGCTAATATTCAACACTAATGATGGACTCTTGGCAGGTGATAAGTGTGTGTGTGTGTGTGTGCGTGCGCGCACTTTCAATCATGGATTAAGGCAAAAAAATTTGGTGAGTGAAATTTTTTTCATGCTGCAGCCAACTCATATTCCCCATTTAGAGGTTATATTACTTAACACCTGCTAAAAAATGAGATAAGATTTCAGCTTCACTCATAACCATGTTCTCTAATGCAGTTATCAGGTTTACATACTTAACCAACAGTGTTTTACAGGAGGATGAACTGAACAACTATTCACACTTTTAGTTTTGTCTTTTCAATGTCATTTTTAATACTTTTTAATACATTATACATTAACTAATAATAATACATTACCTCATGATTTACTCAAATAATTAACCATCTACAGAACATTTCAGTGTTTCACTTTTCTACTACTTCTTCCTATTACCATTATTATTATAATTAATTATTATTATTAATATTGTTTTAAGTGAGTGTCTAATCGTTTAATAGAAAAATACATAATAAAACAGCACCAGGACTAAATAACACTAAGAAGGTGTCAGTCTGATGGTGAGCTCTCACCTTTCTGCCATGAGGTCAACCTGAGATATCAAACTGATGTAAGTGATGTCAGACAGCAGGCCGACAACCTTAAGTCTGACCTCGAGAGGGAACTCGAGCAGAAGAAACTCCTGCAAACAGCTTATGAGGAGTTGCGAGAGGCACACAAACTGAACCGGAGAAGTTCGCTGCTGGGCTTCACACAGAGAAGGAGAAGAACAAGATTCTCAAGCAAGATCTGAACAAGATCCGCACTTCACACTGTGAGATCACCCAGAGGTATGAAACAGATGTCATCATGATGAGACAGCAGGCTGACACCCTTCAGCATGAGCATGATAAAAACATCAGGTCTCATGCAGGCTCAGTGTCTGGGCTGGCGTGCGTTGAGGGCTGAGCAGGAACCCCTGGCAAAAGATGGCGGAGGAGATCACTACCCTGAAGGAGAAGATGTTTGGGAGAGAGCTGGACGAGCTGCAAACTCAACTCAGTGTTCAGCTCTCACCCAACCTAAAGCTCTCCACTGAGCTCAAGGCTGAGAGAGAGGCTCTCCAAAAAAAAAATCACCATCAGATGATGCAGAGCCCCTTGAACCAAAAAAAAAAGCTGAAGAGAAAGAGTGCGAGCAGCAGGAGACCATCAATCCTGCTCCAGCCCTCCAATCCCAGAGAGCTTCTTCAGAGACCTTCTGTCTGGAAGAGAGCCCATCACTTTCTGGGGTTGAGGAAACCAAAGAGGTGGAAGAAAAAGAAGGAAAATAACACCATGTTTTGTGGGTTTTCTCCAGGGGGCTCTGGTTTTCTTAAAATTCAGAGTTCATATATTGTTATATCTGTTGTTGTTTTTTTTGTATTTTGTAGTTTTTGTAGCTGCACAGTTCTTGGATGGAACCTGGGGCATTTTCACAGAAACTTCCTTTGTTGGTCTTATCTCCATTTAGGATGAAATCACAGAAACATGATCCTAAAATGATTTTAGGATTTGAATATAACTGATAATATCCTAAACTGAATATAAAAATAAATATTCATTCAAATATTTTTAAATTCAAATTATTTTCGCAATTAATTGTTTATGCGAAATTCATTTTTTGTCCTTCACAGTCATCGTGGAAGTGTTTTTTTAAGCTATGAAAATTTTAAGCAATAAAAACTGATTACAACATGAAATTATTACGTAGAATACCTCAGAGTCTTACATGTGGAACAGGTACAGTTATGGTATTTTGAAGTTGGGTTGTATGAGGTTCTAGCTACAGTCGAAAAAATAGATTTTGTCACATAATAATCAATATCTGTAAGTGTACACCATATTAAGAATATTTTCAATGCGTAGCCTTGCTTTTTAATTTGGTTCAAACTCAGCAATCATTTGACATTGAGACATTGGGCCACAGAACTTTCCCAGCAAAGTAACATGACATGTTTGGTATCAATAGATTCATTGCAGTCATAAAATGAATTTAACACTGGCTTCAGCACTAACTTAACAGCCTTCAAAAGACAGCGATGTTAAAGCCAGATGATCCACCATCATTTTCAGAGGGTTCAAAGTGGGCCAGATAAACAAAGAACTGAGAAGAATTCCAACATTTAGATCATGGTGATCAATAAGACAGAGTCTAATTCAATCAAACCTTTGATTCTATTTTTCACTTCCAGATGAAGTGAACTCACCAGGCTGCTCTAGGTGTATTCCAGTTGCCGTGCTTCTGTGTTACTGATAGCAGCCTTTGTTTGTAGAAACAATATTTATTCTACCACCTGCACCATCATCAGTCCTTTACCCAGTTTACAAATGTCTATAGATAAACACGTCCATGTATATCTATATTTATGCAAATATATTTCAGTACTCTTGCAGCACTGCTTGCTTGTGCATAATGGAGAAGATAGACACTTTCAAACAGACATTCAAGCACCTGCGTTGTTTTGTAAGATGTCGAGCACCACAAGTAAGGGCACTGCCAGTGTTCAGTGGACAATTGAAAAATAATATCAAGGCAGAGGAGAGCTCCTCATGAGCTGCATCGGTTGTGGACCTGGCTCATTAAACTTATTTTGCAGCTCAATATTCATCTACGTGGCTAAATTAATGACTATTATGAGTGCAGCAGACAAGGGACTCACCTCCAGCACTCACTAACAACCCTCATTGATGTCATCATTTATTAGATAAATGAAAGAATTCTGCTGCCCCTTTGATAATGTGAGATAGTGCCAGAGAACACTAGTGGACTCAGCAGGGGGCAGGGGGTTGCAGTCGTCCCTTCTGGTACCTCCATGCTTTGGAGAAAATGCCCCCTGGGGTGCTAACCTTCGCTAAGCTCCTTAAAATACAGCTCAATGAGCAATGTCAGCTCACTGAGCGTGCATTGAAATGAATGGTTAAATAATTAATAATGTATGATTCTTTTTACAGAGGTGCAGTAGTTATATTCACACAATAAAACACTTTCTGCACACTGGTGCCTTTTTTATATTTTTCCCAGCACTCAAAAGGAGGAGGTTGTTTTTTGTTGGATGTTTGTACAGATGTGAATGAACGATGGGTCATGTGATTTTTCAGGGGTATTTTTGCTGTCTTATTTTTGGGAGTAGAAA